>CM067489.1:15376178-15579927 GCA_034552555.1 Semaprochilodus insignis | reverse complement strand
CTCTCTCTCTCTCTCTCTCTCTCTCTCTCTCTCTCTCTCTCTCTCTCTCTTTCTCTCTCTTTCTCTCTCTCTCTCTCTTTCCCCCTTTCTCCCTTTCAGTAGTGACCTAGGGCTGCTTGTACAACACTCTGTCCTGCCAGATAGCCACACACACTCTGCTATCAGCGGTCTAAGAGGTCACCTCTGTGTGTGAGAGTGTGTGTGTGAGAGTGTGTGTGTGAGAGTGTGTGTGTGAGAGTGTGTGTGTTTGTCTCAATCATTCATGAACTGGTAGTGTGTGCTTTGTGTTCAGTGTTATGTAGTAAGGCATTTCATACTCCATCACTTTAAACATTCATACATTTAAACATTCATGAATGAATGATGATTAATATGTTAACCCCCGCCCCCTCTCTTTGCTATAATCTGTCAGTGTAAGTCTTGTGTTTTCATAAGAGGAGCAGTCAGATTGTTGGAAATTGCAGGTGTGAAGATTGAAGTTGCAACAGTGTGTGCTTCTTTGGCCACTGTGAGTTTTGGAGAACCATTGTTTCAGAGCTTGTACTGTAAGAGGCATCAGTAGCAGCTTTGATGTAGCTCCATATTAATGGAATTCTGTGCTTTGTAGTGATTTTTAGATTGAGTACATTAAGAGTTTTCCCTTTACTTTTTTTGTCAGAACTGCTCATTTGTCATGCTCATTATTGCTGGATTTGTTTCCCGCTCTCACATTATCTGCTGCTAAATTGCACTGAAATCACAACCTGTTTGACCCACCTTTGTGAGTTTTTTTGGGTTTTTTTTTTTGTTGCTTTTATGGTAAAGACATGTGTGCTAAAATCTCACTGTTTTTAGGAGGAAACTTTGAATCTAAACCATGAAGTTGTTTTGAGGATGAAGATTTTTTGTATCATTATTTGTGTCTTTATGGTTTCTGGTTATTTCACTTAGCATGTTGTATGGGGCATGGGATTCCCAAACTTTTTAATCTGAAGTGAGCCTCCTAAAGATTTTGTCATCCGATATTATAACCTATAGTTTTATGGCTAAAATGGTTTTCTTGAGATGCCTTCCTCCTCCTAGAGTCACTTTTCACTCTCTCTGAAGTAGCAGTCATTCAGTATTATTGCCTAAAGTTTTTTCCTTTTATCTGTAGAGATTTAGGCTTTTTTTTATTTTACTATTTTTGCAAATATCTTTTTGAGGTGCTGTATCTCAGAACACCATAGATTTTTATTTTAAAGGTGTTATACCAATAACTTCCTCCTCTTTAGACAGCTATTTATTCAATATTTTGGCCTACAGATTTTCCTGACTGGCTATAATTTATTTCTTGGACTACCTTTCTCCTCTTTGGGTTAGCATTCACTCTCTGTAGTCGTGGTCATTCAGTATTATGGCCTAAAGTTCTTCCCGTTCAACAATAACTTTGGGCCACTGCAGCCAAGTAGCCGTCACTCCTGATTGGGCATAACTATGTCCAGATGTGGATGTTGTTGGTGTTATGAGTTGGGTTTTGTTTGTTCTCTGCTTCTTGTATCTCTGCTTCTTTTGTTCTCTTCTTTTTCTCATATTCACATAACAGAGTTGGCCAGTGTTAAATTAATTCATTATGTTAAACTAAATTCTCTAAAAACATTGGGTTTTCGTGGATCATGTATAGAGAGCTGGTTTTTTTTTTTTTTTTACTGCAGCACTCTGTCTCACAATCACAGTTAGCATTGTACTTTGTGCTAAAGTGCTCAGTTGTGTGTCTGTCTGTGTCTGTGTGTGTTAGAGAGAGAGGGAGAGAGAGAGAGAACGGGAAAGAAACAGAAAAAGCTGTACTGCAGTCACAATGCAGAGATTTCACTCACATCAGGGACCTCAACATAATACGCTCAGAGCCAATCATCTGTTTTAGCTACAACTACCCCCACCCCACTCTCTCAGCAGGAATCAACAGTAAGGTAGTGTACCCAAAACAGTTAAAAATTAAAACAGATGTGTTGTTGTTAATCATTGTCTAATACTTGCTTAATAAGACGTAAGTAATGCTAACACTACTATTATGAAGTGGCTCTTTTGAATAGAACAAATGTTTCTGCAAGCCCCAAGTCAGCCTGAGAAGGGCTCTCTCTGGAGCTCCATATCCTGAAAAGCCCTTTAAGAAGTGACCATTGTCTGTCTCTGCTGAGACTTTCGATGACACTCCAGAAAGGTGCTTCTCATGAAGTGCTGTGACTGCAGCTGTGAAGCTTTCCCCGCAGTCCTGTAGAGTTCCTCATTTTCTATATCCCTTTCCTTTCAAGTATTTCAGTGTTTCAGGTTTTCCAGGATTCTAGCCTTAGGGTGCTCTGTGCCTGTGTGCATGTGTGATTGTACATCACTTTACCACTTTTCTTAGTTTTCACTGGGATATTTCCAGTCTTCTTTTGGATTAGATTAATCCCAGTTTTCCATGTGGTATTTTTGCTTTCCATACATATTCCCTAGGGTATTCCCAGTCTTCCATGGGATTTTCCAATATTCTTGTGGGTCCTCCTGGTGTAGTTTCCCCAGTTCTGCTCTGTTGCATTTGTATGTTGCTTCCCCTCATTTTAGTTAAACATAAATTCTTTCAAATCGTATGCAGTACTGTGCACCATAATGACATTAAACAGCCAGAAAACCTCTTCTTGAGAAAGCCCATTATATTGTAGTTATCGTCCAGTAGCTGCCTCAGTCAGGACTTCATTAAGTTAAATCAAGCGATGGCGGACTTGAACAAACCTATGTGATGGGTAGAGAAACCTGGAACCAAACCTTTGTTCTTCTTAACAGCTCACAAGACAACACCTACTGTTTTGAATGGCACATTAATGTTTTTACATTCATTCTAATACAGTGTTTTTACGAGCAGTAACATAATTGTCATGATGAATGTGAGCTAAAAGCACTGCAAGATTAAGTTAACATATATTGGTTTCCTTTTCTATGATAATGTTTGTCCTTTGGATCTCAATGGAATCTGACATTAGGGGTCGTCACACACATGCACTAGGAGGCAGTGAACACTAACTTCCCTGTAGCAGTGGACAGCCCATTCATGGTGCCGGGGGAGCATTTGGGCATTTATTGCCTTGCTCAAGGACACGTCAGTCGTGTCCTGTCCAGTTCAGGGGATCAAACTGGCGACCTTCAGGTCACGAGGCTGGTTCTCTAACCTCATGAGAATCAAACAAAGCTTTTAATTTTCCTCTGTCAAGTTTGGATGTGAGCAAAAACATTCTTTCCGTGATTGCTAGTGTAAGTGCTAATGGCGTTAGCTTCTCATAGTAATGCTCTCTACACAGTGCTCTCTCTACAGTAATAATGCTGAAAACGGCATCACTGCATAGTCATGCTGTCCTAGTTTACATTCTGGAGCTTTCATTGGTCATATAATAATGCTGGTGTAACTTCACCAACATCTGAAAGAGTGAAGGATTCGCTAAATTGTGTTTAGCTTAAGCTGCTAGTGTCCGCAGCTCTAACTGCTTTAGATGGGTGGAAAATGAGGAAAAAAACATAAGTAAATCTATTAAATAAATTGGTATTTTAGAGCCTCAACACACTGTAGTTTTTCTGTTACTGACAATGTTTTATCTGTTATTACTGAAGTTATTGTAAATTGTGGCATAAATTGAGCTATTTCCATTCTAGCTGGAGGCGAGTTATCCGCTCCAAGTGTCTTGGAACACTTTGTTTACAAACATATGAATTAATTCTGTAAACCGTCTTCTGCTCTATTTTCATGTTTATTGATTGGGTGAAGTCATTTGGTTGAAATCATGTCATGCAATGTGATCAGATGATATGTTTTGATTGACTGCATCATGAAACTTGTTTCCCATGAAGTTCACTTGCTTGCAACTCTTGTGGCTTAGTTGTAACTATGTTGCTGATGGTTTATACTTTGCTACTCAAGTTTCATGTAAGTAATAGATTTATGTTGTGCTTTATGTGCACATGACAACATTAAGTATTCAGGATGTGAAAGTGCTTTTTCCCTTTATTCTGGTAGAATACAGCTTATAGATGGAAGTGCTTACCTTTTTATATGCCCATTTATGTGTGTGTGTGTGTGTGTGTGTGTGTGTGTGTGTGTGTATATGTGAGTGAGTGAGTGAGTGAGTGAGTGAGTGAGTGAGTGAGTGAGTGAGTGAGTGAGTTTACACCTATCCTCACACACACTGCCTTATCCTGTTACTGCAGCATATCTGAACAAGACTCTTCAGATCATTGTGATTGCCTCAGCACAATTCAATTTGAGGGTCAAATATTGAATTACCTGAGCTGCACCTGCATGTCTCTCCTGATTGCAATCCTCTCCACCACACAAGCTGGATGACACACCAACAACCACATACACTACTACATGCCTGCCTCAATGGTATCAAACACCACCTCTCACTGAAACTGTGTTTGTTTTCTCATTTCAGTAACTAATTGTTTATTAGTTCTGCTATGATAATGTTCTGATGTTGAAAGGCATGTCCAGTGAGTTTCATCATTTATTAGTTTTGTGATATTTTTTTTTTGTTACTAAATTGTAGTAGCAGTTGGTAATATTTAAATAAAGACAGTAAAAACACATTTACAGGTAATTCACTTAATAATGGAGAACTTCACAAAGAATAACTGATGACACTAAGGACATGGACACCTCAGAAGAACAAGAGACAAGGAGCCTGATGTTTTCGGTGTCCAGTTTAACAACAATTGCTATCCAGGCTTTGTTGCAATGGACACATAGCTACAGATACAGTGTGTCGAGGATGCAGTGTCTAGGATGGCTTGGATGCGGATACAAATTTGATACAAAGATTCAGCGGTCCATCTCATTTCCCAAAGGCTAGCAAGGCAATCCAGTGCTTGTTGGAAAGGCATGTCACGCTCTCCTGAGTTTGGCTTTGTCATGGATTTTTAGTCAGAAAGTCACTTGTTACAAAGCATTCCTTTCTTCTGTGGTTTTATTCATGACATCATCAGCCATTAAGTCATGCAACCCCTAATAGGTATCAAGTGCTTTCATTGGGTATAACAGGAACGTTCATGGAGGGCTCAGCCTCTACTTTGCAAAAACCTGCATGAATGTATTGTCTAGCAGTTTTTAACAAAATATAAAAGGCAAATCTTTGCTACCTGAAGAGTTTCTGCAGACCTCCACGTGTGTGAGAGGACATCTTTCTCTCTCATAATTTAATTTTAATTTGTCTGACTGACTCATTTCCTCTTTTGCAGTTTTGCTCTGTGTCCAGGTTAATTCATGTGTGTCAGGATAGCCTCATTAAGTCATGACCCGTGTGCTCTTCTGTGCTTATATGTTTTTACTTGTGTTTGCGTGTGTGCATACCTGCTCCAAACCACATTCATAAACTCATGAGGTCATAATTGTATGATGGACTGTGATTGATGAGATACAAACAGAGAGTGGCAGTATGTGTGAGAGAGAGAGGAGAAAGAGAGAGTGAATGCATTTCTGTGCAGGTGTCATCTCAGCTCAGTTCTGGAAACCCTTACAATATAATTAATCTCTTCAAAAAAAGCTGTTTGCCTGGAAATGTATTGAATGCTAGGTGGTAAGTTTTGGGGGTGCAGACAGTTTTGGTGATTTGCCAGGTCTTTTTCTCTGTCTTTTAATGACTTGCTCTAGTATTTCTAGTTCTGTCATTTCCTTTGTGTTATTTTTCTTTGATTTTCTTTAGGTTCTCTTTTGAAATATCTCCTGCCAAAATGAGTAGCTTGTACTTTTTCTGAAAGGCAATGAAATAAGTGAAGGGCAGACTCTGACTTTCTCACAGTACTGTATGTATGAACCCATTTATAATACCCCATTTTAATGCATTGTATTAAAGCCTGTTCAGAACACCAGCGAAGAATGACAAGGGCTAGCAGTTCCTGTCTATAGGTGCTGTTTGGTGTGTGTGTGTGTGTGTGTGTGTGTGTGTGTGTGTGTGGCACATCTGTGATAGTGGGTGGGCTTGTTTAGGTGAGCATGTCATTTGCTGGGAGCAGATGACTGGAACAGGATAAATTAATGGAGGCACCAGTCTGTGACAACTAGAGTGCAGCCTCACCATTTTTTGTGTGTGTATGTGTGTTCTTGTAGTGGTATATTTGTGAGGACCAGATGTCCCCACCAGTATAGGACAATATGACTTTTTTGTAAAGTGTGGACATTTGACTGCTTCTCACTTGATCACGTGTTGTTTTCACTATAAATCAGTATTTTTATTTTTGGAAAATCTAATAATGGAGTAAATTTCTTTTGAATACTGAGGTTAAGGTTAGGGTTAGATTTCAGGGTAGGTGTAGTGTTAATTTGGTACAGTGGGACAGTAATACAAAGATCAAGAGAACTGTATGGATGACCTCGCAAGTATGGTAAGACGTGTGTCTGTGTCTGTGTGTGTCTGTGTGCATGGGCTCCATTTACTTTGAGTTACATTAATATAGGCTTAAATCTTACCTCTGACTTATTAATATTCTTTTTTTGACAGCATGATTGGTCTCTTGATTACATTTGCAACAATAAACAGGTGGCCTACATGATAAGAAACATAAGAGATATGAAAAAAAGTAGCCAGCATTAGTGAAGTTTACTAAATGCTAATTTTGCTAGGCTATAGAGCTCTGAATTCATTTTGTCATTCATTATCTTGCTTGTAGCCTGTATTAGAGAGCTGCACAGGGGTAACTTTCTGTCCCCACCCCAACTGTCCCCGGCCCTCAGTTTCCCGATCCCCAAAAGATTCAACAGTAGCCCCTCCTCATTCCCATGTTACCCAGCACGATCCCCATGTCCATACTTACATGCTCATGCAGTCCCCACACTGTCCCTACCCTCCCCAACAGTGTCACCACCTTATCACCAGTATATCAACACATCCTCCTGCTGTCCCTACTTAAAGTTGAAAAAAAATCTTTAGGTTCATTTATTTATTTATTTATTTATTTATTTTTGACAATTTTACGGATACATGTTTTGAATGTAGTGCGACCTTCACACTAAGTCCTGTGTTTTTTGATCTTTTTGGTCTAAGCACTCTGGGAAGTAGGAGGAAGCAGTTTAACAAGCAATTTTCATATGTCAGTGGGGCAGTTCAAAGCATTTGACTGCTTGTTACTTCTCACATTACAAAGAAGAAAATGAGCTACAGGGAGCCCTTCGACCCTCTTCTCTTTTTGATAAATGTGTTGGGGGCCAGCTTGCCATGTTTCTTTAACTCTCGCTACAACAAAACATAAGGACTTGAGCAATTACTGATGAAAGTTAATAGTAGTTCTTCGTGGACGTGAACAGTCTAGGATGCACGTAGATCAGCTTAAAAAAGTGCTATATAGAGTGACTCGAACATGCTTGCTGTCATTCTCCAGCCTTTCTGCTCTCATTTCTTTAACCTCTGCATTTTTGTGTCCTGCGTGTTGCTTGTCACACAAACGTTTTACGCTGATGAGTTCTTCTGCCAAATTGATGCACATTTGTTTGGGTTGCAACTGATTAAAGAATGTATGTGGCTTTGTAGTCTGTCAGTTTTGGCTTGGAGGGGGGGGTTGCAGTGTACACAGGAAAAAAATGTATTGGAATGTATTTGGAATAATTTTTTTCAGTTGATTTTTCTAAAACACTTTTCTCACAGAAAAAGACCTCACCCAGAGTTCCCAATAAGTCACCCACTGCAGAATATTGCATGAACCATAAGGGTAATAAACAAAAAATAGCAATTATGTGTGTTGTTGGATGTTTATGATTAAAACGTTCCACTGAAAAATTGATGGGCCACCAAATGCTCAGTGGTCCTTGGAGATCTCTGTCCTACCCTGCACACTCTATTTTTTTCCTCCTCTAACTCTAGTAAGTTGAAACAGGTTTGAAGAAGCTGGAAAAATACAAAAAATGTGCAGAGTGTGGTTCTTTAGGAACAGATTGAGTACCACTGCTCTCTGTATTAGTCAGCAAGAGCAGTGTCTCTTTACACCGCCTGCACAAAAGCCTTCTGCAAAACAATGCTGAACAGGATTGATCAGTGCACGTCCATGGCCATGAACTGGACATGCTTTGTTAATTTGCATGATGTTACCCTTTTTGTAAACAGCCACTGAAAGCTTGGAAGGTGGGCCTGCACTGCTTGGCACCTGCCAGAGTCATTATGCTGTGACCGTGTGAAAGTATAGTGTCTTTCTCAGCTGTGTTCTTGAGGGAGCATTTTTGAGTTTTATTGGAGCTGTGTGTTGGCATGTGTAGCTTTAATCCATAGCTTCTTTTGTTAATGTTAATATTAGAACATCTTTATTGAAAGAGAAAAATTACCCAATGAGGCTGTTTTAAACGATTAGATAGTACAAGCATGGATTTGCTTGGTAGTTCAACATTGGGATTTATGAAATTGTGTTAAGGTTAAGTATTAAGTTAAAATATAAAAATATAAAAGCTGAATTGTAAGTTTCCTGGTTTGTATTTTCAGATACAGGAAACACTAAGCAAACTCTTTCTACATTGATTACTCATAAAATGTGGTGTGGTCATTCTCTAAATCACAGTTATAGACAAACACAATCTGTGTGAACTAATAACAGGCAAACAGTTGTACTTTTCATGTCTTTTATTGATCATGTTGAGTAAGATCCACAGTGCAGGCTGTCAAAAGAAAGAGAACCCATGAGTGTAATAACCTGTAGATTCCCTTTTAGCAGCAATAATCTCGGCCAAATCTGTAGCCGTAAAAAGATTTGCAGAACACTGAAGAGGAATTGTGGACTACTCTTCCCTGCAAATGTGCCTCAGCTCATCAGTATTTCTGTCTGCAGGTCCTACCACAGCTCTCAATAGGATTAAGTTCAGGACTCTTGCTCATCTCTTCAGCTTCAGGTGCCCTTACATTCTCCTATAAAATGCTTGGATACACCTTTGAATTCATTGTTCTGTCCAAGCAGCTCCAAACCATGAAGCTGTGAAGCATGGTGGAAATACTTCACAATGGGAATTAGGTTTTGGTGTTGGTGGGCAGTGTCCTTTTTCCTCCGAACATAGTGTTTTGCATTTGTTTCTCTTTTGTCTCGTCTGTTCATAGAACATTTTCCTTTTTGTGGAATAATCAGGTTGTCTTGGGCAAACTAGAGGCAGTTGCAGCTTCCTTTGTGATGTTCTTCCGTTAACACTGTTCTTGTTCAGTGTTTTTGCAGAGCCTTCTGTAGGTCATTTGTTATTAACCTTGTGTTCTTTCTCACTTATTTCAGGATTGCTTGTTGTGCTCTTGGAGTGATCTTAACAGGACGCCCACTCTGACAGAGAGTAGGAACAGTCCTGAATTATCTGTGTTTGTAGACAGTTTGTCTAACTGTGGATGGATGTACGTCCAGGCCTTTAGCAATGCTTCTGAAAGTTGTTTGTATTTAGGCACGGAAGCACCTGTGAAACCCACGTTTTTAATCTCATCTCCTAAATTGAAACACCTTTTGCCAGTTAGCTGTTGGAGAAGTCATTAACACAGAGCAATTGTAAAGGGTTCAGTTACCTTTTTTGCAACTATGTGTAAGGACTTGCAAAGTTAATGCAGTATGAGTGCGAAAACACAATAGTTAATTAACGCTACTTTTTAAAAAACCATTAACGCATTGTCCTTCTGTGATCCTTCAGACTCTTCGTAGTATTTTAAGCCTAAGCCCAGCTATGTACGCTGTGAATTGATGGAGTTTGTGATTGCAGTCCTCTCGATACAGCTTTTGCATCTCTTTGGCAGGCAACTCTGGACAGTCCTCGCTGCTCACAGTGCCCCACTGTAACAAGAATACACAAGAACTGAGAATCTGAAAGTGTGTGTGTGTGTGTGTGTGTGTGTGTATGTATATATATATACATATACAGGCAATGGTCCCATCTCTTGCAAGACTGCTGATAACTGTGTAACTACATATACAGTATATATACAATGTATTAAAAGACATGAGTGAGTTTCTATATTAGTTGAGTTTAATAAATTAACAGTTTTATTTTTCTTATTACTGACAGTCCTTTCAATCTTTTTTTTATTTATGACCATGTGAAATTATATGAGCCGTTATTGAAAATGTTATTTCTTCAGAATTGTTGTCTTTATCTGTGACAATGTTTTCATGTCTCTCAGATCCTACCTGACTCTGTTTATCTGCTAAATAACAGTCCCTTTATGGGTTTATGATGGGTGCAGAGAAAAGAGCAATAAATGCAGTGCAGGGGTACTGCAGGACCAGGTTTGAGGGAAAGACTGCAGTGTTTACTTTCCTTTTTCTTTTTGTCATCTCTCTACTCTGTCTGCTGCATGCTTTAGTGCTATACTGAGACCCAGCTCAGGCAGCCATCAGCTCCATCTCCCTGCAGTGCAGTCATTCTGTCATTAGCCCTGCCCCCCCCCCCCCCCAAAATCCCCCACAACGTTCTAATTAAACTAACAGCAGCTGGCCTGCCTTCTTCACATCTGTGTAAGTGTGTGTGACAGAAAGAGAGAATGAACAAGAGAAAGAATGAGAGTTTCATATATATCCTGATCTACTGTTTTTGGATTTGAAAGCTGAGCTCTTTATTTTCTTTGTTTGATTGTTTGTTTGTTTGTTTGTGTGTATGTATGTGTGTGTATGTGTGTGTGTGTCCATGTGCTGCTACTAGCCCCCTTTTAACCTATTCTTCAGTGGTCAGTTCCTACCCAGTGACACTCGTGGCATGGTAGTGGTGTGTTAGTGTGTGTTGTGCTGATGTGAGTGGATCAGACACAGCAGTGTTGCTGGAATTTTTACACACTTCAGTATCACTGCTGGACTGAGAAATGTCCACCAATTATCCAGCCAACAACAGCCAGTTGGCAGCCAGTATAGGTCAGGATTTGATAAGTAAGGAATGGTGCTGTTATAAATGCTAATTAACCCTTGTGAAACCCAGATGGGTGAATGAGCAATGGCTACGGTGGAGGCAGCGGTAGAGGCACAAAAATATTTTATTATATCACATGGAATGATGCGAAAAATTATGTTAGCTTTATAAGACGTTCTTGTAGTGTAGAGTAGCAGTAGGACGTATAGCTTCAGTGCCCATACTAATTAGGGCTGTCAAATGATGATTAATAATTCAGATTAAATGTGACAAAATATAAACTTTGTTGCAATGCATTTATGATTTCAGTAACCTTATATTTGTGATGTAAACTCAAGTAGAACTGGATTTTTCCTCTTTGCTGTTGTGTCTCTTAGTTTGCTGTTCTCCCATGCGCAATGTCCAGCCTGGTCTGCTGTATTTCTGACACCTTCTGCATGAGCTGCAACAACAGTGTTAAAACAAATAGCAGCTTTAATCATTTATCACATTAATGCAATATACCATGCTGCTTTCAGAAGAAATGTTTCCTTGTCTGTAAAGTTTCTAACTGCAAAATGCGTTAATGCACCAAACATTTATTTCATGCAATTTTGTATTATTTCTATATGAGGTTTTGATATAATCACAGCAATAAGAGGAACCTTCCAGTAAAGAAATATTTTATCAGCATAGATTAATTCAATTCATTTATTGGCAAAGGTAGTGCTGTGTTGAGGGCTAAAGAAATAAGGAAGTGAGACAGATAGGAAGAAAGACAAAGAGATTAATATATTGACAGAAAGAGAAAGATAGAGACAAAGAGAACAAAGTAGAAGCCAAGGCAAACAGAGAGTGATGGCTTAAAGAAGAGTGGGATCCGCATGAAGGCAGCCGGAGGTACCTGCAATGGGATAATGGGAACTGATCGATTCAGAAGCAGTAGCCGTGAAAAAGGGACAGTGGTGTGTGTGCGCTGTTTTCTGTTAGCAGTCTGCTGAGCTGTATTTGGGCCAGATTTGGATGGTGAAGCTTCACATGGTGTGCACACACACAGACACTGCTGATGAGCCAGGGCAAAAAAAAGCTGTGAGATTTTGTGAGAATGTGCTTTGAAAACTGTGACTGAGACTGAGAACTGTGCTGTGGAAAAGTACAACATACAGGGCAAAGTCTGCTTTTTTTGGAAATATACACCGTATACCCAGAATAAGGCAAAGCACATCGTATAGAGTAAACCTAGACAAATTCGGAGAGTGCTGCAAGTGCAAACTATGGGAAATAATAATGTGCCCTCCATCCTGGTCTGTTTATTCCTGGCATGATCTATTTGTTGAGAAGACTTAAAGTACACCAGTAAGACCATGTCAAGATGTTCTTTATTTAGTTAGAATTAGACTGTATAATTTAGCAATGTTTGTCCATTGTTAAGTGTACGGATATAGGCCTGGTTGGCCAAAAATGTATCATTATATTTAGCATGATAATTTCATGCATCCACACACGGGCTTCTGCTCCTGTCTTTGTATTTATCTATTTAGCTTACATGTTTTTAAGAAAATATCTATTGAAAATCACTTTAAATAGTGAGCTGCATTTGTGTCCCGCTCTTCTGCAGATGTGGGTTCATGGCCGTTTCTCTGTTTCTCTGAACCACATAAAAGCTACCAGTTCCAAAGCCTTAAAGCCTCATCATTTCCTTAACAGATGCAGTGACCGCATACAATATGCTCCTATATTAACCAATCTCGCCTTTCTCACTGACTGCAGCATGTGGAAACAGTAAAGGCATGCAGTGTTTATGCCATAATATACAGTCTAGTAATATGCAAATCAAGAAACATAGTTTTAACTCTGTTGACACCAACCATTAGCACCACATCACTGCAACCTATAACAGTCCTGTTGTTTAAAAACTGCCTTGGAAGAGAGTTAATTTAAGCTCAGCTTAATCCGTCCACATAGCTAGCATTAGCTTAATTTGAATATACTATCGCTTAACAGAATCACTTAAATCGTAGATGCCTCAGGGTTTTTTTGACCGATGTCTTGGCAGTCCAATAGCTATGCCTACGGTACAGACTCATAAATTAGCTTATGGAGCAAACACAACGTCTAACAACTGATTTTCACAACTGAAGGACATTTTCAGTGAGCACAGAGGGAGCATGTTAAACACAATGCAAGATGGCATATCTGTTTAATTTCCCTGCGGGGAACAGAAAGAGAAACTCCAAGCTACACCAAGATGGCTGCAGCTCTTCCTAGTTAGAAAAACGGTAGGACAAAGAGAGCAACAGGCTTAGGTGACATTTAAAAAAAGGAGAAAGCTCCAGAGATCAGAGGTGTTGTGTAAGAGCGTCGACAGCACTGTGTGTTCTGTTTCTGTTTGTGAGTTTTTTGCTTTGTGGTTCAAGTTCAGTAAAGTGCAGTTGACAGTTTTATTTGGTCTCTGTGTGGGTGGTATGGCCATGCTACTGTTCGTAAAGTTTTTAATTTAATGTTTGGCTGTATTATTTCTGATTCTGTGTTGTTGTTACTGGTAATGCTGAAGAAAATGAACCGTCTTGTGTTCATAGTTATTACAAACAGTGAAGCCTATTGCATGCAGTTGATTGGGTGAGTTGTGCCCCCTCACTCATTTCAGTCGACCCCTCAAGCAGTTAAACCTGGTTCACATCCCTGTGATTTACATTAAAAGCATTAAAGTAAATCGATTCAACAGTTAAAAATAATACCAACTCATTTCTAATTAAGAAGTGAGGAAAATTGAAACATAAATTTGAATGATTAGAAATGTTTGATGATAAATTGCAGCAAAAAAAATAAAACTTTAAAATATAAAAATATTAAGAAAAAACGTTTTGCTGTGAGATATACTGAATTATATGGATATCTGATTTGAGGCGTATGACCCATGTTGAGCATATTGAGCATATTGTTTAATAGTATTAGTAATATTTAGCAAGCTATCAAAATTCAAATAGTTCTCTCTCTCCATCAGTTCTAGTGCCCAACCTGGTAACCTGGTGATCACCTCTGTGGCATCATCATCTGCTTACTTGTCAACTGCCTCTGAAATCCACCTATGCTGCTTGTCCACAGGGTACAAATCGTCACTGTCTAAAGAAAAACATGTATCTCCATTTTTGTAAGTTTTTACTTTTATGCATCATTTGAACACAGCAGCTGCTATTTACATTGTGTGAAAGCTTTGTGGTGAGTGGACCAACAGAAAAGGCCTTAAAATTGGAGAAAAGTCTGGTTCCATTGACTTACATTACTTTGAATTATTTTTTTGCTCTTCCCTTAAAAGTTGCCGTTTCTGAGGTGCAGTGACAAAATCCATGATCTCTCTGAATCACCCCACCACACAGTTCTAGTTCAGAGTTAAAAATCAAAGTAAGTAGGTTCTAACCCGTGAGTTTTAAAAGCCTGTGTCATGTAAGGCACAATACATGATATTTCCATTTAGATCAGATTATATGAGTCTGTGGTTGTTTGTGAGAAGAGCTTTATTCAGTAATGACACCACTTAAGGAGTATATGAAAATTAATTTCAGCTTTTGATCTCTGTTAAAGAACATGCTTCAAGGCATTTAATGTCAGCTTAAAGGTCAAATAATGATTTCTGTACCGTGTTAAAATCAGATCTAATTCCTGGCAAATAACCTTAAAGATAAAAAGGAATAAATTACAGCGTTGTTCAAATATAGATGCTGAATAATTCAAATTCAGGCTTCAGAATAGATCCATGCGGGAAACCATTAGTTATTCCCAGACAAAACAATGAGCTCTGTCAGAATTTAAATTTAAAAGCCACCTACAAGCAGGCTGATCAAAGACATTTTATGCAAGATCAGAGGATGAACAACTGCAGTCAGAAAAGTAGAACACGTGATGCTTTTTCCTCTGAAATGCATACAATAACGAACGAAGCAACTGTGACATGAATGTATAAGGCTTTATAGCTTAAATAATGGGTATTGTAGAAAGAATTGCAGCTGCAATGATTTTGTCCCTAAAACATGACGAGCGTTCATATTACTAATATTTCCACCTTTGTGCAGTTGAACACCACAAAGAAACCTAATTTCCTTGCTCTAGAGATCATGCCAGGGAAAAGCTTAAACTGAACCCATGATGTGCTCTTTGTATTCTGTGAACAGCAGATAAATGCACACATCTGTGAGCTCTGAAAGAAATGTATACTACATTGAAGTGCCTGTGTACAAGGATGAGGCAATAGACCTGGCCATATGAGTGTCTTTGTTGTACTTGTTATATCTAGCAAAAAATCTCGATGGCTTGAGATAAATAGCTTAAACCAACTCCCAGTTTGTTCATGGCCATGCCCGATTTAATTTGCCATAGGATAATAAAAGTAAGCCATGGATGTAAAAGTCCTCCAGAAATAAGTTAATTGCATGAGTTATCTGCAGAGTGCTTCATTGTACAAAAAAAGGATTTGTCTTAGGGATGTCGTGATATGTGCATATCTGATATACTCATGCATCTATCTATCAATGCTGCTACGTAAACATTTATAAAGTGTAGAAATTGTGACTGTGCTTACCCTTTAGAATCATAACAAATGCCACGGAGCCACACAGCTGACATCTTCACACATTTTTGAATGATCATGCAAATGCATTTGCATGCAGAAGAGAGCACGTTTTGCTTTTTGCAGGACAAACCAGTGAACATTAATTCATTTGACATAACAGGCATTTAATGTAAAGCGGTAGTTGCGGGTAAAGGGGCAAGAAAAATGACCTCATGAAACAAGTCTAAAGCAGTGAAGCATGTTTGCTTTAGCAATGCGCCTGCTGGAGCTGTTTTCAGAGCACACTTTGGTGTTGTAACCAGTTGTGATATCTTGTCTAAATATTCTACCACAGCACACATGTATAGATCTTTCTGCATCTTTTAATTTCATATCCATTTTTGCACCAAATAATGGAGAAGTGTATCAATAAGCATCAGTACCAATAATGGATATCTGTATCGATAGAACAATACTCATCCCTAACATTAACTGCACCAGACTGTAAACTGGAATAGTGTTTTGATACATCACTTGCCACTTTTAGAAACTGATTGACCATGTAACCTTACCTAGCTTAAATGTTATAATGCTGGTGTTTGCTTGCATTTACATGGTTGTGTTAATGTATAACTGTAGGGATTTATGTGGATATATGTTATGCTAATAACAGTGTTATTTTGTCAGATTTTAAACTTTTATTAGTTTTATTTTTATTTGTCCTTGTTGTTAATAGTGCTAGTAGTAGAATTATTTATTGTAGAAGTTCCAACCAGACTAAAGCAAAGCTTTTTTATATCCAGTACATACACGAATGCCATGCAGCCCATGGTTTTAGTACTTGATATATGTGGGTAGAAAGTGTCTTCTGTTTGCATTCTCTCTCACTTTGTTCTCCCTTTATCTGAATTGTTCCTTAATGGGCGTACTTTACCCATCAGACTGCAGCCTCATTCCTGGATCATTATCTCTCTCTTTCACCGTTTCACTCTGTAGGGTGTCTATACAAGCTGTAATTACTTTCACACCTTACACGACTAACAGGGATCCGACATGCTCTGCTTTGTGCACTGCAGGTAGAAGTTATTAGAACTTATTTGCTTTCCCCACATACCCTAACCTAGATCAGTGTTTACAGTCTTGTAGATGTGCCAGTGGGCCAGTCGTACAAGTACATGGAGGTTCTGCACGTTCTTTGTATTTGGTGAGCAATACCGATTACCCTCTCAATATAAGATGGATATGCAAGATCCAGAGTCCATTATTGTTATGGACGTCTTGAAGTATGAGAGAAAAGGTTTTAATCCTGAACCATGCTTAAGAGGTTTGAAGTGCAGTGATGATTTGTGTCCAGTTATTGCTGTGCCTGGAATTGGGGTAATCCCAGTAGAGGAAATTATTTAAAGAATTGTATGAGAGGATTGTTTGGTTGTGAACCAGATCAGTAATGGAATTCTGGATGACCGTTTTAGAGGAGCAGAAGTGTAGTGATTGGAGAACAGTAAATGGGGGTTATGAATCAGTATGTGGAAGAGATTCCATATTATACTGATGACCTACCGAATTGCCCAGTTGGCCAAGGACCATGGTTGGAAATTACTCCAAGGTGGTGGAAAATGCATGACGGATAAACAGCAATGCTGTCAGTTCTGATGGAATATGTGCTACTCTAAAAGCCACGGAGACTTCTATTTGTTTAGTGTATATTGCAACTTTCATTGTGGAGTGACAGCTAAACTTCTTTATCGGGACTTTTTAACCATATCAATAAGACATGTTGTAGCTTCATTAATCATGATCACATTTTGTGTTCAACACATCTGCTCATCTGTCAGTTATCACCTCCCTACTTACCTCTCTTTGTTTCTTTGTTCTGCAGCATCTCCTGTGCCTTATATCCCCGATGGTAATTACAAGCCCACACTTTCTCTTCGCCTCTCTAATGTCCTTCATAGCAAAACATTGATCTTTTCTTTGCTGAGCTCAGTGGTGTCTCCTAATGATCTAACAGAATGATCAGCCCCAAGGTTTTTATTTTGTAAGGTGGCATCTGCGCTACTTTGGTTGAATCTATTGATTATGTTCAGGACTTGCAATTATGACAAATTCTAGAGTCATGATCATATTCTCTCATCTGACTGCACTTTTAAGGAAAAGTAATCCAGAACAAGCACCTATAGTCATAGCTTTTAGATCCTCTTCCCTTTGCTGACAGCTGATCTGAGCACACTTGTAAACTCTGATGAAGACCCTTTAGGTCAAGATGCTGATGAGAAAAATGAGGTGCTTTGGTTGGATCAATACAGTGACCTTATATGTCCTAACTCTATTTCTTTTTAGTTCTTCTAGGATACTGTGTGAACATTTTTATGCTATGTTGCCTAATAGTAATGCTCTAAAAGGTACAGTGGATTTAGAAACATGCTCTCTCATATTAAACATGTCCTTTTCAGGATATAATGTTTTGTTATGACTCTAATGATGTACAGTTCATTAATATAAAAGCTTCCATCTTGCTGTCATACTAAACTTGGGTAAAAGGTTTTGTTGTATTATTTTATATTTTATGTTTTTTTACAGTTTGTTAGATATTTAAGTCAGAGGTGTCTGTGCAGCTCCTTGTGGATAATGTTTTTCCACTTTTTGTATGCAATTAGAAGTTTTTACAAGAGAGATCCCCAAATCTTACATAGTACAAGTTTTTCTCTGTAAAAGATGTGTACCCCCCACAAAAAAAATGTCATTTGACTGGGGAATGATTTCAAACGTTAGCATTTGGCTTCTGTAAATATGTGATGACGCAATGCATGAATAACCCAAAAACAATAAAATCACCTCATTACTGTTCATTGTTATCAGACAGATGCAGAACCTCTTCACTTTGTAAGGTACTGCATCTCTCTCTCTCTCTCTCTCTCTCTCTCTCTCTCTCTCTCTCTCTCTCTCTCTCTCCACCCCTCCCCCCTTCCCAGTAGATTTAGGTGGCTCTTGAGCCTTTTAATTACTCCACTCACATGTTGACAGCAGTAAAGNACTGCATCTCTCTCTCTCTCTCTCTCTCTCTCTCTCTCTCTCTCTCTCTCTCTCTCTCCACCCCTCCCCCCTTCCCAGTAGATTTAGGTGGCTCTTGAGCCTTTTAATTACTCCACTCACATGTTGACAGCAGTAAAGAGCTCCCCTGCAGTAAAAGGAAATTGAAAATGAAAACAGCAGTGGGGCTGTCATTGTGAAAAAGGTCACTGCTAGCCCTTCCTCTTACCCCCACACACAAACACACACTGCCTGTTTGCTGCAGTTTTAATCAAAAGTGCACAGAATCAGCCGCTGAGTGTCAGAAGGAATACTGAAGCCTGATTGTGTTCCCTAGTGAGGTATGTATGCATCATCATAAGTCGGGGGACTTTTTTTTTTCAATCACAGTGCTTTTTATGTTAACCAAACTTTGTGATACAGTGTCCAATCATGCCCCCTAGCCATTGCTAGTGTGTGTTATGGAAGCCTGGGGCAGACTTTCAGTACACACACAAAAAAGGAGTCCTAAATACGGCGTGCAGGCTGCTGCTTGTGCTGACAGGCTGAGGAACCTCTGAATCCATCTCATTTTGGTTTAATGGTTTAACGAATTTTAATGAAATTAATTAATTTTAACGAAACGAATGTTTGTAGCCTATAAATCTCATCTTGTTAATAATAAACTGACTAAAGCTTAACTACTTGAAGTCAAGTCAAGGTTTATTTATACAGAACCTTTACAACAACTTTACAAAGCAGCTTTCCAGAGAATCTGGGTCCAAGCCCCCAGTGAGCAAGCCAAGTGACAGTGACAAGGAAAAACAGGGCAAGAGGGAGAAACCTTGAGAGGAACCAAAACTCAAAAGGGAAACCCATCCTCCTCTGGTCAACACTGGATAGCAGAACAAGCACAAAATTAATATAAAAAGGATAAGAATTTACAATTATATGTAATTTCGAATATAATAAGCGTTGACTGAGAGTCCTATGAGAGTAACAGTGAGAAACAGACTTGAAAGTCTGAACGAAACAACCTGTTTCCATAATACTTTCTGTCAATGAACCCCCAAAACTGTAGCTTCAGTCTAACAGGAAAACAGGTAACAGGTAAGAACAGGTAAGTTTTAAGCCTAGACTTAAACATTGCAGCTGTGTCCCGAACATAGTTTTTCCAGAGCTGGGAGGTTTTGTATGAAAAGGCTCTGCCCCCTGATGTATTTTTATTAATTCTAAGTACTAATACTGAGCCTATACCTTGTAACCGAAGTATGTGCATCGGCTTATAATATGAGTCCATTTAGAAGAAGAATTTTATACTCAATGCGGAATTTAACTGTCTGGCCAATGTAAGGTAGGTAAACCTGGGCTGATTAATTTAGTTAAATTTAGTAGTTCTTGTAAGGAAATGATGTGGCCTAAAGGTTACTGCTACTGAGCTGACAGGCTATGGTAGCTCACTCTCACTTAGACTAGTCTGTACAATTGTGGTGAGCATAAAAGCATCTCAAGTAATCCATGCACCCAACCTGCTTTGTCAGCAGATTAGGATGGTGGAGGTGGTGTAATGGTGTGGGAATGTTTTCCTGACACACATTGGGCACATTAATAGCAATCAATGACCATGTGCACCTCTTCATGGCCACAGTTTACTTGCATTCTAATGGCTACTTCCAACACTACTTCCAGTACTATTTAATTCACCATATCAAAAAGTAAAAGTTGTCTAAAACTGGTGTCATGAACATGACAATGACTTCAGTGATCTTTAGTGGCCTTCCCAGTCACTGGATCTGAATTTGGTAGAACAACTCTGGTATGTGGTGGAACAGGAGAGTTGCTGCATGAAAGTGCAACTGAAAAATCTGCAGATACACCTGACGATATGTCAGCTCTGCTGGCAGTCCACCCAAATTTTAGATGAGCAAAAGTGTAGAACCAGATAGTCGTAGACTAAATTTCTGCTTGCAGTAACTGCGTCAAGTTGGTGACCCACTAACATCAGCTGTTGCATTTTTCTTTTGTGACTTTTCCAGGCATTTAAAACAGCTTCTTTCAATTGGTTTTTTTTCTCCTTTTCAGCAGACTGTATGTTGGTTTAAGCCATTGATGCAATATGTTGATTTAAGCCATTGATTTTGGCAGATTGTGCGCGCTCGTAAACTGCTTGTGCATTAACTCATTAACTTTATCAGTTGATTGAATAAAAGTGGAAGTCATGTTGAAAGGTCTAGCAGCTTCCAGCTCTGAAAGCGATAATAGGTTTTCAACTTGGTTGGAGACTGTAAAAATGCTTCAGATTTTCCCTCTCTTCACTAAAGCTTTTTGAGGGCCATCCAGTACATCTACAGAGCATCTCAAAGAGAGTCACTTCAGTAGCACACCTGCCATTTAGTAATGACTTGTGGGATTTGAAATCCTTGGATGGATCAAGGAGTGTTATTATTAGCTGCTGATAAGAGAGGCCTGTATGGTTTAGTCTCTTCCAAATGTATCTGACCGTGGAAAGTGATTTGTGTATGTGAAAATGTATTTAAGATGAAAACATGATGCAACAATGCAAGTCTCTTTTTGTGGTCTGCCAGCACACCATTTTAACCATGCTGGCATTTGAGTCTATGTTTAAGAGGAATGTGTACACGGACTGAGGAATGTGTACACAGTATTTGGAACTCTGGTGAGTTCTCATCAACATCCAGTGTACCGGTTACCTCTCTTGGCTCATTTGCTGGTCTGAAGAGGCGACCTCTGTTATTCATCCAACATGTAAACCTATGGATTTCCCTGGGCTATTTTTGAATAAAAACAAGTTTTGAATGTAGTTATGTATTCTAGCATTTATTTTTAATGCAAACTCCACCTAAATTCTGTCATTTTGTACATTTATCAGAAAAACAATTCAAATACATGTGTTTTGTGATTATAACCAAATGAATAGCTGCAGCTGTCATTCTGCCTTTGACATGAATCCAAATGGATGTATCCCACATGGATGGTGCTCAGTGATGCATTTGTTTATTCAAACGTTAATGGTAGTATAATACAAAGCTACTTTGCTAGCTTAGCTATAATGTTGTGGTTATATGTTGTGGTTTTTGACACCTGTACTTTTAGATTTTGTGATATTGCTTTAGATTCGTATTGGGTACATATTAGGTTTGGGGGCTGATACGGATTTTGAATAAATCTTGGTCTTCGATAAATGCAATGATCATTTAAAAACTGCATTTTTGCTTTACTTGTGTTGACTTTATCCTATATTAAAATTAATTGGATGATATGATTCATTTAAATGTGACAAATTAGCAAATATAGAAACCTGGTGTGGGGTAAATATGTTTTCACAACACTGTAGCTTAGTCAGCTAAGAGCAAACTTGTGTATATACACAATAGGTTGTAAGTGCAGCTGATAAAACCACTGACTTGCAGGAAATGTTGTAAATCCATCTTTTCACTTTACTTTCACAACAACCGAATGGTGTGACTGAACAGGGTAGACGCTCATCAGTAGATGCAGCAAAGTCGTAGATGCAGCAGTAAGCATGCCGGGTGCAATAAATGTACATTCACTGTGTGCTTTTCAGAGAGGCAAAATCATTTAAGGCTGTCGTTCATTGGAATTCTCTTTGAATGTTTTGAGAGATCTTCGTCCACTCCAGGGCTTCTCTCTTGCTGCAGTCTTATGCGCACTGATTACATGTGAGATTTATAACTTTGGACTGGTTCAAAGTTTCACTGCCACACTTCATTCAGTCCAACCCAGCAGTAGATGATTTGGAACAGATGTGTAGTGTATATAGTGTGAAGTGGAGAAATGATTTGAGCTTGAGTCATTTTCACCACACTCCTAATGATACACTCCAGCTAAACCCTCTTAAAATTCCCTCCACAACTATAAACCCCAGAGCGTGGGTGTTATGTGCTGCTTTTGATCAACAGTTCACAGTTCACCATTCAGATAATAGATATTTTGATAAGCAGGGGCGGTCTTTACACCAGGCAACTATAGACAGCCACAATTCAAGTTAAGATATACTGTACATGCCATTCAACAATCTGTGTGTGTGTGTGTGTGTTTATGATGATAGCTATTATTTCTTAATGATTATTTGCTGTCAGTTTGAAGCAGCCACACAGCACAGTCATGACTATACTGGTGAATATAACTGGTGAGCACTGTAGTGGACATCCAGGCTTTCCTCAGACAGTGAAGGAAGATGTTGGTTGGCCTTTAATGGTATCTGTTGTGTGCCCTGGCCATGTGAGGTTATCACTGAGGGTCTCCACATTTACAGATAGGGTGTGAACTGCATCCAGCCAGGTCACCAGGTCCTTAGTTTTGCTGACTAAATTGGCAGGTTATTGTCCTGACATCACTCCGCAAGGAGCCTCATATCCTCTCTAGGCTGTCCCATCACTATCTGTGATCAGGCCCACAATCGTGTTGTCAAGCAAACTTTAGCTGTATCTGGCCACACAGTCATGTGTAAACAAGGAACACAGCAGAGCACTGCCCTGTGGAGTGCCAGTGTTGGGGATCAAGGTGGTGGAGTTGTTCCTACCATATATTGTATGTTGTCCTTGTTGAACATACGGTTTAAATGATTTACACATCATTTTGTTTTTATTTCCCTTTTTTTTTACAGCAGCTCAACTTTTGGGACTTGTTTTTTCTGTGTTTTAATTCATGTTTTGATATGGTGTGAACTGAAGACCTAGCTCTGATAGCTCTGTCATAGTTCACCACTGCATTGATGCACTGCGTTGTTGTTGCGTCACTGTAAGAGCAAATGTGTTCAGAAAAAGTGTTGTTCTGTGTTTGTGTAGAGGGGATCAGGCAGAGGTACGGGGAGCTGCCAGGGGAGCTGCTGCTGGTGGAGTTGGAGAAAGACCGGCAGGGTTTGGGTCTCAGTCTGGCAGGAAACAGAGACCGCTCCTGCATGAGCATCTTTGTGGTGGGCATCACCCCCGGGGGGCCAGCAAGCCACGACGGACGCATCAGAGTCGGGGATGAGTTACTGGAGGTGAGAGCGCGCACACACACACACACACACACACACACACACACACACACACACATATCCACCCAAGGGATTAGTGTGTGAATGGCATTTAGTGTGTGTGTGTGTGTGTGTGTATGTGTATGTGTATGTGTATGTATGAGACTGTGAACACTCACAATCCGCACACGCTCGCACACACACGCCCCCACCATCAAAAGGAAGTGATTCTTTCAGAAGCATCTCTCTCTCTCACGCTCGCTCGCTCTCTCTCTCCCAATTTCTATCTCTTTCTTTCTCTTACTCTTTTCTCTCTTGCTGTCCCTTCCTTCCACCCTCTCCTCTCTCATGTCTCTTTCCTCCTTTCTCTTATATATCCTCTTCTTTCTCTCTCTCTCCTCTCTTGTTTTACATTTTACTTATATATCCTCTTTTTGTATCTCTCCCTCTCTTCTTTCTCTTAGATGTAAACAATGCCACCTTGACACATAGTGAAGACAGCAGAGGTGACCTTTGTGTAATAGGGTCATCCAGGTCCCTCCAGTGCTGAGGAAATACTCCAGTGGTGTATCTGTAGCATATGGCTGATTGCTATAGGCACATTTCCCTGTACTAATATGAAAGAAAGAGAAAAAATCTGAACTTGTTTTTTATATAAGTCTTTGGGCAAGTGCTTTTGTTTCAGTGCTTGTGCGTTAGGTACCACTGTAAACATGTTTTGAGGTCAGTGTTTTGGGCTAGCTGAGGGGTCATTTCTGGACCTCCTCATTTTATCATACAAGCCAGTTATTCATTTCAGAATTGCTTTAATATGAAATGCCACTTCAAATATTTCAGAGACCTCACATTCATCTGGCTTTCTTTCCCCTTTCTCTCTCTGTGTATCTTATTCTTTCTCTTTCTCTCTCTCCATATGTTTCTAGATTCCTCATTTCTGTTGTGTAATGTTTTTTCCCCTCTCCCTCCCTTGCTTCCTCCCTCCACCCTTCTGACCCTCATCTCTGCCAGGCCAGCTCCATTCATTACAGCAGTGTAACTGCCAGCATGAAAAATTAATGCGTGCAGTGCAGCTTGTACTGCTTGTATGCTGTAGCCATTACTGCGTACAGTACAGACACACACACACACTATCATAACTGGTTCTCGTTCATAGAATCTCACATTATTCTGACGTCTCTCTCTGACTGGCCTCAGTTTAATGTGACCTGTCTGTTTTTTCATACTTCATCTTTATGATGAGCTTGAGATTGCCTATTGATTCAGCATTTTTGTTGACATAGCAAAAAGAGGCCTTGAAAGCTGTCTTGCTGAAGCAGAAATCAGTGTGCTCTGAAATTTGGCAAATGTCTGCTTCCATTAGACCTAGACACATTGCTGCATTAGTCTTGATCACTGCCAAAGGATTCTGTCTCAGATGAATGGAGCTCTAATTATCGAATACGCCTTTGTAAGCTAGAGAGTTTGTATTTTAGGGTGATGCACTTTCAGTGCTCCGCCATGTTCATGTGCCATAAGATTTGCTACTGCAAGGGTGGTATTTATCTTCCCCTGTTTAATTCCTGTATTTACAACAGCAATCACAAACGCAGCCATGGACTTTTTCAGTTAGAAGTGTAGAACCAGTTTATTTTACTTTGTGGTGATGTATAGAGCCTGTACTGCTTATTTGAGCTCCTAAATTCCAGGATTTAAACAAAGTCAGTGGTCACGAACCCATCTACTAGAGATCTAGTTTCCTGAAGAGTTTAGCTCCAGCCAACTTACTGCCACTCCTTAACCAACAGGAACGCTTCTGATCACCAAGCAAAGACTTCTTAGTAAGTTAATTAGCTGGAATTGGTGTAGCAGATTGTGGTTGGAAGGTAGAGCTTCGGGACCAGGGTTGTTGAGCAGAGGCTTATTAAGGCTTATTCTTCAGTCATGTCAAGAACTACAGTGAAAAGCAAAGTTATTCTAAAGTGGTCTGAACCTGAATATAGCCAGAAAACTTCCTACATCAAGTTTCCAAAACTAACCCAACTCTTTTTTGAAAGTGGTTTGTTCCAGGGAGACTTATTGGTTGATATTCGTCCTGCAGCCTGTTTGGTCAGATTCTTACAGCAGGACTACATCAAATTCTGAACCTGTCGTCATTTCTAAGCAAGTTTTTAGCTCACAGCTGTGACGGAACAGCTAAACCAGTTTGATTTAGCCAAACACAAACAGAATTCAGCTCATCAAACAAGATGGCCTGTGAAATGCTTTATGGAGTAACTGGAACAAAATCACAGTCAGTTTCATTTGAAGGATTGTACTGAAATATTGAAAAAGCTGAACAGCATCTGAGACTTGAGACAATGTTATGGATTTTCTGTCTGTGATGCAGCAATAAAGTTGTTTTTTGATATTTATCCTTCTCACTTTGATTTCTTATGAAAAAACATCCATAAAAATATCAAATTAACATTTTCTCACTCCTGAGAAGACTGAGGTGACTACAATCAAATGTACAAGTATCAAGAAAGAAAGAAAGAATGAGTGAAAAGTTTCACAAAACGTACTAGACAAACTAAAGGGATGTAGAAAGTGCCACATGCATTGCTAAAAATTGCATTTATCTCCCAC
Source organism: Semaprochilodus insignis (assembly GCA_034552555.1). Taxonomy (NCBI): domain Eukaryota; kingdom Metazoa; phylum Chordata; class Actinopteri; order Characiformes; family Prochilodontidae; genus Semaprochilodus; species Semaprochilodus insignis. The sequence goes on along the minus strand of CM067489.1, from coordinate 15,553,962 downwards.
GTGAATTGCTAAAAGTAGATAAAGAGCCAAAATGACAACACACAAGCAGCTAGGTGTGGGCAAATGTAGCATGGCTTAAATCATATTTAGCATTTGCATTTCTCTTTGTACACAATATCTTTCTGCGACGTAAGTAAGAAAAGATGTCAGTTTTCATAGCTATGCTGGTTTAACAGAATTGTACATTTCCATTCCTTCTGATAATCAGTACTCTGTTGACTGGTTTACCAGGTGTGTTACATATTTCTCAGTGGTTGTCGCAAAAGTTTCTACAACAAAAGTCAAGAAAAGACTTATTATTGGCACTAAAATTGAGAAAGAAATGCCTAATAATAATAATAATAATAATAATAAACATCATTATTGCCACAGGTCTTCACCAGCTGGTGGGTCCTGGACATTTTAGTGATTGAAATGATTTCAAATCATGTCCTTACTGCCCTCCACCCAAGTAAATGATCCCTTCACTAGGCCTGACAGATACATCAGTTGACTGCTAAAAGAAAAAAAGGGGAAGGTATGAAGGTACCACAAATTTATTCATATAAGTGAAGATTTTACCAATCAAGCTTTGTTTTTGCCGTCTATGCAGATATTGCTTTGTAGCTTGTTGTATATTATAATGAACATACTCACCTTTATAAAAAGATTTTTTAAAAAAAAGGAATTCTTCTTATTTTTTCTTTTCTAAATGCCAATGACAATCAACCATAAGCAATCATAGTTAAACTAACGAAAATATATGAAATGCATTTTCTTGCATTAGTATAACATGCTTTAATCCAAAGTACTCTTTTATTTGTATAAAAAACTTATGAAAAATGACAGATAATGAACAGAACCCAACTGAATGAATAATCTTTACTGCAACATCCTTGTTACCAAAGCAAAAAAGCACTACATACTTGGTGCATTCTCGATCTATTCATCGCATTCATTTTCACAACCTTTTACTGTTGCTGTTCATAAGGTGATTTGGTTATGCAGTGGGTTAGAGCAAGTAGCAGAAACAGCAGAGCATCAGTTTAAGTCAGTTTAATAGTACTGCAGTGACTTTCAGAGACACACACAGCCATCTCTGCAGCAGTCAGTTATTTGATTTCAGTCTTGTTCTAATGAGTACCTTTGTGAATACAGATTACGATGGATGCATGGGTCGGGTTCATCATTTGAAACACATAATTGACCCAGGAGATATTGTCCTGCTTTGAATTTTAACGATGTATCTTTGTGTTTGTTGTTCAGATCAACAACCAGGTGCTTTATGGGAGGAGCCACCAAAATGCTTCAGCCATAATAAAGAGTGCTGCATCCAAGGTGAAGCTGGTGCTGCTCAGGTGAGAGAACATTACCTGCCAGTCCACACATGCAATTTAAATGACCTACTGTATATGTGCATGTCTCATATGTTATATGTATGTGAGTGTACAACCTTATTTGTAAGTAAGTAAAATGTTTAACAATATTAGTGCATTAACTGCATTTAATTTTTACTGGATTATACATAATTAGATAAACTAACATAATTATGAATACAAGGATTATTTTTAATACTTCGGTGCATGTCCTTTGCACTCAACGACTGCCTGAAGCCTGCAACTGATAAACATAAAAATCTGGGTTCCAGATGATATGATATGATATGTTTTGGGTCCGTATCCATCTGTACTGTGAAGTGCTGTCCTATTAGTTTTGCAGCATTTGACTGCATCTGAACAGAAATCTACAACTCTATATACTTCAGGATACATACTGCTATTTCCAATAGCAGTTACATCACCAATAAACGCCAGTGACCCAGTTCCATTGGCAGTCATACATTCCAATTAAATAACACTGCCTCCACCATGATTGTCAAATGATGTACTGTGCATTGGATCCATCCATACTCTTAACAGCTCTCTGGTACAAGTCAAACTTGGTGACATCTGTCATCTGACATCTGTCTTGTTTACAATCTCGTTCCAGAACTGGGCAGGGTTTTTAGCTGTTTTCTTGCAAAGACTTTTCTGGCTTTTTTGCACTTGAGTGTTACCAGTGGTTTGAATCTTGAGGTAAACCGTCTGTATATACATTCTTGAAGGCTTCTCTTGATTATAGACTTTGGTAGTGATACACCAACTTTAACTAAGATGCCCTCAACTTGACTAGATATCATGAAGTGATTTTCTTCACTACAGAAAGAATTCTGTGACCATCCACTTTAGTTGTCTTCTGTGGTCTTCTAGGTGTTTTCTGTGCTCTCCAGTAAATTAGACATTTAGGAATGTACCAAATTGTTGATCTCCTGATAGATTTGGTTTTGTTTTTTCAGTATAATGGTGGCCCTCAAATGCTACCAAAAGCATAATCAACAGGTGGATCAAACTATAGGCTGTTTATCTTTTCAGTTTGTTGTGAATAAATGAGGAAACAGGCCACAACTCGCCATGAATCTGCTTATTAGTCAACTGTCCAATTACTTAGAGCCTGCGAAAATGAATGTACAATGTAAAAAAATGACTTCAGTTCCTAAAATGGTTGAACTCTTTTAATTAAAGCTGAAAGTCTGCAATTCATCAATTTATCACATCTTGAAGCTAAATTTCACAATTCGAATTTTATGTACCAGTTCATTCACATATATAATTGAATTTACATAATTGAAAGTTGAATTTTTTTGTCAAATTACTTTTAGATAAAACGTCTTCCACAGTGATTGTATATAAGTATCTACACTACTATTTTTAAAGTCGAAAACAAAGTTTAAAGATTAAAAAAATTAGTTTTTTCTTTCTGCAAAACATGAGAAGTGTATGTTTACAAATTCTAATCATAATAAAAGTTCCCGTCCTTTATTTACAAATGGCAGCATTGTACAGATTGAAAATGTAGTATTAGAGTAAATCTTTTTTCTAATAAGCTATAAGTAAAAAAAAAAATCACACCATGGTTTTATGAAAGCAATACATTTGACAAGGGAAGCAATTGGTCCGTTATAATATATGTTTAGTTAACCACTACTACCAAACATGCTGACAGGATTTTATTTTTAAAATGTATTTTTTTTTCTTTACTGATTTTTTTATAACCTTTTATGGTAGGTGTGTTCAAAACCTACATACACCTACTTAAACATTTAAAAAGACTTATTCCAACAGGTGTGTTTCTTTCATAATTGTGCTTATTGTTAAGTCAGCATAACGTATACCTACTGTCAACATGTTTTTCTGGCTTTGTAGTGTTCAGGCACTTTTTTTGGGTGAAATGGTGTAGCTTGTTAGACTTTAGAAGCGTAGTGTAGCAGTAGACTTTGAAGCGTAGTGTATGACATAATTCTGTTAATGTGACAACTTGAATTAACTTGATCTAAAGACCACAGAACACAGTAGGTTTGTTTAACTGGCCTAACATAACAAGCTGCACTGTATAGTTAAAAATATGCGTACACCTGGACATTAAACCTATATTAACTTATTGAATATTACAATTCTAAAACCAGGGGAAATAATCTGGTGTTGGCCCCAAATCACAGCCATAAAAGTAAAATTTTTAAATGTCTCTGATGTTTTTATGCCATCCTCCTAGCTCATAGTTGATTCCAATTACCAGTTCATTCAAAAAGTGTTTGTTGTGTTAAAGTCAGTACTCTTTGCAGGCTACTCAAGTCCCCCCACACCAAACTCATCAAACCGTGTCTTTATGGACCTCAAAGGACAGTCATGCTGTTCCCCAAACTGTTACCATGAAGTTAAAAGCATATAATTCTCTCAGATGTCTTTGTATACTGTAGCATTAGCATTAATCTTGGCAGCTCCTAGACCATTATACCTCCTCCACCAAACTTTACTTTTGGCACTATGTAGTCCAATTGATAGCGTTCTCCTGGAGTTTGCCAATCCCAGATTTATCCCTGAATCATCGTTAAATTAGTTGTCATCATGAAATAAGTTGTCATCATGAAATAAGTTATCAGGGATGAGCTGCAGAACACAAAACTAAGATCATTATGTGCAGTACAGAGTGTTGACTAGAGTGCTGTAAAGCCCTCCACCGCTGGTCTCTGGAGGACTAGAAATGTGTTCTGCTGTTCGTTTATAGAAGCCCATTTCATGAAGGTCCTGACATACAGTTCATGTGTTGATGTTGCTTTAAGAGGCAGTTTGAAGCTGCTGTAGGAAGTGATGTAACAGAGTATAGATTTTTATTCCCTTCTCGATTAGACACTTGGCTGCCTTCCCCATTAAACTGACCTAGGGCAAAGGTGGCATCGTTTGACTTTGTCACATTTAAAGTCACTGAGCTCTTCAGTATGACCTATTCTATTTTCACTGTTTGTCTGTGGAGATTGCATGGCTATGTGCTTGATTTTAAGCACTTGTTAGCAGTGAGTCTGAAACATCTGATCATATATAACATGTAGTGTATGTTATGCTATCATGGAAGTCTGTTATGTAGCCCCAGAAAGTGTCCTAAGACTGCATAAGGTAGAAAACATCAGTGTCACCTGACATAGATGTTATGTTTATGAGAAAAGATAGGAATAAGTATTTATACATGTGTATGTCTGACATTATGTCTGACATTTGTAATGAAACAGGGATATTTATAGTTTTCCATTTGTGGAAAATTATGAATATCCCTCACATTGATCTGTATAGTGTTTATTTCATCTCATTTTCTCTTTATATGCTGTTTGATGTGGCAGACAGTAAAGATTATTGTATGATTTTAGATTAAATAATAGATTAAAAAAGCCAACATGATGTCTGAGAAAGATGACTAATTATGTTGGAACATGCAGTGTGACTGCTGCATTTTGTGAAAGAAAAAGAGTTTTATTCTCTTAACTGAAAAATGCTGTTGTGATTAGTCTTTCTTCAGGGACCACTGCTCACAGTATAGCAGTGCATGGTAATTGGGTAGTCTACATAACAGATGATACCCTATAAAGTCAGCTGAAGCCATGCATAAATCTCCTTTAAATGAAATGTAGCAGCCAAGGCTGCATTTAAAACCCATAATGAATGAAGGGAGTATTACACATCAGAGTATCTGCATATTTCCACCAAGGAAAGTGTCTTTCACCACTTACAGCCATCTGACTTACCTGCATCTTCATGTGAGCTTCTTAGGCTACCTGAAAAGCCTGAAAAGAAGTTGTTAATTATGATTTGAACCAAAACTAAGAGAACACACTCAAAAAGAAAGTGAAGATCTAGACAGATTTGACAGTCTGTACTTTGGCTTTGGTTTGAAAATGCTATTTATAGGAAGAAGTCACATTATGACTGTTCCTCTATAATGTGCCAGTAAATGTGGCAGCTCAAGAAAATTTGATTTCCAAGTTGGGTTAGAAGTTGTACTGTTGCCTAAATTCTGTTCCTTTGCAATAGGCATGTACTGTTGCTCTTATTGGCACCCATAGCAAAAGATATGGTGTAATTCACTGTTAATTAGTTTATTAATAAATGGAGAAATTTCAGGAAGTTTCAGTTCTAAGCTTTTGTTCTACACCAAATATACCCATGCAGGGATTCAGACTTAAAATATGAAAATATTGACATCCCAAAGGAAAAATTGACTATCCAAAATATTACATATTGCCATCCTAATGGAAAAATTGGCCAAATAGAAATTATTATACTACTTTGTTTACAGGATTTGTTGACCGTTGTAAATTTCCATGCTAATGACAAGGCTGTTGGGACTCTCCTGTCAGCTAGGTACATGGTCAAGGTAAACAAAGTTGTGATTAAAGTAAATGCATGTTTTTGACTTGTGAGGATCTGTTCATATTGCGTGTGGATTATTAATTTTTTTTTGGTATGACAGTGATGCGTAGGTTAATTAGCCAGACCCACCTCTGTTGGTTAGACCAGAATCCTGTGTGAATCGGTCATGAACAGGTGTCCCACCTCTTCGACTCTCCTTTGAATAGTCCTTGGGTGTAAAAATATTCTAAAGGTGTTTATGCAGTGTGTATTGTTTGTTACAGTTTCTGTTCCTGTAATCAGGAGCAGATCTTACTTGACTCAGCCTACTGCTCTGTCATGTCTAACTGTTTCCCTCTGAAAAACAGCTCCGAAGTCAGCTATTAAACTGAGCCCATTGGCGCAGCTGGAGAGGATAAACTAGCTCTGATCGCAGGCTCCTGATTTAAGCTGCAGTGGTTGTGTAAAGAGCAGGAATCACCGTCAGAGAATAGATCACACATTAAAAGCATGATTACTGAATATCGGAGAATGTCAGTGCTGTACAGATGGCTGATATGAGCACTGCAGAAATGAAGGTTGATGTCATTGTAGGTGTAGTGTGATGCAATTTTTATCTCATTTGTTAGCTGATAAAGGGAAATGTAGAAGCTGCCACCTGCCATAATGAGACTGGCTGATTTGTGTGTGTGTGTGTGACCTTGAGTGGAATGATTTAGGACCTGAAGAAACAGCAACAGTTTGGAATTAGGGATACAGTGTTTATTAGGGATGTACCAGTACACTAACCCCACGATTCAGTTGTTGATACTGGATTAATGATTCAGGATTCTCACTATATTGTCAACAAAATTCAAATGAAGACAAAATGGTGTTGCACAACTTAAGCAGTGCAACAGCATGGTTGTAGTCACCATTTTTCTTCATTTGAGTCCTGTTGATATTATAGTGACTGATTTTCAACAGGCCAATTTTAAAATACTAGAAATAAGAGTATCTATTCCTGTTGTTTAAACATGGAGAATGTTGTGTACACATAAATTCATATTAAAAGTTTAAATTAAGTGATTTTAATGTTATTTTTTTATCCAGATGAATTGACTGTGGCCTTACAAAATATCATCTTAAAATGAATTAATTTCCTTAACACACTTAACATTTGTTTCACAAGTTCTTAGTAATTTAGTGTGTTTAGAAACACAATATTTGCAAACAATGATCTCATATTTTTGTTCTATGTCACAGTCACCTTCTTTAATGTGCTTAAAAGACTTTTTTTTTCTGTGAATCCCATAAAACTAATTAAAATGTTTTTAAAATACCATTGACCTAAGCATACTGCATCAGTGATAAATATTTAAGCCACATATATAAGTCATTTTCTTTAGAATTTAATACAGTTACTTCTATTATTGATTGCACCACATGATGAGCGGTCGCTCCAAATGACATCCTGTCGTTAAAAATCTGTTTTAAGATATGAGTGAAACAGTAAATAAACAGATTTGAACTAGATTTACTTATCATTTCACATTGCACTCATATTGCTAGACTTCAAGGAACTGGAGAAACAGATCCCAGAATCTCTCAAATTTGTATCTTACTTAGACTTACAAATGCCAAAAATAGAAGATGTAAAGAAAAAGATTGTAGGCCATTATACCCCCTCTCCAATGGGGTATTTTTTTTATTGTCGTCTGTGGGAAACCTGAGATAACAACGTTTAGTACCTGATCATTGAAGTGTTGCCGATCATAATCACATGATCAGCAAGTAATCATCTCCAAGCTTAAAAATTCATTCCTCAGCAGTTGACTAGTCTGATCAACTCTGAAAACATACAGAACTGTGTAACTACTGTAACAACTATTAAAAAAGTTATGTGTCTGATCTGTAAGCATTTATTTTCCTTTACAAACATTAATATTAGAATAAATACCAATGATGTTATTTTAGTAAGTAGTGGTTTTATGTATCTCAGTGTTTAAGAGTTTTCATTTAATACCTGGTTTGGTTAATCACTACCTAATCAACTGATGGAATCAAAGGAATTTCCTGTGATGGCTAGAGGTGTCCATAAGAAACCCTGAACCAAATTACGTTCCTCAGAGCAGCTCAAACCAGAGGTCAACTGTTTTTTTGAAAGTAAATTTGAAAGTGATTTTACAAGCAAAACAAGTTTTTATTGCCAAACATTAAATATGCAGGAATGAAAAGTCCAGTTTTCCAGAGACAGTTTGGCCTTTGTGTTGACACAAAAATGACACATTTCCTAGTAACACCTGATGATAGGCCTAGATATTATCTTGGAATTTGCATCCCATTAATTTGAATCAGTTTAAAATGACAGCTCAATTTCTGTGTATCCAAAAGCCCGACATGTTTGTTAAAAATGAGTTGATTTCCTCAGATTGTTTCCAGAATTCTGCTCTAATTCACCTCCAATAGCAAGTGCAATCTGCACTTTCACAAGGGTTTTGATGACGAGATGCTGCAGAGGCGGCACTAACCCATATGAATAATGTCTTGTCGTATCAAAGGTCGTTTGTCGGAGGCTGATGGGATGTCACGGGAATAGGGGGCCCATGAGTGCATTGCCATGGAAACTATGGTGGGCGGCAGAAGGGAAGAAAAAAAAACATTAGCCTGGGGCGTGCATGGTAAAATGTCACTTCACTGTGCCCTGCGGTGGCTTCCAGACTCAGATCCTGTTGCACATCCATAAGAGAGGTAATATGTGTATGTTGAAATCAGCTTTCACCAATATTAACCTAGCTGCTACATAACGTTAGCTAAGATTCAGTCTGCATGCAATTGTACACAGCATTTCAGCATATTAGGTTTAATTAGATACATCTTTGTTGGTTTGAACCAAGTAGTATAGCTGGACAATGTATAATTTATTTTTTGTTAATAATACATTTAGTTATTGGTCTTTGTGATACTGATTTTGCCAATGGCTGCAGTATGCATGCATGTGAAATTGGGCTTGCTGACCAGTTCCTGTAGAGTTTCTGTGGATTATTTGGACATTGTGATGCATATAGGAATTCCTGTTTTCCAAAATATGTAGTTACAGGGTTCCTTAAAAAGGCTTTTTAGGAGCACTAAATGTCAGAAAATGTCTTATTATATATATTTTTTATTTTTAATTGTTTTAATAATAAAATTCAGTTCTAAGACAATGCCTAAAGACCGGGTTATGTCATTTTCTATGTGTTGCTTGAAAGTTTTAGAAACCTCTTTATATTTTGTAAATTTCTACATAAAATGTAACCCAAAATATGATCAGATCTACATTTTACTCAACAATAAACAAAGTCAGTCCAATAAAACAAATTACACAAACAGTATTCCATTTTTGATCATTTGTTATAAGCCAACATTGAATGTCCTTGCTGGCAAAAGTATGTAAACCTTTTTAGGTTTGAGGGAATTGGAACTGACCCCCTGAAGCAGCTCACGGTTCTTTGTGATCTTCTGGAATATTTTATGCCTTAGTCTTGGAATCATTTTTTGTTGGATGACCACTACAGGGAAGGGTACCAGATGTTGTATTTCCTCCATTTGTACATTGCCTGTTCAGACTTTTCAAAAGTAGTTTTGGAACCTCTTTCAGCCCAATTCGCATTGGCACAATTGGTAAGGTAAAAAAGTATAATCCTGTATAATATTGTAATGTCCCAATCTCTTGCTAAGCCACCTCAGCCACGGGGGGTGAGAAGTTGTGCTTTGCCTGAGTGATTAGGGCTGAGGGATGTTAGCTGTGAAGCACCCTGTTCTTAGAGAGCTCAGACACAGTTTTTGCTCAGTCTTGAGTTCACGCTGCCACGTGCATGTGTCATGTAATCTAGCTGCTAACCTCAGGTATTGCTCTATCAAGTTCAGTGAAGTTCACTTCCAGTCTCTCTCCAGTTAAAGCCCTCAGCGTAAGTATTAATAAACCTTACCTGAAAACCTTCTGTTTATTTTCACTTCCCTGGCATGAGAATGTACGTATTGGGCTATTTTTCCTTTATGAATCTTTGTTTTCCATGCTGCCAAACTTTTGTCAGTGGTGCGTTGTATTGCACAATAGCTCAGCAATTCGATCCCTCTTCCGACCTAGAAATATCACAGACTCCACTCCCTGAAATGCTGTTTTATTCTCCTGTGGTTGGCTAATGACGTAGCCCTTAGACCTTAGTGGTTATGGCCTCTCAACAAGAACGTTGTTGGTTCAGTTCTCACATGAGGTAAGCCAGCTCCTCATTGTAGATTCATTAACCTAATCTGTCATATATGTGCATGCCTACACTGTTGCACTGTCAGCCTCATTGTGAAAGTTTGGATGATGTTAACCAGTCAAATTGAGGCAAAATTTTCTGAGTGAAAAAGTAAAAATACAAAAACAGCAGTATTGCATAACTCATGTCATAATATGGGCTATTTATTTTCCTTTAATGGTGGAGAATTTTTGATTGACAGTTTGAGCATGATGTTATTTAGATGGCAAGGTTCAACAATGCACATCCAGACCAATGTATTAGTTTTATTGCTTTGAAAGGGGGGAAAAAGATGATATCGGCACTGGCAAATTTTGGTATCAGTATTGGACTTTAAAAAAAAAAAAGTGGTAACAATCCACCCCTGATAAAGACCAGACTTTAATAGATCAGCCACAGCCACAGGTCACATTTTATGTAGCAATTTACAAGATGATAAAGGATCCACACACTTTCAAGCAGAACCTTTTGCCACGCAGGCCATACAAATAACCACCAAAGCTTCTGTGGCAAACCTCACCTAATGAGAGAGCTGATCTTGTTTGGCAGGAAAGCTGCAAGCGAAAACTCGATTTGACAGGTTTAGATACATATTCTCCATGTTTAATCTCCAAGTGACTATGTAAATAGTTTTTTATTTGAAAAGACCTCTGAGCATACAGCACTGAGCAGTAGTAGCTTGATTTTAGTTCCCACAGATGTGAAGCACACCGCATGCTACTCACTCTGGTTAATGCAGTTTTTAAATTTTTATTTATTTATTTATTTTTTTTTTATTATTTTTTTTTTTTGGTGTTCTCAGTCTTAGCGACAGTGGCTGCTTTAGGATCTTCATTTCAAGGACCCTGGTTGCATTCATATGAGTGAAAAGAGAAAACATCTTGCACTAACAATATTAACACAGCTAGCTAGAAATATTATGCAACAATAATATGGTGTCTATACAGAAACAAAGTAAAAAGCCCACTGTGGGGCCGCGTGCTACAATTTGAAAACCACTGGTGGTTATTTAACTAATTAAGAACCAAACTAAGACAATAATGAGAATTGATTGCAGTTGATTACAAAGTCAAACAAACATAGAAAACATAAAAATGCATTGTTCTATATAGTGTAGCTGTTGAGAATGCAGCCTGCAATAAAGGGACAGGGTGCTGAACATTGTGATATAGTATATAGGTATTGAAGCCTTTGTGTAGTTTTCTATGTAATTTGCTGTTTTGACAGGCAATCAAATAATGAATAGGTGTTCTCTGGCTTTTGCACAGCGCTGTCTTAAATCATTATCCATCGGTTACCTCCAGTCAGTCAAGCTGAGTAAAACATGCCATATTAGAGCTTGTCTGCATTGTTGTATTGTGTAAAAGGTGTTTGCATGTGTTGTGGTCTTTAAAAGGTATTCAGTAGTATTAAATCTAATTTGCAATAAATGTGCAGCTGCCATGTTCTAGTACACTAAACACTGAGTTACGGTATATAGCACTATAATCATTATGTGGAATTTTTCCCAATAAGACGGCTCTGTCATTTCTGTAAAATCTGACTATTTGGATGGTTTAGATGGTAAACATGATAAAGCGTTCCAGTCATGGCTTTTGTATTTACATCACGCAGTGATTGGCATTGTTTGTTGTTGGCTTTCAACCTGAGGATAAAAGTGAGAATGGCAGTAAAGCAGACTGTCATATTTCCTAAAGCTCATATAGTTGAGAAGAGATTAATGACAAATTCATTTGAAGACCAGTGTGCAGGAATGCAGAGCCAAAACAATGTCCAATTACTTACAGATTGCTCACTGTATCACGTTAGTCGTATTTATGCCATTTTCCACAAGTGTCATTCATATAAAGGAAGGGAAGCACAGATTGTTTGATACATTCTAATCAATCTCCTCTCCTGACCTCACCTTGGCAGAAAACACATTAACAGTAATTGGAAACGAGGTCAGGTATTGGGCAAACACAGTGTAAGCAGGGAATGAAATGGTAAGAAGAGAAGGAGACAAGCTAATGTAGAGGGTATACAGAACCTTCATGGTTTGAAATAAAAGGTAATGGGTTTGATCCCAGCTGATCCCTGCTGTTTACCTTGTTCCATGAAAGCTGTAGTAATCTGATGCAAGGAGCCCTGGAAGGTCTTGGTCCAGCACCATTTGATTCCCTGCTCAGACACATAGACTAAACCTGTTAACTAACTAACTAAACCTGTTAACTAACTAACTATCAGGTGTACTTGAACAGGAGAATCACCAGACTGTGGTGGAGACCCTCTGGAAATATAATCCTGTTCAAATTGAATTTATTTGTTTACAGAGGCCTCAATGTCTAAATATGATACTGTTATTACAGCTTCCTTTCTTACTTGCTGTCAGTTTTTCAAAGAAATCAAAAGAAAGAAATCAAGTTCAGTCATAGACATTGGTTAGATTGTCTGCTTCTTTAGAACCATCAGACCCTAACCTGAAGGCCTTACCTCTCAGATGCAACTTTCCTTTTCTCAGTAACAGCTTCTTGACCACTACACATCCTTTCAGACCCATATGTGTTCTCACAGTGGACAGAAACACCTGTAGATTGTTTTGGAACTGAAACAAGAGTGGGACTTAATTTGGTTCTGTCTGTCACAGATGAAAGCTTTAAGTGCTGTTCATCTGTTGTTGATAGTTTTATTGGTCTACCAGGTCTTGCAAGGTTGTTAGGAATCCCATTTTCTCTGTAGTTTTAATCTGTTTTTGAACTACAGTTTTGGAAACTCTTGTCTTTGTTGTTTTGCTTTGACCTCTTATCTTATTTCCTCAGTACTGTCTCCTAAAACGTTATTGCTATTTTAACTAAAATGTAAACAAAAATCAGGTGGTGGTCTCTGGCTTTTACGTTGTATTGTATTTTGTGAAGTTTATTGTTAAATTATTGGTGTACCTCAAAAAATACAGACAGAATAGAACACATCTTGTGTTGGACTATTTGGTGTGTTTTCATTGCATTTTATAAAAACATGCGCTGCTTTTTCTCCTGCTGGGACCGGAGTGTGTGTCTCTGTTGCCATGGCCAGGGTTCTGAGGGAGCGCAGTTGGCCATGCTGTCGCTGTGTAGGATGGGTGCCAGAGTGCTCCTGTCCATACAAGTGATTTGCAAGCCAATCTGGGCATCTGCTTGGTGTGGAATTAGTCTGCTAGGGCTTTTGTCCAAGCAGGCTGAGCTGTTCAGAAATGTTGTGTGGATGGCATGTTTAAAGAAGATGCAGAACTAGCCATCGTAACTGATAACCAGCTAGCCATCATTACTCCAATGAGTTGTGCCTTCCCCAGCGTATGTATATGTATATTTACAATTTTTACATCACAATTTTTTACATCAATTTGGTATCTTAGATTTTTCAGTTGCTTACAATTCATGAAAGCATACAAATTTGCACAACCATCCTCTTTAATCCAGTGTATGCGCTGCATTTCCTGGATCTTCTGCATGCTACAGTGCAGCCCGGCCCTTGGTACTGTGTGTCTTGTAGCTGCTTGGATAGTTGACAAGTTCTCAGTGGAGGCCTGATTGTGTTGCCATGTTGTTTTGTCTGCTTGTTAGGCTGTACACATAAGACCATAGCCTGGCATATTAACAGCTGCCACTGTATTCAGCTAGGCTTCAGAGACCTGCCCTGAACATATGGAGCAGAGAAAAATTAGAGAAAGAGGCTGCAATGAAGCAAGCCTAGGGAACAGGTCCAGTGAATTTAGTGGATGTAACGAACAATGACTAATTGTATATCTTGGTCTCTGGGAAGTAACTGAGATATTGGCATTTATGCATGCATTTGCTAGGAGCATTGATGGATCTGCAGCTGTATGTAAAAGTTTGGGTGCCCCTTGTCAAATTACAAGTTTTGTTGTTTTTCTATAGAACAATAGTTTACAGAGAGCACACTTCAGCAGATTTTATTTCGCAAAGTATCAGTGCACAGTTCAAAAGCCAGCATCTGTGATGGCACAGGGGTCATTAGTACACATTGCATGGGTGATTTGCGCATTTGTGAAGGCACCATTAATGCTGAACAATATATACGGATATTGGAGAAACGCGTACTGCCAACCAGACAACGTCTTTTTCAGGGAAAGCCTTACTTATGACATCAAGATGATGCCAAACCACATTCTGCACATATTACAAAAGCTTGGCTCCATAGTAAAAGAGTCAAGATGCTAAACTGTCCTGCCTTTCAAATCATTGTAAATATTTGGCACATTACAAAAAGAAAAATACAACAAAGAAGATCCTGAACTGTTGAGTGACTGAAATCCTATATCAAGCAAGAATGGAAAGCATCAGGAGTTGGTCTCCTCAGTTCCTAAACACTTGCCGAGTGTTAAAGCAAGAGATAATATAATACAGGGGTAAACTACTCCCCTCCCAAATTCTAGATGGCCTCAATTTCAAAAGAGATTTATATTTTTTAAATAACAATACAATACAAAGACATTTCTCTGCTTCAACATTCTTTTAATGATTTACACATCTTTTCAAACTGTTTTTATTTACATCATGCACAGCATCCCTACTTTTTACTAAACGCTTTCCCCCTTTTCAGATCCTTCACAATTTGGAGATTTTATTTTTCTGTTCATTTGGCTCTAAGAATTCAGTGTTGATGCTTTTCAGATCAGATGCCTCACACTTGGAGAGTATTGAGCACATCATTACATCTATTCATTAGTAGTATCTGAAAGACAAAAAACTCACTCTTGATCTGTACACATCTGGCCTGAGAAACGATAATAATGCTTAGCTGGATCTTCTTGTTGCCTGCTAGCATTCTGCATCTTAATATTTCTTATGTTTTGACAGGAATAAAGATGCGATCAATCAAATGGCAGTCCCGCCTGTTCCCTCCCAGTCTTCTTTTTTGTCTAATGAGGTACAGTATACGTTGATCAATTCCTTACTTTCTTTCTTCCTGCAGAATCTTATTATAATATCCAGTTATACTTTTAGTAGTGATTGTTATGGTAGGGTTACTGTGCTTGCAGCATGTAAAATGTTTTCCAAAATAAGAAATGCTTCAGTCTCAAGGCTGCCCAATAGTAATTTAGTATGTGCTTCATACTTTTAACAATATGGATTAAAACCTGAAAAGGTGATCAGAATTCGACCTGTAAATAAAGCAGATTTAAATATATACTGTTGTAGGTTTTTATTTCATGTTCTTGAGGAAAGAGTTACTGCGTGCTAGTACATCCTCAAACGGTACTTTTAATAAAGTGTGGTGTGGTGCATGCTACTACCAGCCTCAGTAATTGCACTGAGCATAATAACCTTGGGCCCAAATTCAATATGTATTGAATATATATGATGTGTGCATTTGTTTATTTTAAAGGAATAAACAAAGCAGTGATAACGGGACTTACTGTTGCTGAGCTTGTTAGCATGAACTGTTGCGGAGAACTTTCTAATCATGTTGTACTTTTCAATATTTTTAATATTGGTTAGTTTTTCATGGCTGGCCTGTAAACGGGAGAGCTTCTGTTTTTCTGGAAACTCTATAGGGAAGCTCTATAACATTCACATATCTCAACAGATTTCCCTGACTTTATGATCTATGTAGAGTACAAAAAAAGTTTGTCTCCAGTTACTTCACATCTCAGTAGTCGCTGTCAGGCATGGATTTGGCTTATTTTCCCTACTTAATACTTGTGGAGCCCCTGTATAATTTATGTTCATGAAATATAAAGAAGGTTTACAGAAAGGCCTTTTTCTGTCTATGTGCCCATCATTTAGCTTTTCTTGTGGTCTTCAAACCACGGAGGACTCACTGGTGGGAAAACCTTCTCTTCTCAAAGCTACTTTCCACTGTCCTGTCAACTCTTTTTCTTTGGGAAACCCTAAAAGTGTGAGCCAACCAGCTACAGTCAGAATTATGTCAATGGCTCAGCCAACCCAAGTAGATTATCATACAAAAATCTGTTTGGAGGGAAACACCATTCTAGGTGGTGGTGGTGGTGTGCTACTGTGTGCTGTACTACTATGACTGGATCAGACACAGCAGTGCTGCTGGAGTTTATAAATACCTCAATGTCACTGCTGGACTGAAAATTGTCCACCAACCAAAACTAACCAGCCAGTCCAGCATCCTATTAGGAGCATCTTGTGGCCACTGTTGAAGGACTAGATGGTGACTAAAACAATCTGTGCAGGAGTAGATGAGATAATGGTCTCCGACTTCACATCTACAAGGTGAACAAACAAGGTAGGATGTCTAATAGAGTGGACAGTGAGTGGATACAGTGTGCATAAACTCCAGCAGCAGTGCTGTCTGATCCACATACCAGCGCAGCACACACACTAACACACCATCACCACGTCACTGCAGTGCTGAGAATGATCCACTACCCACATAACAACTGCTCAGTGAGGAACACTGAGGAACAGGGTAATAGGGGGCTATGAAAGGTGAAAGGTAGCTACAGATGGTCTATAGTCTGTAACTGTAGAACTACAAAGTGCACCTATATGGTAATTATAGCTGATGTGATGGATAATAAGTATAGAAACTAGGAGGAAGTTTTGACATTTGACATTTTGTTTGTTTTTTGGGCATTATAATCGTATTGTGTGTGAAAACATAGTAATAAACTGTTGTAATTCTGAACATGGTTGTCTCATCAGAACCTCGCAGCAGCTCCGGTACCCGCAGACAAGCCCCAGCCTCCAGAGACCCTGCCACTCAGCAAGAGTTCCCTTGAGTCACTCACCAAGGTAAGTCCTGTTATACATGATCTTCTGGGATCTCCTGTCCCTGCTGTAGGTTGTGAATTCAGATATAGACTAGGGGATAGATTAGGTGTTTCACATATCGTGTGTCCATCATTAATGACCATGTCCTGTTCAGATTATCACATTTACTTGCAACCTTTTACCTAGATGTGTCTATTAACTTACTGTATGATCAGTTAATAGCTTTAGCGTACACTACTGCATCAGTCTTAGTAGCAGTTAGTATTTCAGTCCTGTAAGTGTGAAGTCATATGGAATGGTTTAAATAAAGTCGGTCCACTTCTGTAAGAAATTCTTCTTCTCAACGTTTTCCAAAACAATGTGTTCTCCGCCCCAAATCCGGACTGGTGTGCTTAAATAGCTCAAGCTCTACTTTCAGCAGGCCAGTTTTCTCCCGTTTCTGTAAGCAGCACACTATTGTCGTCCCCATCCATTCAGACAGTGTCTTTAAAACGGAACGTGTCCTACATGGGGCTCTGACCCAATTGTGACTGAGCAAGAGATGTTACTTGTGTTTTCTGTTTATTTTAACCTCTTCATCCTCCAATCTTACTTTGAATTGGTCCAGGAACAGTCCAGTGAGGCAGGTCCAACCAGCCCAGAGTTTCCAGAACCCACAGAGAAGAGCCTGCAGGAAGGCGAGTCTGCTTCTAAGGTCAGAAATGTTCACAAATGACAGATTATTTAGATTCTGCCTTACATGAAAAATGGAAAACTGTGATTTGATTTGGCATGGACCGGACAAGTTTCTGTATGTAGGTCACATCAATGTTCAGACACTCTTGCATCAAAGAATTGCCTGCCTTGTCGTGTACCTTCCCTGGCACAATTCTGACACACTATGGCCTTTGGCATGCCCGAATGCAGTCACTCCTTTTTGCCAGTCATTAACATCTGCTTTGCAACGGATTTTCTACACATCGAATGAGACATTCACTGCACAGATATTTATAGCCTGATCATCTTCATGCAGTGCCATCTGCAGGAACCTGAAGTTACTACCACCTGAAACATGCAGGGTGTCTAATTGTTTTAGTTCATGCTGAAGTAATTCATGCTGAAGTAATAAGAAGTCCTGCATCGCTTTTTGAATGAGGTACTATACAGAACAGCCAAAAGAGAGGAGAGGTTAAAGAAAGGTTGCAATGTGGTCATGTAGAAATGGCTCATTCTTGTTTTTGGTATGCAAAGCCACACAAATGTCAAGCGGGGTCGCTTTTATGATGTTTATGTGGTGAAATTAATTTTTATGTTTTGAATTAAAAGGTGTTTTAATCTACCACTGCTTGATTACAAACGTTAGAACAACCAAATAGTGTAAAACATAATGTATATCATTCAAAACAACTTCTCAAGTATCATGATATAACATTTTTGCCACGTCTCTTTCTGCTTCGTTTTAGAAGCTGAAGTCTTCAGAGAGAGGGGTGGAGGCTGTGAGTGAGAGACCCTCCAGGCCTGCTTTGGAGAAGGTGTGTGTGTGTATGTGTGAGAGAAATGAAAAGCAGTACTGAGTAAGCAATAAGGGAACCTCTTTGGTGTTCTGAGTGAAGAGGTTATGAATGTTTAAATGTGATATGGGGATAGTAAATTCAGATGGGATATTGGCATCAGGTAATTTTAGAGAAAAGCAAACCAAAACTTTGTGTGTGTATGTGTGTAGACCCCTAGTCTCCCAAAAACTCTGAGAAACTCTGGCAAGCTTCCAGCAGGCCCTGTGGACGTGTCAGCACCCATAACTTCAGGTCCTCCTTCCAGTACCAGCCCGGACTTTGAGTACTGCAGCAAAGGTACTGACCAGCAGAAAACTTCCATTATTTATAACAACACAGACAGGGAATACAACATTAAATTGTATAATCATATAATCAGGTATTATTCTACATTATATTCAGAAGAATATCTGAATTTCTGCTTGTAATTGGGACTGTCAAACTATTGAAATAATTGTTTTATTTCATTGTTTGAATTCAGTAAATTTTTTTATCTTTAAAAGTAGTGCATTTTGCTCTAGCTACAGTAGTGTGCAAAAGTTGGAGAACACCTTTTGTTTATTTCATCAATGGCCTTTAAGTTGAAGATTTTTCAGCTTCTGGGTGGGGAGCTTACTTAATTTTACGTAAATTGCGCGTAAACAACTAAATATGTTCAGTCTAAGATTATAATAATAACATTATTTTCAGTGAGAACCACGTGCTTTCCACAATGTGAACACAATTTGCAGTTTTCATTGTTTGTGAGATCCAGTGGTTGCACGTTCCAAACAAGGAGTGTATGTATCTAACATACCGTGAACAGTCATTGGGTCTGGTTCCTCTGGAGCACTGGTGCTCATGCACTATGCTGTTTCTTTTGTTGGTTTGCCGCTTGTTGGTCAGCTGTGAGCACTGTTAAAGCCATTTAAAAGCTGTATTTGAACAAAAAGCTACAATCAATATTATATCATGGTAACAGAAGCTGGGCTTCAGCCTACAATAGAGTAGCTGCTTTGAAGGTTGAAACTAGGAAAATGGCTCATTTTGCTTACACATTCTTTGCAGTTGCCAAAATATCAGCATTGTGAAAGCTAACAGTTTTTGGTTTAGACCGTGAGACCGAAGTCCAGATTGTTCTCTGTGAACCATTTGTAGTTTGTTGTTCAGTGTTTGTGCGCAACTATGCTGTATATCTGCCTGTTCCTGTCACTGGTGCATGAAGCACATCTCATTTGGGGTGGCTATTATTTTTGTCTCTCTTGTCTGGCTCTTCTGTACTAACATATTGATCTTTGAACACCCTGTTGTTATTTTTAACGGTTACATTGCAGATTTATGCAGGGTTGAAATGGAAAGTGTGCCATTTGCACATTGCTTCTATTGATTTCTGAAACCTTTTAAACTGGCTGTTTTGCCATCTAAAAATGATGTAAAATATTACGGTATATGCAAGAATAGAGATTTAATCTTTTCACATGTCTGCATGTCACCTTTGTTTTCTTCTTTTCTTGCTTTCTTGATGTGTTTTTTTTTTTTGTTTTTTTTAATCTTTTTGTAATTCCACTTTTCTTTCTGTCTTCCTTTTGCAGACCCTGCAACATGTCCTATAGTGCCAGGGCAGGAGACGGTGATCGAGATCTCAAAGGGCCGCTCTGGACTGGGCCTCAGTATAGTCGGAGGGAAAGACACACAGCTGGTACTGTACACAACTGTCTGCTCTGGAGCTTTTAACCTACATGTGTCTTCTCAGTTTTTATAAAATTATTTGTTTTCTCTTGGAACTATTTTATCCTGAAGTCTGACCTAAGAGCTGGTGCTGACCTGACCCTGGGCTACTAAGCAGCATTCTGCAAAAGGGGGCCTCTTACCTGAGCCGTGAGCCATGAAAAACATTTGAGGTTGCAACACAGTCACAACCTAGTGCTCCCACTACAGTCCTTTAAAACAGTTTGTTTCATCTGCCTCTCTCAGAATAAGTAGGTCAATGCAGGACAGAACTGAACAGGTATAAACAAAGAATATTTAAAATTGTAGATGACACTATTATTAATATTCTCAGCATCATCACCTTTTAAACTGGCCCCCAGATTTATTTTTTTCTCATTTTCCTAACATTTTCAAATGTAATATGAACACACTGTCTAGCTAGCTTTGCTGTTTTTTGTTGACATCGCACTTGCAACGGAGAGAACACAGGTTTACCTGGTTGCTGTTCCCACAATTCACTAGTGTTTAATTCAGCAGTTTGTTTTTTTTTTGTTATGTGCAGAGTCCTATGCAAAGTGCGTGAGCATTTAGTGAGCATTTACTTCACAGTAAGACCAATAAGACCTTATAAAAGGCTTTCTGAATGGTTTGAAATGAGTTTATTACAGGATAGTCATCGAAAGCATCTTAATGTCATTAATAAACAGATATAACACAAATAAAAAGTACAGCAGTTGGATGTTATGTCCGATGAATATGTGATGGAGCTGACATGTTAAAAACTGATGTAATCTACAGTAAGTAGCAAAATCTGAGCTTTAACTGTGGAATGATGGGGTCTCGTATTTTAGCAAGCAACAAGTCGGTGAAGCCCTGTTTGTGTATGTACAAAATCTGCCTATTAATGATTTTTAAAGATGATTTCTGAACACCTTGTAAGCCATTTGTTAAAGTTTATAAGTGCAGTCTTATTCTAAATTGGTGCATGTCGATATAATAATAAGAATAAATTGAAAGGCAGAATTAACCACTTTCCCTCATTATTAAGGGGTTCATTTATGGATAGCTTTCATTCAGAGGCCTAAGCACATGTGAGGATTGTCTCTCTGCAGCTACCTCATCTCTTCAGAATCATCCCACTGAACCTTTCTCTCTAAAGCCACCCCGCAGAGTCTCTAGCCTTACCCTGCTCACAGTCACTTAGCCGCAATCAGTATTCACCTCATTCCAGCTCAGTGGGCCAGCTGTGCTCTCAGAAGGCCTGCTCTGATCTGACAGAAAAAGCCCTTGGGCATACAGGGCATTTCATCTGGGATAGATAACTGTGTATCTGTTTCATTACAAAACCTTTTGCTTTTGCCAAGAGGCAATTTCAAGATTTCTGTCAACGTCTTTGTGCCTTTATCTGAGTTTGTCTTTCCATTTCATATTGACATTGACAGTATCTTAATACATCGTTCTGGTCATATGTTCTCTGTCGTTCTCGCTCACTCTTTCTGCAGGATGCCATAGTGATCCATGAGGTGTATGAGGAGGGAGCTGCAGCACGGGATGGACGACTGTGGGCAGGAGATCAGATTCTAGAGGTGAGAGAGAGACAGAAAAGGTGACCGGGAGACAGAAAGACTGAGATTACAAGCAGTGACTTAACATTCCTCTCTCTAACTGCTGTGCTCCCGTGTCCCCAAGGAGAGAACAGTAATATGTGCCCTATTGCTCCTCATTTAAAAGCCATTATCTCAGTGCACCAACCTGAACAAACACCTCCATCTGCTGGACGAAAGTAATACTGCAGGCTTCAATGTGGTTTGCAACTTGCAGTAAAACATTGAAAATGTCTTCTTATTCTTTTTAGATGTGCTATTTAACTACAAAAAGCTTATACTTGAAAGTGGAATTCCTGTGATTTAAACAACTGAATGACTTTACCTTAGAGTTATCAGATATAACAGTATGGGTTTGTCAACCAATCAGACTTTGTAGCCAGAACAAATTGTAATGTAAAATTCACAGCCTGTCAGTGGCTACAACCACATGTCTCTCTTATTGTAGAAGTTAGAAGAACCTTTTAATGTTTATAACAACAACGGATTAATTTGGAGGCGGCAGCAACAATATGATATATTGTATGTGTCTCTCTATGAGTCAGCCTTTATGTATAGTTACTTTCATCGATTGCTTCCTGCAGGTGAATGGTGTGGATCTGCGCAGTGTGGCTCATGAAGATGCCATTGCGGCTCTGAGGCAGACTCCAGCTAAAGTGCGTTTGACAGTTCTGCGGGACGAAGCGCAGTACCGTGATGAGGAAAACCTAGACGTGTTCACTGTGGACCTCCAGAAGAAGAGCGGCCGTGGCCTGGGCCTTAGCATTGTGGGCAAGAGGTGGGCACCCAGATCCTGTAAATCTAACTTTGATGTCAAGCTCTTCTTGATGGTACATCTCTTGGTGTAGGGTTGGGCGACTCCTGGTGTTAAACATGCAGGTGTATTGCTGCCAAAGTCAACAAAGTTATTCAGTTTCTCAGGCGATATGAGAGGAAACAGACACAAGGCAGTCATTCTGGTGCCCTAACCCTAAAAGGCGTTTAACTTCAAAAAGACAGGCTGTTCCTTTAAATCTGCTGCTTCAATAACAAAGTAGGCTTAGCTAAAGAGGCTAACATTCGTGTTATTGTTGCATTGCACAATCTGTTCTTGTTTGTGGCATACTCGTATAACGGTTATGACGATATTAATACCCGAGTAACTGAACCAATATACCACCCAGTACTAGCTTTAAAATGGTTTTAAACAACCATAAACACAAAACAGTTCAGTTATCTCATGCCCTCATTTACAGTGCAAATTATGAATGAGAATTTAGCATATTCATATTTAGCACAAAATCCTTATTTACATAGAGTTAATAAAGCAAATGTGGGACACACCATAAACAGTAATGTCAGACCAATGAAAACAACACTGTAATAGTTACATTTTAGTTTACATTTTACTACACAGAACAGTGCTCTCAGGATAACTACGGGTAAATTAGCTAGCAGCAAATTAACAAAAGCAACAGCAATATTGGAAAAACTCTAGTTGCCCACAAAATGAAACGTCCTCTTACTGTACATCAGACTTGAAAATCAGAAATTGCATTCACTAGTACTCACCCTATTTCCATGTTCATCTTGCGTTCATGTGATCGTATGTTTGGGTTCAAGTTGAATTATTGAAGATGAAAAATAAATACTGATGCAGCTTATTGTGTCTTCTCATATAACTATAAGCTAATGACCAAGTAAGACACATGATCCTGATTAAGTGCACAAAACAAACTTGAAACAAAAGGCAGTTCATTTGACAGGCATGTTTGTTACCTATCACTGCAATATTTTATGTACAGCAGTAAAATAGAGAGTTAAAAAAGTTAAATGGGCTTTATTTATTTGTCATGTTGCTGTTTTGTACCATGCCCCACGGAAGCCTGTTGCTTCAAGAGGTCATTTTGTCATTGGGTCTTACATCAGAAGCAACCCCCTAAAACTTTTACTGGTGGTTGAATGAAGAACCACTAGATAAAGTAATTAAGTACCTCATTTTGCTTATTTCTCTCTCTCTCTCTCTGTCCCCCTTTCTTGCTCCCCAGAAATGGCACAGGTGTCTTCATCTCAGATGTAGTTAAGGGTGGAGCAGCTGATGTGGACGGGAGACTCATGCAAGGAGACCAGATCCTCTCAGTGGACGGAGAGGACATGAGACAGGCCTCTCAGGAGACCGTCGCTGCTGTCCTCAAGGTAAGCTCAGCCTAAAACCTTAAACCCTACTTACAACAACAACAACAACGACAACAACAACAATGACACAGTACGGCCCAAACAGGATTACAGGAGATTTAGTCAAAGCTGCAATTGCGCAAAGTAACCACTAAGTGTCCCCATTGATGTGTTTATTACGGGTTTCTCCATTACTGTAGCAGGTGGAGTCTGAACTACTAAATACATTTTATGAACAGAACTATTATTGTAATATAATATGTTAATATTTATGATATAGAATTGTATTAACGTATGATGTGTTATGTGCTATGTGTTTTTTGATCCTCTGAAGGAAGGAGAGATTAAGTTATAATTGTTGTGCATGGTGTGATGGATGTGTGCTGTTCTAGCTGGATTTTGATGTTCCGTTTGTGTTGGCTATAGCCGCTGTTGAGCTGAATACTCTTGGCTAAGTTTCACTCTCGGCAGCCTTGCACTGTTTGGTAGTATGTGAGCAAAATAGCATTCAGGATGGAGCTTAGTGTGTGGTAGAGGGTGAGAGATGTGTGGGCTTTGTGTATAAGAGAAAGAGAGTGGAACATAGAGAGTGCAAGAGAGTAGAAGCAAGCATTACAGCATTCATTCCTGATCGAGATCATGATTTAATTTCTGGGCTGGGCCAACAATGAAAGGTAAAATGCTGAGGAACTGCAGCCTGATGCTGAGAAGTTCAGGGATTCATCTAGTGCTGAGAACCCTGTTATCCAACAACTTGTTGTCAAATTCTTTCTATTTCATGTACTCTATATATGGTATCCACTATGTGTGGTTTAAATTTCCAGTCAAAACACAAATTAAATACAGCATATTAATTCTTAAAGGTCAGTAAATTTATGTTCTACAAATGTAGTTTCTTGTAGATGTTAATACCATTCTCTTTGGTGTAATTTTAAGCAGTGAACTAACAAGCCAGTCAGAACAAGGTGTGTCGTGTGTGACTTGTTTGTTTGTTTGTTTGTTTGTTTGTTTATTAATTCATTTATTTATTTCAGGAGTTCTCATGAAGAATCTTTAACTTGTTAATGCAAAAGTTAAATATTATTAATATTAATATTAATTAATACCATATTGCTGTGAGATTTTTAGAAAAGATATGTGATGTTACCAAGTATTACCAAGCATTGGGTTTAGCTCTTCAAGTGGTTAATAAATATTCTGTGTATACATTTGAATACCCTTTGTTGCATCTGTATAGGTTAGAGGTACATTGATCAAAACACTTTGTGACACTTTGTGGCAGATTCCAATTTGTTTTGGACTTTATTGTGTGGACTAACTGAACAAATGAATCACATTAGCACATTTATAGTACTATTAAGCAAAGTTACATAAATTATGTTATTTGCTCTTTAATGGGTCAAACTGGCTTTTAATATTCTTATATCTTAAGTCAGTTTTAAATCTTAAGTCAGTTTGAATAACATGAATCAAAGTGTTACACCATAGGTGAGAATACGATGGCTGTTTATTCAAGCACATATTTGCTAATGCCAGTACCTAAACATTTACAAGATATAGAAATTGAGACTAAATCCTCATATTAGATTAAATGGATGAATAAATAAATGAATTATTTTTACAGACAAATATATCACCCACCGTCACCCAAACATCCTGCTCTTTCACAGTACAATAAATATGACAATATCTGCACATTTGTGCAGTAACGATCATTTTTTAAAGGGCCCGTCTCATAGAAAACCATATTTAGCTCCTGAAGTAATATGTAATCATTGTTAAAGTTCCAGCATTCATCATTCACTCCCCAGTTCATACAGCCAATTAGAACAGAGCGTATTTAACTTGGATCACTCTTAAAGGCACACTAACAAAAACAGCCTCTTCCATTACAAGGGATGAGCAGAGGTTGGCAGATTGTCATGTAAAATGAATAATTTTAACAAATATCTAAATAATTATTTAACAGATATCTGCCCATAGTGATACAATTCCGATATCGTTGTACATCCCTATCTGTGAGTGTGTGTGCGTGTCTGTATACATACGGTTGTGTGAGTGTGCGCCAGTGCGTCAGTCACACCCCATGCGCTCTGCCCTGCTGCAGTGTGCCAGGGGGATGGTGCAGCTGGAGCTGGGCCGGCTGAAGGCTGCCTCTTGGATCTCCTCCAGACGCACCTCACAGGGAAGCCAGGTGTGTAACCCATGACAGGGGGCTCTCGCTGGGCTTTCCCTGCTCCTCCCTGCTCTGGAGCTCTGCATGCCCCAGCTCGAGACTCTCCAAACTCTAACCCCTAACACCAGCCAGGCATCTGCACAGCCATTCCGGGACATCTGCATAAAGCACTGCATGATTGACCATGTACAGATGAGCACCACTTACCCCAATTACCTGAAAATCTCTGGGACGTGTGTGTATTTGTATGTGTGTATGTCCCTGCATGCTTGTTTGTGTGAGTACACAGAGATGGCATGATACCACTTTATTATTTTTCTTCAATAGCAAAACTAAAATCTTGAGTATTAGCTAATAGCAATATGCTTTTCTTTAAAGACAGAAGAAGAATATCTGATTCATGCTTTTTGATAGAGGCACTTCACTTTGATATCTAAAAGTACCTTGCTTAAACAAACACTTTTCTATTACCTTACTATTTTTTAGAAGCCTCTTAGTGTATATTCACGCTAACTTTCTTCTTTGTGCTGAAAGTGGCACGATATACGATTTATTATTATTTATTTTGAGTATTTCATTTCTGTGTAAAGTGCCTAAGTGCATGTGCACTCTTTCATCACCTATACAAAACTGTATATACAAAAACCTCTCAAAACATTTTATTTACTAAAATTACAGTTATATCATCCTGGATTTGTTAGTATCTAATTTGTTTCTGTTTTTTACGATTTATGTAATTTCCTTCTGATATCAGCCTAATTAACATATTGGGTATCAATTCGTTGCCATCTTCAGTAAGAACAGTTTGCATCACCACTCTGGACCACTTGCATGTAAACCTAAGGCCATGCACAGTTGAATGTCTTTCATTAATATCATGTGAAACTCTGTGGGACGTGTGTGTGTGCATCTCATGTGTGTGAGTACATACGTGCATGCTTGTTTGTCTGAGTAGATCCTGAGTAATGCATTCAGGTGTACCTGCCACCATTCTGGACTTCTCACTTGCATGAAAAACTGTATGTGCTGACTCATAAACATGTTTTATTTACCTCATTTATCTAATTTCCCGTATTCCTTCCACTCCCAGATGAGCCATGCGAGTAACACAACCAATAGCAACACTGGAGCCCCTCCAGTCTCCACCACCATCAGCCCACCTAGTCAACCCCTCAGCACTACAAGGAGAACTGTACACGAACCCAACAGCAAAGGTTCTGGTAACTTTTTACATACAGTAAAAAAGATGATGATGTTGAAGTTTATTATGAGCAAATTTCTTGTAGCAGATCAAACAATTGAAGTAAACTAGTTGACAAGATGGAAGTTCTTGCCTTCTTCCTGAATACAAGGATTTAGACTGTGTTCACATGCATTAACAGATTTGTGATGGCTTGGATCCTTATTTACATATAACTTTCATCAGTATTTCAGGTCCAAATGGAACCAGGATATGCTTAGCTGTATGCAAATCAGCATATGCATATCTTTGTTGGATTTGTTTTCAGACCAAGAGTTAAGATTGCATACCAGCCCACCTTCAGCTATATTTTATACTGCTATACCCACACACACAGTATTAGTTTTATCTCCTAACCTTACTTATAACCTTACTTATTATGTGTATGCTATACTGAAATAGACAAAGTAACTAGATAGTGAGAAAATGAAAACCACTTTGTTTTAAATGTAATTGTGATGCTCACTATGGTATAAACAATGCAGATGTTAACTGAGTATCGTAACTCTGAATTAACATCTTGTCAACATTTCTCACTGTTCACCTTCTCCTCCTTAACTAGCTTTTTAATATCTTGTTTTCTTCAAGTTCTTTCTTCTACTGTTCATCTTCACATAATTTCTGTATGAAAATTACAAAAACAGTAAGTTAATAGGAGCATAACAGTAGCATTGTCTGTTGTGTTAGTCAGCACCACATTGTCCTACTCAGTTTGATAATCTCTTGAGGCTGATGTTAACCAATTGCTCCAATTGGAATTTCCATTCCTTCTTAAATAGTACAGCAGTTACAGCCCCCACCACCATTAGCCTATCTAGTCAGCCCCTCAGCACCACAAGGAGAACTGTACACAAGCCCAACAGCAGAAGTTCTGGTAACTTTTTGTGACTTTATTTAAGGGAGAAAAATAATAAGAAGCAAATTTAATCTATACTCTATCCACTGTATATAGTCAGCAATCCAAGGCTGTACAGCTTGAGGCTGGAATGCTGTTTTAACCCTTAAATTACCACAGATATACACTTGAATGTAACATTTCTAGTTTATAGTTTTCTTGTGCCTTTATGCACAAGTTTACTCATTAGCTCACGGTAAGCGTCCCAAAACACTACTGGCCCACCGGATATTGTCACGATGCTCCTGATAGTTTGCTATTGCTCAGTTGGATTTAAAAATATTGATTGACAAGTCATAATATCCAAGAACTTATCTACTTAAAATTGGTGTTTTTCATAAATTAAATAATAAAAACAAACAAATGATTATAAAAGCATC
Source organism: Semaprochilodus insignis (assembly GCA_034552555.1). Classification (NCBI taxonomy): domain Eukaryota; kingdom Metazoa; phylum Chordata; class Actinopteri; order Characiformes; family Prochilodontidae; genus Semaprochilodus; species Semaprochilodus insignis. The sequence continues at coordinate 15,525,612 of CM067489.1, read as the reverse complement.
CCAAAGCTCCTTTTTGAACATGATTTGTTTTCAGGGAGAATAAATATTTTATTTCTGTTGGTCACAACAGCACTGAATCATCCCTTAGGCTACTCTCTGTAGACACTGCGGAACTCAGAGGGTTTTATGAGCACATTGAATTTGTCCACACTTCGTTGTCTTGATACAGCATAGGCTTACAGTGAGTGCTGTAGTGAAATAAATAGAATGAAGTGGACTAAAATAATTCCAACATGATAGCCTGACCCTACCTATCAAAAATGTGTTTTGCAGTCATGTATTGTAAAGATAATTTGTGTATGTCCTTACAGGATCTGAAACAGGCCTCCGCACAGTGGAGATCACCCGAGTAAGAGTCCAGTCAGTACTTGTATATAAACAGGAAAACTCTTGCTGTGTGTGATCTTACATTCATTTATCCATTGATGTTGCTCCTCCAGGGCCCCACTGATGCATTGGGTATCAGTATAGCAGGAGGGAAAGGTAGTCCCCTGGGGGACATCCCAATCTTCATTGCCATGATCCAGGCTAATGGAGTGGCTGCCAGAACCCACCGCCTCAAGGTTACGCAGCATCTCTTTCTAAGCTGTTTGTCCCTGTCCCCTTAACCTCCATCCTTTCAGTTCTTTGCACCTTTGTACCAAAGCAGGAGGAGTTTTATTGATTCAGCATTCTACACTGGTTAGCACGAAGGCCACTGCTCTGAATTACGTTAGACTGAAATCAATGGCTCAAATATGTGGTTTTGTGTGATTCTTAATTGTGTTTTTGTTGTGTTTATTCTCGGTCTCTCTTTCTGTAGGTGGGGGACCGTATTGTGAGCATCAATTCCCAATCTCTGGAGGGTCTTACCCATGCAGAAGTTGTCAACATGCTAAAGAATGCCTATGGCAGCATTGTTGTTCAGGTACCGTGTTGATTTTGTAAGAGCTTACTTTATTATGAATCTGTTTAAGGACCCTCAGTAATCAAAACTACATTGATGTAGACCTTATTGTATTGTACTGTTGTATGTCACCAGATATTGGTGATTGAGAAATAACTCAATGACACTGTTTCAAAGGCAATAATTGGCATTTCTGGAAAGAAGAGCTGTAGCAAAATAGAACTAATATGATTTTAAACAGCTTACTAAATAAAATGACTTAATATTCAGTGTTTATACCTTTTTGCTTTGAAACAGACAAACTGAGGAAAACACCTGTGGGTGTTTCTGAGCTTGAGCGGACAGCATTGGTTGCTGTGGTTTTTCTGACGCCAAGCACAAATCAGACGCATACAAATCCTGGAGAGAAATTGTTTGTGTTTATTTTTATTAGTCCATGTATAGTGCATCACTGTCTGTGCAGTCATTATGTAATGCATTTGGCATCTATTATGTCTTTGCAACCTGCATCTATTTGTGGCTAAAACACTGCTGACTCCACCCACTTCACTTCACCAACTTCACATCACAATCAGCCTCCTGTTGCCAGCTCTCTTAGAAAATGAATGACCTCTGACCTCTTTGTCGCGTTACGTCAGTCTTAACGTGGGGTTAAATGTGGGGTTAACGTAGGGTTTAAACTTGAGCAGTTTAAAGTTTCTTTAGCAGGAGGAGCTATTACCATGCAAGTACTTTTGTGTGCATCATTCAAATGCCCTCAGAGGTTCCGCCCTGTCCCAGGGGTGTTGTGAGAGTGTACTTATGTACAGTCAAATCCATAAATATTTCAATATTTGAGTATCACAGTATTTGTAATTTTGTCTCAGTACACCACAATGGATTTGAAATTAATCAAGCAATCAAGAAGTGTTTGACCTGTGACTTTCAGCTTTAATTCAAGGGCTTTTAAAAAAATGCTTTGACTGTTTAGTAATTACAGCCTTTTTTTTACATCCTTTTTATTTCATCACAAATTAAAGAAAAAAAAGTCTGAGGTTTATTCCAAGTGTTGAATAGGTATTCTTTTCACGTGAGTGTGAGGAAGAAGTACTGAATGGTGGGGCAAGTTGTCAGTGAGGGTATTTTTGGCCTCAAAATAATGTCACACTGTGAAAAAAGGCTCAGAACCCCTGATTTGAAAGAAACAGACTTGGACCCACACCAAGGGGCTCTCACATATCCACCATTCAAAATGAAAGGAGATCATATATTATTAAGAGTTTTTAAACAATAAATGCCACGCTAATTGTTTTCAAGATATCACCTAGGGCTAGCGTATACATTAGTGTAACATCCAAGTTTAGTATCACAGGAAGAGAAATGTGATTTCCACTAGCCTCCATTTAGAGTGTTACAGTAGATATTAGTATTAGCATTAGCATAGAGTAGCATTTTAGCTGATTTTGCAGTACAGTAGTTTTAGATGTATGTTTTTTTTTGGGCGGGGGGGGGTTAGGTTTTTGACCACCAGGATAAAAATTTCCCCAATAAGAAAAAGTCTGCAAGTCTTTGCGGCACCAATACATTGTAATACAGCGGAGCTTGGTAGCAAGTGCTTTCTAGCCGAGCTACATGACAGGATCATCACAAAGGCTAATGGGATTTGAGTATGGACCGGTTCAAGAATGTAGCCTACTTGTATTGCAGCATGACTGTAGACTGGCGTGGGTTGAGCCCCATCTTTGAATTCCCTTGAAGATGCTCTTGGCATGGAAAGTATTCTCTAGCCTGATTGCTTATGCATAATATTGCTTTCACGTTTTATTTAGCATTTAACTCAAGGCTAGGCTTTTTTTTTTTTGCATTTTTTTCTGCTCCATATAAACTGATACATTCGATTTATCATCCATATATACCGAAGGCCTGGGCGTTCGTGTGTGTATGAGTCTGTGAAGCAGTGGTGGGATTGATTATTCATGTCTGCTTGTATTTAACATTCTGAACGTGTATGTGACTCTTATAGAGACTCTGAGATTTCATATTCTGTGTGATGGTGTTCAGGTGAAAATTGTGATGTATAGAACAGAACTGTGTACACTGTGTTGCTGTTTCTATGCAGAACTGATCAGCGTTTTTGTGTTTGTGTGTGTGTGTGTGTGTGTGTGTGTGTGTGTGTGTGTGTGTGTGTGTGTGTGTGTTTGTGTGTGCCTTATACAGTATGTGGTGTATGTGTGTGCTTGTGTGTGTGAGTGGTTGGTGCTGTGTCACTGTGCTGTTATCAGCTCTCAGCAGCTGTGCAGCAGTTGAGCGCGGGTTGCCAGATAATCCTGGGCCTTTATGCAAATGTGGCGTTATCTGCTGCGCTCCAGGAGGAATGCAGTGGGCTTTCAAACAGGGGAGCCCTGCCTGCACAGCCATGATTACAACAGCTAGAAGACCAATTACTGTTTACTCTCTCTCTCTCTTTCTCTCTCTCTCTCTCTCTCTCTCTCTCTCTCTCTCTCTCTCTCTCTCCCTCCCTCCCTCTCACCCCCTCTCTGTCGCCCCTTCCTACCCTCTTTTTCCATGTTCTCTCTCTGTACACTCTCTCTCCCACCATTTTTCTCCATGTTTTCCTTTCTGCTCCATTTTTTCTTTCTCTTTTCTCTTTGCCCTTCTATTTCCCTCTCTTCACGCTTGCTCTTTTTTCCCTTCTTCTCCACCCTTCCTCTCTGTCCCACCTTCCTCTCTGCTCACTGTCTCTCTCCCTTAGCTCTCTGAATCTCCCTCTCTCAATCTCTCTCTCGCTACCTCTTTGCTCTCTCACCCTCTCACCCTGATCTCTCTCTCCTTTTTCTTCTTTACCCTTTCTTTCCTTCTTTTTTTCTTTCCCTTTTTTCTTTTCTTCTTTTTTACCTGCCTGCCTTCTGCTCTTTCTCTGCATCTTTTTTCTCTCTTTCCCTCTTTCCTCTTTCTTTGTCTTCTACCTCCGCTGTCACTGTATATTTCTCCTGTTTTGCTCTTTTTCCTTCCCCACCCTCTTTTTCTCTTTTCCTTGCACTCACTTTGTGTTTTTCTGTCATATCCAAAATTAAATGTATGAATGTCTAGAATGATCACTTAGGTATGAATGATAATTGGGGTCAAAAGGTTCAATCAGGTGACAGTCAGGTGTGAGTCTGACTGACCCTACCTGTCTTCACAGTCAAAATCTGATCTTTGCCTCAGGTTTATTAGTGCCTGCTGTCACACTCAATGGAGATTTCTTAGAAAATTATTTACCTATGCTGATTAGGCTGGAAGAAGTTCCAAAACTGTTTCTGATGAGTTTGGACTTTCTGGTGGGGCTGTTTTGCTGTTTTAATGGACCAAGACAGCTTGCCATCATTTGATGGTGCTATGAATTCGGGCTTGTGAGAGAACATTAGGGATCCCTTCATGAACTGAACCTCAACAGAAGATAGTGTCATATAGAAAGACAGCAACCCTAAAACACCTGTTAGTCTACAAGGCATGGTTAAAGCAAAAGAAAGGAGTCAGACCTTAATCCAGTAGAAATGTTTAGGGACAACCTAAGATGCAGCATTCATGCAAGAAAGCCTTCCAATGTTTACACTGCTGAAGCAATTCTGCAGAGGGCCAAGACTTCTCAAATTCAGTCTGCAGGGCTGATCAACAGTTATAGAAACCGTTTGGTTGAAGTCAATGCTGCTCAAGTGATCACACCAACTACTGAAATCAGAAATTCACATACTTTCACCAGCAGTGACATTCAATGTTAAAATACTTTTTGTGTTGTTTGTTTTATGTGATTCTGTTTACCTATTGGGTTAAATGGAGATCTGACTGTATTTTAGGTCAAATTTACATAGAAAATCACACAGTGTTCACAAATGTTCAAGCAGTCTTATATATGAATACATGTGTAATTGAACATGTGTTGTCCACTGTATTATCCAAAGCATGAGAAATAGCATGATACTTCACTATTCATCATGATGATTTGATTATTCTTGCTTCATTTCAGCTTCTGGAAACATGCAATAGCATGCATATGCACTTTCAGTACACTGCAAGAAATTATACCTTGGCAAGTAAAATGATCTTAAATCTAGACAATTACTGTGGTATTTCTCTTTTAAGATTGTTAAACTTTTTTTCCTGGACATTTTTTTGTATTTTTTGTAATTTGTGTTGTTTGGGTCTTCTGTGTGAAGGTAATTTGGCTTTTCTCTAGCGTTATTTCTTAAAACGAGCAGGATGAGCTCCCAGTAGCATAAATCACTTTCTAGATAAACTCACTCACCAACAAGTAAGAACTTCTAGGTTTAAATCATGCTCTTCTGACAGTGATCTCAAAATAAGAAATATATTAGATATAGTGATGAGATTTGAGAAAATTTCTCTCTCTCTCTCTCTCTCTCTCTCTCTCTCTCTCTCTCTCTGTGTGAAGGTGCATCAGGGAGATAACTGAATGTGATGGCAGGGGGATGTTTCACCGCTTTGCTCACAAACTGTCCGAGTCATTCATTAATTAGCCTTTGTTTGTTTTTGTTGTGTAGTTTAGTTTTAATTGCCTCATTGTTAATTAAATATGGAAATGAGGGTATTCGGAGCAGCGTCTCTCTCTTTTGCCGACATGGAGTTTAATTGATGTGCGAGTAAAATAAAGAAATAAACTGAAATGTGGCGAGAAACAAAAGCAGGCATTTATATCAGGAGAAGGGGAAGCAGAGGGCTGATGAATGATGGCAGAAAGATGTGTTGGTTGGAGGATCGATGTCTTTGAAGTACCGTGTCTTTAGAACAATCGGCAGCAGGACTCTATGCTGGCACCCAGGACAGTAAAGGATTAGAGGGGTGCATTTCAATGCTGAACACACACAGCATATGAGCACATAAACGCTATCTCAGACAGGCAGTCAACTCTGTGAGACAGACACACACACACACACTGATGTGCGTTTAGATGCAGGAGAACCTTAGCATGGTAGTAGGTGAGGATATGCAGTATATGTGTTTGTGTCTGAAGGCTATATGATGCTATTTTATTCGTTATTGTAATAGATTGTCACAGTACACTTTGTAAAACCATATATATAAATATGAGTGCAGTTGTAGTATTACTATTATGTCTGCTCCAAATTATTAAATCTAAAATACACTCATCAAAAAGGTAGTTGCACCCAGGAACAATAAATGATGATAAATTTAGACTGATTGGCAATATTTATTGAGCTACACATACAGAAGTAGTGTCTCTCAATATGGCGATAGGCCACCATGTTTGCTTACGCAACACGCCGGATGTCTAAGCATGGAGTTGTAGAGGTTCCTAATGGTGTCCTGCGATAATCCATCCCATGCAGCTTGAATATTCTCAAGCAGTTCCTGCAGGTTTTGCGGTAGGGTTGAAGGTGGAGTGACACCAGGCCTTTTGGACGTGGGACATGGGACGTGTGACATGTGACAACAATACATTCATCGCTGACCATGGAGCCTCCACACATGGATTCCTTGGTCGTCTCCACCAAGACAAAAACGGGACTTGAAGATGACCCGCTGCCGTTTGGAGTCACTCCATGACAGTCTGGCACGACAGCATTGCAGTCTTTGGCAATGTTGACATGGTGTTAAGGGGAATCCTTCTAACGGTGTGCTTGTCATCTGCCAACGGTCCTGACACTAACAGGATTACTCATGGAAGGCATCACCCCTCACTGAATGTGGGCAATCGTGGCTGTTGGGTCAGTCAAGTACAGCAATAAGGCCCATCCTTGTTTACGTCACATGCGCAGCCGAACGTGAAACTTTAATCATTCACATGTCTCACCAAGAAACTACCCAGCAAGTTTCATTCCTGTCGGTTGATTTCCTCTGGGTGTGACTATTCTTTTGATGATGAGTGTGTGTGTGTATATACTATTAATGTTTATTCACAGTTAAGATTCGTTTTTTTTTTTCTTCTCATCATTTTGGAGAACTGAAACAATAGCAGCGATACACTCACACTGAATCGCATAACTAATATTACTTGTAATATTAGGTTTTGTTTTTTGGGTTTTTTTGGGGATTTTTTTGGGATAACTGAAGATCCAACCATGGCCCAGTTTAAACTTCCTGGCAGGTTTTGATTTTATTTCTGCTGGTACTTGATTGAGTCTGTGATACTATGTATCTGGTAACTAGAAGTGTTTCCTCTGTGGCTTTCTAAGAAAATTTTGTGGCTCGTTTTAAGATTGCAACTCATGACATCTCGACAACATTTTTAAAAACATGAATGTATTTTTGCTGTAGTTACCTTTCTGTGCATTTATACTAAAGTCGCATTGTTTTACAAGCACAGACACATTTACAGCCAGATAAACAGCTTTAAACAGTTTAGTGTTTCATTCCGCTCTTTGTCTGTGTGTCTGATTGGCAGGTGATAGCAGACACGAATATCAGTGCCATAGCCAATCAGGTGGAGAGCATGTCCTCAAGCCCTGCCCTCAACACCAGTCCAGAGACCCCGACTACAGAGTCAGAGTGAGTGACACGACTCTCCACCAATCATAATGTTCTATCCACTATAGAAACCTTCCACCAGGCTCCCTCATACTCCACTGTCATTCAGAGGCTCTCTCGGTTAACCATATATACAGTGTTAGCTTGTATTGCTGTTATCTTATTTGGTAATAACATTGAAACACTAGAATCTGGACACCAGAAAGTGTCATCAGTTCATCAGTTTTAGGATGCGTTTTATACATGCTCTTGGAACAAAATCAGCCTTTTATTATTGAAGCAATTTTGAACAGTATGGCATATCATGTTATAAGTAATTTTATTACATAAGGAGGGTGTTTGTTTTCTGTAATAGAACTCCCAAGCCAAAGAGCATCACTCTAGAGAAGGGCTCTGAAGGACTGGGCTTCAGCATAGTGGGAGGCTTCGGGAGCCCACACGGAGATCTTCCGATCTACGTCAAAACGGTCTTCAGCAAGGTACACAAACACATTTAATTTAGTGTATAGTATTGTGCACATGTCTTAGACACCAGAGAAAGCTTTTTGTTTGGGCATTAAGAATATTTTGCTCAGAAAAATACAAATTATTATTATTATGAAAATTCTAATTAAATAAAGACAAAAAGTAGTGGTTTTATGCATGCTTTCCAAATGTCTCCTTGAGAAAACCTAAGTTACTGTACCTGGTGTTGCTCAAGTAGTGCTTTGTTAAGTTAAATCCAGTTGTGCTGGTTATTATTCTTATGTATTTCTTACTACAATAATGAGGGTTTGCATGTTGTCTAATTCTAATTTCTTATTCCATATAAGCAGTTTCATCCACAGCACAGTATTGTATATACATATAATGTCATAATTTATTATGTCATAGTCTTTTGTTTGTGAATGCTTCAAATCTATTGTGTACCTGAATGAAAAAAAATCCTTCATTCATTGCCCTGGTTGTGCTATGGCTGCCAGGCACCAGTAGGGGTCGTACATGAGACAGTCCTCAATTCTCACCTCCCTGCTGATCTGCTGATAATATGGGGGTTCCCAACCCTACTCCCGGCAATTCCACACACTGCACAGAGCAATGCAAAAGTTTGAACACCCCTGGTTTATTACATGCTTTATTGATTTTCTAAGTGCAAATATGGCAAGTATATTGCACAGTTTCTGATTATTTGCAGACTTTAACATATTGGCAATGACATAAATATCGACTGTGAGCATAAAATACAAAATATGCCTTAACTTTTGTACTTTCCACATTTTATGTTTTTTATTTTCCCTCCAAAATGTCAAACAGAAATTCCACAGGTTTTTCAAAATGTCTGCATAATTAAATCTGTCAGATTTAATTCAGAGTGGCTTGATGTGAAATGCTCAGGTCTAGAGAGCTGCAATTATTCACAGTGGTGGTCATATGAACCAGGCATGTGGAAGTTGTAATAAATGTGAAGGACACATTAAATAATGAAAATATTAAATTATATAATTTTTTTGGGGCTGCTCTGACTGAAAATTATAAATGAGTGGTGGTCTGACTTTGGCACAGTGTGATAGGATAAAATATGGTGTAATGTAATATAATATAAATTAATATAATGTACTCATCAAGTTATTTTGCTTGTTTGGCCTGTAGGGGGCTGCAGCAGTGGACGGGCGTCTGAAGCGAGGGGATCAGATCCTGTCTGTTAATGGAGAAAGTCTGGAGGGAGCCACACATGAACAGGCTGTGGCTATTCTGAAGAAACAACGAGGGGTCGTAACGCTGTCTGTACTATCCTAACACACTCATATACTCGTATGGGACTGCCTGGCAGGAAACCAACAAGAACTGCACAACTTACTGAACTCAACCTTTCATTTCTGTCGTTTAACTGAAAAGAGTCTTAATGAAGTACAGTTGGCCACCTCCATCCTCTTCAACTGCAGTACAGCTTAATCATAACAGACTGCTGCAGGGATACAAGGGTGAACAGACACTCACAGGTGGACTGGATGGGGAGGAAGTCTGCTGAGACTGAGTAGCACTTTCCTTAGCTTGACCCCTTTAATATGTGTGTCTGGGTGCGTGTGCTGGATCCATTGCTAATGAAGAAGGGAAATTGCTGATGACCCGTGTGCTCGGATCCTTTTCATTATCTTTGTTTTATGTGGATAATGAGCAAGTATTAAACCTGGCTGGCTCTTCTGTTGGCAGCAGAAGCTGAGGGAGATGTGGTTGACCTATAGGAAACTGCTTCATCTCGACGCGTTTATTTGGACTTAATCCACACACACGCATGCATGCACACATACATCCATACACACACCAACTAACACGACTCTCAGAATCACCAGCCGACTGACGACTGACACTAGGCTCTCAATCACATTACCAAATAATAGATAATCAGTAGCCACTGACCAAATTTCAGATCTATATTGTTGCATAGAAAACAGGGATGAAATGTGATAAGGGATATATTGTTAATGTTATATATGTTATATAACATGTATATTGCCTATACAGTAGTGTACAAAAAGGCACCTAAGCAAAAAGTTTGAAGTAATAGTTGCAGTAATAGTTTTTCTATGCCTGTAAAAATGCTATGTAACATAAATACTGATAAATGTAAATGCAGTAAAAAGTAACACCAGTTTCTTGTTTTCAAAATTGCTGATATTGTACAAGAAGAACTGAAATATAGGTCCAAATATCTCCTCAGCACCCTCCAAGTCTTTACATAGTATCCATTATGGATACACATGAATTAACTTAAAGTGTTGCCTGAGTTAAACAAATCATACAAGGTTATCATGAGGCGAAGTTAGGCACTGGTTAAGCAGACCTGTAACATTTAAAATGAAAATGCTCATTCCCCATATAAATAGATTTTTAAATCAACTTTTCTCAGGTGCCTGAGAGTTTGCACAATACTGTATAGTATATGTCGTCACTGTCATGATACAAGCTTCTATCTGGATTTTTTTTTTTTATTTGATAATTTGAGAAAATGTCATGATGAGTGGACCAATATATTTATGTCTAAATCTCCTTACATTAATATCCATTCAAAGATATTTCCCCTTAAAAAATGCTTTTTGTGCTGTAAGCATAGTATTTTGGAGATTTGAACCCAGAGAAGGCAAAAATACAAAAAGAAATTGAATTCAGACAAGGTTTTAAAGCCTTCCTATTTAATCCTTTCACTGAAAGTTTAACATGAAGGGCAGCAGACGTTTTAAAATAAAAAAAATAAATAAACATATAAAAACATGCACTGCGATACACCGTTCTGACAGTGATGATATATGATATAGTGTGATGATATAACTGGCCTTTCTTTAATCGTATTGGAAATTCCAGTAATTTAGTTCTTTTTTTTTTTTTGAGCTGCTGTATTTGTTGATCTTTTTTAGGTTGAAACTGTATGTTCTTCATTTTTGTACTGTTTGTTTAGAAATGGTATAGTTTTTCATAGTGAAAATAGTAAAATGAAGTAATTTAGAAGCAGCAGTCCTGTGTAATAACTTAATAATAAGTTCTTTGTCACTTTGCGATGAATGTTATGCATATTCACAAATCCTATCATACCCTAGCATAAATATGTAATTTATTTCCTTAATTTGGTTTCATTTTGTTGGACATTTGAACTAGCTTTCCTGTACCAGTCTTAATGAAGATGGTTCCTATATCCTGCTCTCACATTGTGTGTCTGTGTGTCTGTGTGTCTGTGTGTCTGTGTGTGTGTGTGTGTGTGTGTGTGTGTGTGTGTGTGTGTGTGTTCCCACAATGTGAGGAAATCCTGTGTCAGCTAGACTCCCTCTCTTCATAAAGGAAATGTGCCAGATTCTTGTGAGACGGTCAAATGACCTCAAGGTCAAAGCAAATGCATGAAGAGGCACTGGTCAGAGCTTCCAGACTAAAGCTGTTGGGTCTCACGTCTGATTCTCAGCAGCCACTAGAAACTACAATGTTTACCCTGCTCCTGACTTCTGCATTGAACTCATGTTGTGCTTTATTGTGATTGCATGATCTGAATCAGATGTTTCAGAGCAGGGACATGTTAATTTCATCAAAGTACCTTAGCATGAACTTCATTATGACTTGCTAGCATCACTGAATCAGATGATTCCAAATGATCTTAAAGGAATACTCTGGCATTTTTCAGCATAATCTCTGTCGGGCATGTCTGTATTTTACTACTGCAGACATTCATTTTGATTGAACTTGGAAAAGAAGGGGAAACCTGTCACTCAAACACACTTCTAATAGTCAGTGGACAGGATCCATGAATAAAGGCTTGAAATATATGACACAAAGGCAAAACTACAGTCTAACAGTTTGCAGGTGTTGAAGTAGACAAGGAAGAACGCCTAAAGTTGTATCTGGCCTTTGTACACAGGTTAAACGTAATCAACAATTCCATTTACTTTCACTTTCACAAAGGGTTTCAGTGATCCAAGGATCTTGTAAAAACTCCCACACTATTATGGTATTAACATATTGCCACATTTTTTATTCAGGATTAGTTCCATTCTAAAGATTTATATGCCCAAAAAATAAATAAATAAATAAACACTTTTTAATTCCTATGTGTATTGTCAGCATGCCTGTTCACCTGTCCTACAGCAGTGCCACATTAGACTCCAGAGAGAGCTTTTTCAGTTTAAAGATTAGGAAAACCAGCCTTTAGATGATGTAGCTTGAAGGTTGTAGGAACATTTAACATTTAAGGGCTTTAGTGCAGATACCTGAGGAGGGCTGGTTTATGCTAGGTGACTAATGCAGAAAGAATACAGACAGCTAACATGCCGAGATGCTAAGGTGCATATTTTTTAGGTTCTATATCAATGGGTACATATTTGTTTGTAGCATATGTTGTTTGACATATTTGCATAATATATGTATAGATAAACACAGTACTGTAGAATATTACATTACATCACAAATAACATATTAAGTGTTAGTTTAATGTAGCTCTAAATGCCCAATAGCTTTTAGAAAAAAGCATTACACCTGCATGTTTACTGAACAAATTCAGTGACTGCCTGGCCTTTAAATCTGTGCTTTTGTGGACCTGGCAGAATACATAAAAATATTGTTGATGGTGATGGACTGTATGCTAAAGGATAACAGATTATGTTGATACTGTTGGAGTATTCCTTTAAAGTGTCTTATGTGCTGTCTCTCTTCAGGACTAGTAGTAACAGTGATGGAAGGGTTTTCTTAACTCTTCAGAGTGTAGCAGTTACATTTTGTAATGTGCCCAACATCAAAACCTGCAGTATTCCACCTTCCTTGTATAGACTGTATGTGTTCTCCATGTTGAGATTCTTGTCTACCACTAAGTCCTTTCAGAGTGTCTGTCTGTCTGTCTGTCTGTCTGTCTGTCTCTCTCTCTCTCTCTCTCTCTCTCTCTCTCTCTCTCTCTCTCGTGTTTTCAAAGGTAAATTTTCACATCTTTTATCTTTTTAACTGTGTAGGCTCTGGACATGCGCACATGCATTCTCCAAACACAAAACCAATTACCTTTTACTATAAATGCAGCACAACCTAATGCTACATGTTTAACTGGACGTTGGAAATGTCTACTTCATTGATCAATCTGTGTGAAATGATCAGTGTAATGTTTTCAAATTCCAAAGAAACCCTGTTGAAATGCATACTATTAGATCATGAGAGATGCTCCAATAAACCTGATAACTACATTTACAAAGCAAGCAGTTTTCTCTTTTATATGGAGTTATGGGGTGAGTATGAGTATTGCGCCCTATATATTCATGAACTTGCCTTCGATTTCAAGTTCTCACAGTCCCCACCACCCTATCTCCCCTCACAGTCCCCACCACCCTCTCCTCTATTCCTCAGGCCTATGACACTCCTTGCACAGTTACAAGGGGGGTCTAGCTACAGGCAGAAGTCTTCCTGAACTCCAGTCCAAGTATGGGACATATGTTGTACTATGTGAAAAAGCTTGCTTTCCAAGATGCTGCACTACCCAGAATGACTCATCAACATGTACCGGCATGCAAAACTATAGGTGATAGGTACGATATAAATCTGTGAGATTTATTAAGAACTTTATGTAATTGTACCTGTTTAAAGGGGATCTGTTTCAAATGCAGCCCCAAAATGTGTTCTTTCTGTGGACTACAAACAACATTAGCCTGAATCAGCCTGTAAATCTACATTTGAGGGCTAGATTAGCTTCAATCACCAAACACTGTGATGGGTTAACTAACATAACCTCTACCCAATCATGTTAAGCACATGGCAACATTGTTAAAAGCTTAAATCTGTAGCACTGTTCATGATTGCCAATATTGTTAGCCAGGCTGTTTGGCTGTGTTAATGTGAATAACATCAATTGCATTTGAAGTCAATGTGAACTGTAAATCATAACACATTTTCTATCTGTACTGTGACATTTCTGAGACATTGTATTGTGAGAGTCTCTTAGCTAGTGTTTTCGCTCCATCACTCTTCATTTGGATGGTCACCTATATATGATTGACAGATACTAAAATTATTAACAAACTTTCTGGTGATACTCTGTTGATTAATAACAGCATTATGGTTAGCGTTCGCTTTTGGAGTAGCGCTAGATGTAATAAGATGTTTTACAAGTCGAGAGCGGTGGGAGGGGGTGGTAAAACATGATATTATTTAACATAATATTGTATTATACTGTTGTAATAATATGTCTTGTTGTACTTAGAACTCAGAAGGTGTGTTAGAGGCAGCAAAGGCCATTATAGTTGTAAGTTGTAACAACATTTTGCCATTCAAAAGTTATGATGTTATGAATCATGCATAATATGACCAGGGTCATGGACTAACAAGACAGTGTGTTTTTTTTTTCTGGTTAAGAAACAAAGACCTTCACTCTCAAGGCTTTCTGTAGTTATGGCTTTAATTATAAACTTGGTGCAAAGGTACAAAGCTATCAGATCAGTAACTCAATTTTCACATGCGTAGTGAGATACAGTAATTCAAACAGATGTAAAACTAGTTTGTAATCAATACTTTGTTGGTCATATCTGTAAAAAAAATGATCTATGATCTATATTTTCAAGTTCCAAAATAACCATGTTGAGCTACATATGGCAAGCAATTTGAAGATGAAAAAAAATACTTATTTTCTTCCTCTATTCTTTATGCAAAAAAAATAATAATTATTACAGTCTTGTGCAAAAGTCAGACAGCTACACATCCTTTCAGACCCATCTAGCACTGAGCTTCCTCCTCACAGAGGAAGGACAAAGAGAAAGACCTGTTTCTTTCTGACCTGAAGCAAGAGTGGAGCATGATTTTCTCTTCTCTCTCTCAAAGGTGAAAGCTTTAAGCACTGTTTTTCTGACAGGGAAACTTTTGGTGGTCTACCAGGTCTTGTACAGTTGATAGGAGTCCCATTATGTCTGTATCTTTTAATATTTTTTTATGCTTCGGTTTTGCAATTTGATTTTCTTTTACTTATTTTTCTTTGCCTATGTTCCTTATTCAAATGAATTGTCTTTCATCTAAATTCCTTGGAAATGTCTCTTGAAAAATGAATAACTTGTATTTGATGGTTGTTTTGAATGCAAATGAAATACATGAATGATGGGCTGTGACTTTTGCACAGTGCTGCATGTCTATGCATTCATTACAGAGATGAATTATCCAGTAGAGAACAGTGTGAAAAAAAACGTATATGTGAAATTCGGATTTGGATTTGTGGATTGTATATTACATATGTGAGTTAGGTGTTTCACTGATTTCTCAGATTTACATGACGGTCATTTTTTCCGTTTCGTTTTTGTGGATTATCACGTTATGATAGGCCTCGAGGTGCTCGCTGCTCCTGAAAACCAGAGGAAAACATTATTATACAGAACATAACATGAGTTTCATTATGAGAATTAAGCACATCTTCTTGGTGTGAACTGATGAAATGGCCTGGAAAGAGGCTTACATATAAAAATGACTTATTACCTGAGAGAATCAAGGTTTATGCCACTGTTCTTTGCATATTCATTGCTTGTCACTTCAACCATTACCTCCTGGCTTTTACTAAGAAACAAACAAGAAACAGTTATTTCAGTAGTTTGTAGGGCTCCACCTATTAGTCTTATTTAGGGACCCCATTTGCAATTTTAAGCTTAGCTTTAAAAGCCCATCCATGCATTTTATTGCTTTTGGGGTCTCATAACACAAACTAGTTGGCCAACACCAGTGTTCTGGCAATTTATTCTACACACTGAGCAGCCTGCATGCTCATATCAGTAATACAGAGTAGTAACTTAATGTTTCAAATGTTTAAATGTATTTTTGATGTTGGTTCACAGTCAGCTTAAAATCACTACTTCCCTACTGATAAACTGATTTAGACTATTTAGACTAACAATTTCCCATAAGGACATTTGCCAGCTTCTTTTTGGGGTTTTCCAGTTCCACTTTGCAGTTACGATCTGGTTCCAGTCAGTGCTATAGCACCAGCAGATTTAAGCTGTCGCTTCAACGTAAAAACACAAGAAACATGAAAGGCACTACAGTCAGCATTTGGTTTTGTCTATTCTGGACTACTGTAGCAACTTTGCAGCTCTACATGGCAGCCGCAGTTGGGAAATGACCTGCTCCTATGAAAGGTGCATTGTAAGATAACGGAAATACAATAATTTGTAGTTACTTTGAATCCATTCATGGAAACCTACAGTGGTGCTTTAAAGTTAGTAGACCCTTTAGAATTTAAAATCTTTTAGAACCCTTTAGAACCTAAAACATCAGATTTTCACACAGCTCCTAAAAGTAGTTAAGGAGAAAAGGCGTGTAATAGCCTGTGAGGTCACAAAAGAACCAAAAAGGTAACTTCTGAGCAACTTAAGGCCTTTCTCACATGTTCCCAAGTCCACCATCAGAAGAACACTGAACATTATGGTATGTGTGGCAGGGTTGCAAGGAGGAAGTCACTCTCTCCAAAAAGAACATTGCTGCCTGTCTACAGATCATAAGGACAAACCACAAGTCTATTGGAACAATGTTTTGTGGATAGGTGAGACCAGAATAGATCTTTTTGGTTTGAATGTGAAGCGTTATGTTTGGAAAAAGGAAAATACTTCAGTTCTATATCTCATCTGTGAAACATGGTGGTGGTAGTATCATGGTTCGGACGTGCTTCTGGACCAGGACTGCTTGCCATCATTGATGCAACCATGAATTCTGAATCATACCAGCAAATATCCTACCACGGAATGCTTAAAGAAGAATAAAGTTAATGTTTTGTAATGACCAAGTCCTGACCTTAGTCCAATAGAAATGTTGCGGAAGAACCGGAAGTGAGTAGTTAAATGAAGGAAAGGCCCACCAACATAACAGAGTTGAAGCTGTTTTGTATGGCGGAAAAATGGGCTAAAATTCCTCCAAGCTGATGTACAGGACTAATCAACAGCTACCAGAAACATTTAGCTGCAGTTAGTGCGGCTCACACCAGATACTGAAAGCAAAGGTTCACATGCTTTTGACTCATTTGTTTAATTTGGTTCTCCTTATCTATTTGGAAGTCTGATGAAGTTTTAGGACATATGCAGAAACTCTAATTTTTATGCTAAAATGCTGTGCTGAACTGGACTGCGTTGTTTTATTCATCGATTTTGAAAGGATGAATTTGTCATGCTGCTAATGTTAGCTCAATTACAATATAAACATTTATATGTGATATTTCAAACAATGTGCAAACAAGTATCTAGATTTCTGTATTTTGACTGTCTCTTCATTAACTAGACGGAATGGGGTTTTGGCCAGTGCTCTGTATAGCAGTGTTGAGGCAGCAGCTGCTGTGAAAGAACATATTGATTTACTAAAATGAGGAAATGCTGCGGGTTTAATGTTCTGTTCAGTTGATTACCTCGCAGTCTCACACCAGGCTTTGTTGACGAGAAAAGCGACAAAGACCAGGAAAAGAAAGACAGCCACTGCTATGATTGCCGTCAACCAATTCGGGAGAGCTCGCTCTGGTTTCACTGAGAGATTAACAGTATAAGCACAGCAGGTTTATTTATATAGCATGATTCACACACAAAGACAATTTGAAACGTAATACGTAAATAAAAACACAAAACCCAGAACCCAGAGCCTGTTCTTTACAATGTGTGAAAACTAAAAAACTAAAAAAACTATAAATGAACCAATTGCTTCAAAATTACTTGCAATGAAAACCCTTTACATTCATTTACAACAAAAGAGACAATTTGTTGCCCATATTCCCATTTTAATGGATGGTTGTTTAAAGAACCACTCCTGTAAATTAAAGTTTAAATAACTTATAGCCATATATCTTTTTCATAGACACAAAAGTCCAAGCCAAGAACTATATGGAAACCTTAATTAAAAAAAAAAAGTTTACCTGCTTGAGCCAAAGTTGCCTCCAACGTCAGCAGTAGCCAAAGAAGTGCAGTGACTGCTTTTCCCATGTCAGACCTTTTACAGTTGTAATATATTAAAAGAACTGTTTTTTTTATATATAAACGCTCACTTCACTCGAAAAATAGCTGCACAGATGATGTTTATTGTACTGCTGCTTCACTCTGACCAGGAAAGTCATAGAAACATTCCCACAAAAGCACACACCCAACTGTCTGCGTCTTAGCTAAAGTCAATCATTTACCCACTAACAGTATAATCAGTATAGTCACATACAAACACATCTTTATTGGAACGCAATGCTGTAATTCATGACCAACCTTTCTTCAGCATCAATAATTGTTTTGTCTAGCATTATTTTGGCTCTGTCTTTTAAGCAAGCATTCTTATAATACATATTTTCCTGGCCGCTAGTAGCAGCCCTCACTGGTGAATGCACTGGAGGAAGTTATTCTCCACCAAAGCAGGAAGCTCACGAGTAAGTAAACACATTCCATTAGTAGCCAAACATGAGCTTTAATGCTGCACACCCAGGACTTTGGCTTCTTAAGTAGACTAACTGCACTACAGCTAGTAATATGTTACTTGGGATCAGGTTTAAACAGCAAGCTTGCAAGTTTTTTGTCATTGAAGGAGTTAAAAGTTAGCCAAAGTTGGCAAAGGAAATGGGACCTGATTATTTGATTTATGTATTTTTCAAAGGCCTTTGCATGGCCAGAAGCAGAAGTGCACTTGTACAAAGTGCATCAGTGGATTGTGATGTATTGATCTCATGATAGAAATTTGACACTGGAATGTTAACAAATTTGTCAATTCATGTTAATAGTCTGTAAGGGAGAGCAGGGAAAAGCCTTACGTGGGGTAAAACATATCTTTTATGTAATTAAATTACTTGTAATTATTAGTGTAATTAAATTTTGACAGCAATCACGCAGAAAGTTCTCTATATTCCCCATAAAAACTGTTGCCCCATTATATACCTCACCTAACTGTCTAAAAGTCACAGTATTTCCACATATATCATTTCAGTCTTTCACTTGGTCTGTATTTTGAAACATATAACCAGCTCTCAGTGAGAACTCATCAGGCTAACGTACAGCCTCCACATGGTGGGATTAGGGCGTTTTACACCCTCAACATCTGGGGAAGGGTGCAGTATCACAGCTTTGCTCTCACATTCAAGAATTCCATCTGAACCATGCACTGATTGTGCAATTGCATACGTCACATTTCTGTGTGCAGGTTTGTAAAACGATGGACACTTTCTTCACCTGTTTGCTGCTTTTTTTTATTATTTTCCTTGAATACAAATACTGAAGTGTAAATGAACAGCACTTTGTGTCCACAACAATCCTTTGAAGTAGTTGTGTAACAAAAAAAAAAACAATCACACTGGATTAGATTAAACATTTTTCACATGCAGAGTGAACCCCACCATCCGACTGATTCCAGAAGGAGATTATTTTTCTGGATCACTCATGGGCTCAAAACCAAGTTTCCCCACTTGGTCAAATGTACCAAACTTGCAGATCAAGCAGTCCTGGGTCTGGAAAAAGCTCTAGTGTAAAAAAAAAAACACCCTTAGTTTTAACACAATTACAACTGTGCCCCACAAATGAAAACAGTTCCTCCTTATATGTATACTGGGAAAGGCTTTTGTTTGGTCCAGTTTCTGTGGTTGGCATACTGCAGGCTTCTCTGTTGGAATCACCATATTATGTTACCCTGTTACCTTTAACTTCCTGAGACTTTGCACAATATTTAATAAATACTATTTTAGTAACTCTACATAAAAGAGACATATTTGGTAGCATTTTCAAATCATTTGAGTATACCATCTGCCGTTTATGTTATGTCTAAATATTGCACAGTGCACAGACCAGTAGAACTTGTCCAAAATTATTTCTAATAAAAATCTTTTTACATGATCTCACTCTAAAGTATATTTTTTCCTTCACTTCTTTGAGTATAGTAAATTGTTATTTAGTGAATAGTAGATTTAGTAGGCATTATAATCAGTTTTTGACAGAAACATTGTTCAGTTTGTTCATCATGTTCACTACATTGTAAACAAAAAGGGGAATGACTATGGAACAACAAAAGGATTTATGGTAAGAAATTCTAACAGCACTATTGACATGCTATATTGTGTGCATTGCTTCCATAATCGGGAGTGGTTACTAACAGAGCATGATTTACAGCACAAGTAGTTATTGTCAAATCTCTCTCTCAAGAGGTTAATGGATGGGCAGTTAGCGAGGGCCCTCGACTTTGGAGGGCCGTAGAGAGTGAGCAGCTTGATTAACAGAGCAGGAGAAAGAGGGGTATCCACCCACTCAGCACTCAGGGGACCCATGAGCATCCCAAAGCCTGGAGCATCCCACAGTTTCTCCCTAAAGCTGTCCTGTCTGGGCACCAACCAAATTAGCAGCTCTTTACAACCAGCAAAACTGCCCAGCCCCCTCATTAACCCAACCAAATAAATACATTGGCCCTCTCTCCCCAGGGGAACATGCAGTGGCGATCGCTGAGCAGATAGCCATGAGAGACCACAGTGAAGGCGCTTTCCAAAACGCTTGCTCTGAGAACCAGAGTCGTCCTGATTTCACTGGAACAGTCCCAATCTCCCGACAGGCCGTCCCACCAGTGGCGAGGGAGGGGCTAACGCAGGCCAGCTAATTGAATCCCCCCCCACCCCCGGTGGGTAATGATGTCTTTTTATCTGTCTGCAAGCATGTCCTTTGTTGTGACTGGACTCCTCAGAGATCTATCAGTGTTTTGGACTCTCTCTCTGTCTTACGTTGTTGGCTTTCTGGTGGGAAAAAAGAAGAGGGGGTTGACTCTGCTGCAGTTAATTAAAAAGGAAAACACTGCTGTCAAACTCTACTCAAAGAGCGCTCTGATTGAATCCATCATACTGGCCCCTTATTTCAAGAGCCAAGCAGTGCCAGCCAAGATGAATGGAGGGACTTAATAGAATTAGATTGTGCTGGAAGTGTTTGATGATGGGTTTAATCTGTTGCGAGATATGAGCCACGTTTCATGTGTGTGTTTAGTATTCATCGCCAGAACCAGAAATGATTGTCATAGAAGATTAAAGGAAACTGAGCAACCTAATTCATATATACCAGCCATTTGTTATTTAAAGTGATTTATTATTCACAATATCATTTCTATACAACTACAGTGATGCTCATATAGTGAACACTGACATTGAAATACAGTGTTTTTAATACCTAAATACTTATAACTACCAAGACAATGCCTGAGGAGCAAGCCTGAGTGTCAAGTGAATGGCATCTCTTAAGTGTCCTCTCCAGCTCTGTGTAGCCAATACTCTGAGAGAACAATAACTCCCTGTTATTAAAGCACTCAATCAATAGCATTTCCTTCCTAGATAAATGGCTGGTGCTTTTTAGTCCAGGGCAAAGTCCAGCTCTCTGAGTGGACATGCGAAGTAAATAAACTCCATCTGCCTCTGAATTTACCTCTTCTTGCTCTAAATATGAATTTATAATCATTTAGGATAAATTTGTAATAATAATAATATGAATAATAAAATTGCTGGTTGTAATAAGTATGAAAAATAATAGTATAAAAAGCTGATATTAAGGTAAACTAAATTTTCCTCCCTTTTCACTAAATAAAAGAAGTTGATTCTGTATGTAAACACTGTTAAAGTTTCATGTACTATTCACTTCATAGTAGTCCATGCAGTCTGTTACACTTAGTAGTATGATCATAATCTTTCTGCATTTATCTAATTATTCAAGTCGTCAAGTAAAGAGCATACTAGGATTTCTTAAATCCGATTACAAAATCAGGTTAAGAGAGAGCTGGACTTTAGCTCAGTAATCTGGGTTCTCAGTGCTTGTACATCTGTACAATTACACTGATTTCTTTCATTATTCTCAGTCAAGCAATATTTAACAAAGCAGCCGCGAGATGATAACAACACAGCCTTGAAACCAACTACATGGTTGATAAAATATAATCAAATATTTATGATTTAAAGACATATTTCCACTAAAGTGACATAATGTTTTGGTTTTTGGTTTTTTTAAAAAAAAGGTTTGTGTTATGTGCAAGTCAGGTCTTATTCTGCTAGTTCAGTAGCTAGTTCCAAAGCAGAAATCTGATTAATTCCTGACTCATGTAGACCCAGTTTTCCTATTATCTGATTACCCAAGGGCATATAAACATAAAAGTCGCATTACTGACAAAATCTTATTTTATGCGGTTATCGGATTATTAAGTGTATATAAACATAGTTTTGTTTTTGTGATGTCATAAAAACCAACATATTTGCATATATCTGCACAATATATAATGTAAAAAAAAAAATTTACTTAAAACCACACAAATGTCAGTTGTCGCAGGAAAAGGGAAAAAAATGTGTGCGTGTGTGTGCGTGTGTGTGTGTGTTTGTGTGGGTGTGGGTGTGCGCGCCTGTGTGAGCAGGGATGTGTCTGGGAACTGTCCTTGTATCGCATTTTCACACTCTCGCTCTGCAGCCTCATGGGACCAACAGATCTTCCAATGGTTTTTTTATTGGCTTTGATGCTTATCAGCAATTTGAATTCACACTCTCAGGCCACAAAGCCCAATAATAATGACCATCCTGACTCTCATTTCTCCATCCACATTTCTACTGAGACGCTACAGCTTGCCTTCTGTGTTGGTTAACACAAAATATTTCTTTTTTTCTGCATTTGGTGAAATCTACTTCTTTATGCCTATTATGATTAATCCTGCATTATACACATCATATACTGTACGCAATACAATTTGCTGTTGTTGTTTTTTCATTTTTTCACATAATTTGAAAGTACCTGTTGGCCTTTACATTGTCTGTAAAGTTCATGATGAAGGGACCAAAAGAAATGGACCAAATAGCTAAAAAATGTAAAAACAAATAAATAAATAAAATTAAGTGTTGTAGCATTGACTTTACTGGATGGTAACTGTAAATTCTGGACTTTGAGAGCTTTGAGAAATGATTAGGCAAACAGTTGCACCTGCATAAAATCATAATTTATTATTTATTTGTATTGTTTTGGTGTTTTTTTGTGTGTTTCAGTAGCTGCAGTAGCTACTCATTCTAGGTCGTCCAGGAGTTCTAGTCACTGACTTTGAATATGAGTAGTAGACTAAACAATGCATGTTAGAAATGAACAACAGCGGAAAAAAGCCACTGTAAAACTGCTACAAGGTTAAATTTATGTCAATTTGTCAGTCACAAGTCACAAGCTTCAGATAACACATGGGCCAAATTTTCCAGCCCAAAAATATTGATATTAATCACTGTTAGTGTATGGTTAACATACTCCTTTTTTTAGCATTTCTGGCACAGGTGAAAATGTTAACTCTAATAGTTACACTTCTCCTCTGCATTTTTCTGTAACTTCATTAAAGTAATTCAGTTGTATGCAGAGGTTTGGATGTCCCTCATCAATTTACATGTTTTGTGGAATTTCTAGTAGAAAACAAGTTACACATTCTCTACAAAGAACACACTGTACATTATAATGCACAGTTACTATTTATTTGCTGTATTTAGCAAAGTGGAAACAATTTAGAGGGAGGAAATTTAAAATGTGGTATTTATATTTCATGTTTTATTTTTGCCAATATGCTAATTCTACAAATAAACAGACACTGTGTCCTAAAATGTGCAGAAAATGTCATACTTAAGTTCACTCCAAGTAGATGATGTTAACTTACTTTCACTTAAGAATCAATGGAAAAAAATGTCCTTCGACTGGGGGTGTTCTTTTGCATACAACTGTACACTCACCAGCCACCTCATTGGTACACCTCCACTAACCGTAAAGGTCACTTTGTATTTCTGCTATACAGACTGTAGTCCATCTGCTTCTCTGTGTACTTTATTATCTCCCTTTTCACCAAGTTATTCAAAGATCATGGCCCCACAGAGCTGCTATTATGTGGGTGCTGGATCATTCTCAGCACTGCAATGACAGTTACATGGTGGTGGTTTGTTAGTGTGTGTTGTGCTGGTGTGAGTGGATCAAACACAGCAGTACTGCTGGATTTTTACCAAAAATGTACAGCCAGCAGTGTCCTGTGACCACTTTTGAAGGACTAGAGGATGACACTAGCTGTGCAGCAACAGACGATCTATCGTCTCTGACTTTACATCTACAAGGTGGACAAACAAGGTTGACAAACTCCAACAGCACTGCTGTGTATGATCCTCTCGCACCAGCGCAACTAACACACCACCACCATGTCAGTAGAAACAAGAGGGGTATATAAATTTAAAAATGATGTAATAAAATACTACATTTCTTATGGAATAAAGCAGTTGTTGCAGAACTGTAGACAAATCACAGTCTAGTAATGCAGAGGGCATGAGACACACGCACACGTCAGACTAGTTACCCTGAAGTGACATAACGGAGAAATTAAACATGAAACATTCATGAACAGATTCATGGCACTCAATTAACCACATTTGTCATATGTTTTATCTTTCCTTTTCTATTTTTAATTAGACTTCAAACCGAAAACAAATACACCACAGTAAACGTTTTGCTCGAGGTTGCTTAATTTTTTTATTCTTTATTTCATTTTCTATAAAATTCTGTAAGATATAACATTGCATATTTTATAGATAGATTTCATTTTCACCTTACAACAAAAGTCTTTCTACTAAATATCACATTAAAATAACATTTTTGCTGTTATTGGTGTTCAATACACACACGCACACAAAAAAAATTAAAGGTACCAAGACTGGTTACTCAACAGTCTGCTAAAAAAAGCAGATCAAAGTCAAATACAGTGATAAAACACTTACTGGAGGGGAGGAGAGCGATGGAGGGAAGAAAGTGGAGGAAAGGAACTGAAGAGAGGAGATGATACTGATTAAATCATTGTACCATAATCACGATGGGAATGAACAGTACTAATGTGTGGGGTTCAGTATTAGATACAGATCTACTACATTATTTCATTTGTTATGTACACTCAGAGCGCCACGCTTGTACCTCTTGCTGTCACAGTCCTCTCCCTTCCATGTCTTTACACGCAGAAGTGTGTGCGTTTTATCAAATAATAAAGTAATACTCAAATGCCATTCACAAAATGGCCAGTGTTTTTCTCTAAATAGCATTCATTTAGTTGCTATTGCCAGTATGGTCATTAACCCAGACAGAGCATGGCCCTATTATGTACAGAAAGGGTTTTAACAGTCTCCAACAAAAATGTAACAGCAAAAATCTAGCTTGTTCTACTGTTTCCCCCGTAATGCTCATATTTCTCACCTAAATGTAAAAACACTACAGTCCAAGATTCTACAGATTAACCTATGGATCATTAAAGGGGAATTTCATTTATTAATGTCTGCATAATTCAAACGTTAATACATAAACAAAGTCATTCGGAGTGGCTTACGTGAACTGTCAGTTCTAGAAAAGCTAATCAAACATCAGAACTGCTCACACCATTTCACATCAAACCATGCTGAATGTCTTTGCTTAGATTTCAATGCTTAAGTTAGGCAACAGGTTTGAAAAATTGGTGGAATTCCCTTTTAAGTCCATTACTGATTGACTTTAGCCGAGGAGATGTCCCCTCGTCTATCTTCTTCACCGCATTCTAACAGCATTGATATCAAGTGTACCTGATCAAATGGTGGGAATCAAATCTATAAAGGGTACCATTCTGAAAAAACTGGCCTTTCTGAATGCTTTGTCACCTGGGATTTTTGCCTACAGCAGCAGCAAGCACCTAAATCTACCATCATTATGATTCCCCGCTGTACCAGTGTTTACCCATAGGGGGCAGTATCCAGAGTGGGCAGTAGATAGTGTGCCAGACATGAGGAAATGGGGGAAAGAGAAAATCAAGTCTGCACAAAAACAAGAAAATTATCGCAGGTCCATTAGCCTTTTTTGATAGACCGTGTGGGCCCAGTGTTGGGCCCTCAATGCCGAGTCTCTCTGTCCAGCAATGCATGGTCATCACTAGGGGTATCAAAATGCATCATAATGCATTGATTTAAAGTTGGTGATTCAACTGCATTCTTGTTTTTTTATGTCTGAATCAATTAGATGATATTAAATACATAATGTGCTCAATTTTTGGTCACATTAACTGATCTGGATACACTAAACTTTACTTTTATTGTCTCTGTTCCACTAAATAGTCCTCCATTTGCGTTTTGGATTCGATTCAGAATCGTACCAAGAGAATCATATCATGGTGGAATTTCAGATTTCATGATGCATTGAATCATTGAATCGCAATTAAATCATGAGGTCAGAGATATACACCCCCATAGTCATCGCTGGCTGCTCCCATCCAGAGGCATTGGTGGGTGATGCAGGCCACGTCCGGCAGGTGATGAGTCTTGCTCCTCTGTGAAACTCTCTGGACTGCCCTCTCCGTCCAGCAGGCTCCCGCAGCTAGAGTTTGGGCTCAGCATGTCCTGCAGCAGGTCTTCCCTCACCAGGCCCCCATCTCGGGCCTCTCGGGCACGTGTGCTGCCCTCACTGCCCACCAGCACGTCGTCCTGGTCATTCAGCAGCTTGGCCAAGAAGTTGATGTATTTCATGGCCAGCCGCAGAATTTCATTCTTGCTGAGCTTCTTGTCGGGGGGGTGAGTGGGGATGAGCTTGCGGAGTTCAGCAAAGGCACCGTTCACGTTCTGCTGCCGCCAGCGCTCACGGCTGTTTGTGAAGATCCGTCGCACTATCTTGGGCTGAGAACCTGCAGAGCAATAGAAGGGCGAGTTGTGAGCACTGGCATGTGCAGAAAAATACACTTCAGAAACAGCCAATCATTTGGATTCCTCACTCAAATACAGTTTTCTATATTTTCACTTCCCAGTTCCTTCTCAAAAATTAATTTAGGTACAAGACCAGGCTCATTATGAACCTCACCAGCAAACACAGCCACCACTCATTCTTTCATACTCCTTATGTTTGTCTTGTTTCCTATTCTTGGTAATCGTTCTGTTCCTGGACGGCCTTAGACCATTCAACTCAGCAATTAGTTACCAGATTTGGGCACATGACATTGTTTGTTTTTGTTGTTTTGTGAAAATAAGAAAACATCCTCGATGTAATAGAAAAATATGAAACATAAACAGTGATTATGGCACTTTTAATATGTTAGATTTTTCACATCGAAAATGTAATTTGATTTTTGCACACGACTATAACTACCAGAATACCAGTTACCAGTTTCCTGGTCTACCAGGAATTAAGCTGGGTCAGATGTATTTAATTCTTGGTTCTGTTTTTGTCACCTTAACACATTGACCTGCCAACAAATCCATAGGCATCCATTCCTCACTCATATAATGTAAAAAATAGGCTTTGATATGGACGTCCACAAAGGAGTAAACTGCAGAGCTCATTCTAAACTCCTGAACCAGCTCGGGCAAATCCTTACAGCTCTACCTTTAGCCCATTACTTTATAACAGCGTTTGAAACAAATCAGCACCTTTTACAGCAGCTTGTCTCAGAACGGTTGACTGGTTTAACAGGACGTTGCTTGGTGAACACACCTCTGGTGCCTCCATCCTCCAGCTCACTGATAGATAAGCCCTTTATCTCAACCTATTTAGCAAAGAATTAATTAACCTTTCTATTATCTTTGGCATTTTACATTCAATTATTTGAGCTCATTTCTCATCCCAGACAGCTCTTTTGGAACAGAACTGCTCTGTCTCACATAGAACGATGCCTTAATGCAACAATAGGCAACTTAGCATGGGCATGTTGTTAATCTACAGGAAAATGTACACTATTTATGTAGACAGAGCCTATATAGGTACAGTGCATTTTGCATTTTACACATTCTACACATTATAGTTCATGGTTGGTTTCTCTGTAACCTTTTTTAATCCCTCGTTCTCGCCTCAACATTCGTATTTGCATTTTGATGGGACACTAGCAGCTATCTGTGCCACACACACTGCGCCTTTGGGGCTCTTCCCGCTGTCAGCTCTCTCACTGTTTTGCCTCTTTACCTCTCTTTGTCTTAGAACATAATTTCATTCTCAAGACAGAGCATCACTTTGTGCACAACGTTTCAAATGTATAGGGCCATTGCAGTAATCTTTATACTACTTTATTGTAATTATACCATTATAGAGTATCTATAGTTAGTAATTATATGATTTCTGTATATTTACATATCAACAAACTATAGAAATAAAAATATTAATAAGTCCCTATAAGGATAATAATAATATGTATATTAAAACCTCTGTAAAAGAAATAAATTTAAATGATGTTTTATTATGAACCATTACATGGTAACTATAGTTAATAATTATATAATTATTGTGATTCTAAATACAAATTATATCTCAGTTTTGACATCTGTGTGATAAGAAAAACAAATGAAGCTTTATTACATTGCACTAAAGCATAGCGACTATAGTTAATGATTGTATAGTATTATATTACTTCTTAGTAAATAACTATACTAGTAATTATAAGTAGGCAAGGATGCTCTATGATTACAATTATACATCAATTATGACTGTATGGTAATAAAATGAAATTTTTATTTTAAAAGTTTTTACATTGAACAAATACATTACTATTACAAACTATAGTTAATAGTCATGTAGTTAGTATATAATGACTTACGTAATTAGTAATTAACTATAAGACAAATAGATTGATTCCCTTTAACGATATATGTATTATGACGTTCATATGGCTGCACATTACATATCATGTCTAGAGCAAATATATGTAGTTACTATATAATTACCTAGTAACTAACTATAATAATATAGTTAATAAATAATTCCACAAAGTACAGTTATTTACAAATTCTGACATTGATATAGATATTTAGATCAAATGAAGCTTTATTGCAATGGCTATGATGACACTAACTTGAAATGACTGAGCTGTTACGATCAGTAAAATTAAAAATCTTTTAAAATGTTAAAGTGGTGAATTGCTTTCTTTTTTTGTAAGCCGTTAGTTCATTATGCTGTGTACTTCCAGCCCATATTCCTTACAATGGAGTAAGTGCTATTTATGTTTAATGGCTATGGTGAGCGATAGGATGGATGGACAGATGGATAAAAGAATAGACATGAGCCTGAATGAATGAAAGAAATGAAGAGAAGAGAAGAGAAAAGTCACAGCCAGAGTGGCTTACCATACTTAGAAAGATATAAAATTGTCCTACCATCGTTGATCTCAAGCTCATACGGTGCTGGTCTGCGCTTCACACGGTGGCTGGGATACATCCCATACTGTTCCACTTCTCCAGCAAAGCCACTGCAGAGGAAAACAGGAAAAAGCCTTTGTATCACTATCAAAAATAATTAGAATATTTCAGTCATAGTTCAATAATTAGAATTAGAATGTTGTTCTGCACATGCTACAGATATCAAATGAAGGTAGCTGCAGGCAGAAGCACAAAGAAGAAATGTAGTTTTCTGGATTCCCAGTTCTTTTCCAGATTTAGCCCTGAATGCAAAATAATGCATTCTTGCTGCAGTATGTCAGCTCACATATTTAATCCTACACACCACTATACAAGAAATAACGATCCATATTCATATTTTAAATGACAATTTAATTCGAGAAGGATCTTTTATACTACTATATGAATTGATCAACTCAAGTTATGAGGAAAAGACAAAAAATCTTTCAGATATGCAATTGCATGAGGACAAAATATCAGAAACAAAGACAGAAATAAATGCTAGAGAAAACCAAAATCATCCTGCATTAATGACATGAAAACTGAAATGCAAATGCAGGAAGACAAAAAAATAGCGTTCAGGCGTGCGGATCGGAAGAAAAAAAACCTCCCCTGAAAGCACAAATGTAAAATGTCCAATCAAAAAACCAATCAAAGCCAACCATCTAACCCCTAAAAACATGATCAACACCAAAAATACCAGATCTCAAACAGTTTACTGAAAGCTATCAGTCCTGCAGTAAGGAGGATAAAAAGAAATCAAAGAAAACTCAATGGCTAAGCATCATTACCTCATCAATACCTCTCATTCCAGAAAACATCATCTAACATCTCCCACAAACAGTATGATGGTATGCATTCAAACCCCTGAGCATTAAAAATGTAGCGAGATCACCACCTCCAAAATGCAGAAACGGCATCAGCTGTTACTATGCATGGTAGTGAAATACGTAAACCTCAGAAACCCACCATTTTAATCCTAAACCTGTTAGGTAAGCCTACGAAATGAACCACAGTAAGTCAGGAAAAGCACTTAAACATGCAAATTCAGCAGAATAATAATTTGCTCACCAAAAAATCACACCATCATCACAACACCTTAAACCACTATCTAGCCATCATAACTCACATCCAGCTGTGTCATCTATGCAAACTCTATGAGGATCAAAAACTGTATCAGCTGTTCTTGCATATGGTAATGAAGCATATAAACCCAAAAACACCATTTATATAAAAGTAAACCATCCAGATCATGACATATCACCGTGTACCCACCCAGCATTATGAATGACACCTCAAAGCCCTCACTATTTATCTCTAAAAACTGTCATTTAAACATTACACCACATCAGCAAAATCCCCACATCATCTACCTCATAACCCACAGAACAGAAATTCAACCCTCAAAACCCATCTGTGGAAATGTAAGATACATAAGATCATCTAAGCCACAACCAGGACAAAACAGATAATACATTTTATACAAAATAATCCATCATTTTA
This sequence comes from Semaprochilodus insignis, assembly GCA_034552555.1. NCBI lineage: Eukaryota > Metazoa > Chordata > Actinopteri > Characiformes > Prochilodontidae > Semaprochilodus > Semaprochilodus insignis. The sequence continues at coordinate 15,495,175 of CM067489.1, read as the reverse complement.
GATATAAAAACCCAGTATGTATAAATGTGTAGGAAAGCCTCATCTATCCATCATCTAAGCACTATCCCAACACTATGTAAACATAATCCTGATATGATCTAAATCCAAATCCATTTAACATCTAAACGCCAAACCTATCATCTGAACCCCAATCCAACACAATTTAAACTCAAACCCAACACCATTTAAACTCCTATCCATCACAATTTAAATATAAACTCAACACTATTTAAACCCCTTTCCATCACAATTTAAACCCATACCCAACATGATCTAAACAACAAACACTTCATCTAAAAACAATCCTAACATCATGTAAACTAAATCCCAACATCATGTAAACCTTAAACCCATCATCATCCAAACCCCAATCTCAACATCATCTAAACCTTATACCCATCTCCATCTAAAGCCCAATTCCAACATCATCTAAACCTTAAACCCATCATCGTCTTAACCCCAATCCCAACATCATCTAAACCTTAAACCCATCATCATTTAAAGCCCAATCCCAACATTATCTAAACCCTAAACCCATCATCATCTAAATCATCTAAACCCCAAACCCAACATCATCTAAACCCTAAACCCATCATCGTCTAAGCCACAAACCCAACATCATCTAAAGCCTAAACCCGTCATCATCTAAGCCACAAACCCAACATCATCTAAAGCCAAACCAAACATCATCTAAACCTCAAATCCATCATCACCTAAACCCACAACCCGACATCATCTAAACCCCAAACGCATCATCATCTAAGCCACAAACCCAACACTATCTAAACCCCAAACCCAACATTATCTAAGCCACAAACTCAACATCATCTAAGCAACAAACCCAACATCACCTAAAGCCTAAACCCAACATCATCTAAACCTCAAACCCATCATCATCAAAACTTCAAACCAACATCATCTAAACCCCAAACCCAACATCATCTACTCCCCTCTCTCAAAATAGTGGCTAAGCTAAGCATAATAAAGCATTACCTGACACCTAATCACCAAACAACATGATCCCTAATATCCCAAATTGTAACACCCTAATCTCCATCACCTCCATCTCTTACCTGTGCCCGAGCGGCTGCGCCATGGTGCCGTAGAGCAGCGCGCGCGCTGGGGGGGGCAATGCGGCCGGACTCAACTGCACCATCCGCGCTGCGCGAGGCTCTGAGCGGGGCAGGAGCAGCAGCAGCGGCGGAGCAGCAGCAGGAGAAGCAGCAGCAGCACCAGAAGGAGGAGGAGGAAGAGGAAGGCCAGGGGGCGCGCGGCTCTCACACTGGAGCCTGCTGTCCTCCTCCACAGTCTCGCCTTTAATACTCCCCACCCCGCCTACTGCTGTCCCTAAAAGCCCGCCCATTGCCCCTAAAACCCCGCCCATTCTCCCTACTCTCTGCAAGATGATGCTGCCAGGGCTCTTCCTCCTCCTCTTCCTCCGCCGCGCCATCGTCGTGCCTTCCTGTCTCTCACACCCCTCCTCCTCATCACCCTCCTCTTCCTCCTCTTCCTCTTCTTCTTCTTCCTCTTCTTCCTCCTCCTCTTCCTCCTGCCCTCCCCCTCTCCGTGCCGGTGACCCACCTTCCTCCTCCTCGCGTTTCGGTTTCTCCATCATCGCTTCAGTCTCCCCAAAAAAATAAAAAAACAAAAAACAAAAAAACGAAACCAAAAAAAAAAAGCAAAAAAAAAAATCTAACTGATAAATTCCAACTGGCGATCCAGAGCGAGTTCCACGCGCCCCAGCTTGAAGAGACAGAGAGGGAGATTTACTTCAGTATTATGTCATGTAAAGGTTGTAAAAGAAACTGTGAATTTTCATTAAAGAAACGCGCTGAAAAGCGCCTCGTTTCGGTGAGCAAAAACGCAGCGCTGCAAAAAGTAAGAAAATATCATGTATTTTTATCCTTTAGCATGAATGCGTGCTGTTTTAGAGCACTCCTCCTTGTTTCGCTCTGCCTCGTGTAGTGCAGCCCATGCAGAGTCCCACACAGACCAGCTTTGGGCCCTGCGTGCATTATGCATGGAGACTTGCAATCTGCACGTGCTCTACTTATAGCCAAAAACAGGGAAAGACACAGGCTGTAGTAAACGCTGTTACGTCATTGAAACAATGACTCAAGTACAAAAAAGCCCAAAAGCTCCCGCAGTATTGAGTGCCCTTCTCAGTACATCCAGCATCTAGTAACATACTGGAACTGCACTTTGCTGGGATAGATTATGATACACTGGCGTGGTATTTGTCATCCAATACTTTTTAATGAACATATCTGTTGATGCAATACATTTAGTAAATGTAGAAATCTAACATTTGTTTTATAGTACGATTCATAAAATGCAGACAATAATAATAACAAAAAAATCATCAGTATCAAAATATCAGTGAAATATGATGCTGTTTGCACATAAAGAGGACGTCAGCACATTTGGTTTCTGTGGGCACTCAGTGTGCTCGTGTAATAGAGTGGATTCATGTGCAACACCTTTACACCTTTTCAATCCTATCAGTCCAAAGCACAATTTATTAGGTTTGTTTTTAACACCAACTGACCAGAATCAAGGTAAACCCGTTTAAGAGCTAAACATGAAAGATATTAAAAAAGTAAACACAGCATTAAGTTGCATTTCCAACTATATTCAGAGAGAAACTCAGGACACCTACCTTCATATCGCATGGATTACTAAATCTAGATGAATTAATAGACTGGTCTGACTTCTCTCTCTTGTTTGAGTGTTTGGGTCAGATGGAGTCCGGCTGTGTATTTGAACATTAGAAGGCTAATAAAGAAAGGTTGTGCTGTTGCCGAGTGAATGAGGGATGTCTCTGCTGACCTTGGTGTGTCGTATCATTATAGTGGAGCTGTTACTGAGGTTTAGATAAGCTTCCTCAGCTCGAGCTGCTTTATCTGCCCCAAACAGCGCCTGTCTTACCCCAACACCAAACACACTCAACACCACGCGCTGCTGATAATATTCAACCGCACTAATCTTAATAATGACAATAACGCTCGTCGTGTTAATAATAAAGTGAATAATGACAGTAATAGTGTGCTGAAAATTACTGTGATTATATCCTTACAGATCATTCTGATATTCTTACGTTTTAAGTTTTATTTTATTTTATTATTAGAACTCGTTAAAACCACATATGACATTTTTCACATATACATAAATATTTTTAATTAAAATAAAATATTACATGTAAAACCTCCTAGAAACATTGAAGTACAACATATTTTAACATTATTTTAAAACAACATTGGACAATTACTGTATTTAAACTATTTAAGGACTTCATGGGGATTTATGATATTCATTCAAATAAAACACACGCATATCTCTCTTTATATAGCAGTAATAATAATAATAATAATAATAATAATAATAATACCGTTTCAAAACTCTTACCGCATTAGTAAAAATGTTATTACACTATAATAATATTATTATTTAAAGTAACTCCATTTTCTGTGGATCCATTAATGTACGAACTGGATGTAGATGCTGCTATTTTAAAGCCTTTACGGCTTTACGGCTCTGCTCGGTCAAATTTGGCTATAAACAATTTCTGTATTAGTAATACAGCTCAGATTTCACATCATCAGTATAAAATAATGCTCGTATTCGAAGCTCTCGATTAAAATAACTTTAATTATGTTTCACTATGAATCTTTTTTCGGTAGCTACGTGCTAGCAGGGCTCTTAGCTCGCCCTAAAATGATGAAGTCGCTGTTTGAAATGGAAACGAAGCTTTCTTCTAAATCGAATCAATTGGTTTCTATTAATCGCTGTTCATTGCTATGTTGAAGCCTGGCTGATGTTTAATGAAGATGGAAAGAAAACGGAGGCTAAAAGGATACGTACCGAGGCAGGGGGCCTTCGCGTGTCCAGAAGACGAAATAAATAGTGAAATATTGAGGAAATATGAAAAATAATAATACACAATAAAGACCTCCCTCCACTGAAAGCACTGAAAGAATCTCTCGAAAGCGTAATTACGCACAGCTCAGGAGGGAGAGAGAGAGTGTGTACGCGCGTACACGAGTGTGTATGTGCGCGTGTGTGTGCGCGCGCGCGTTTCCCTTACCGTGCTCGCGCCGTGGTCGTGTTAGTGCCTGTGTGGAGCCATTTTGTGGAGGGTCATCCATGCGCCTGAGCTTTTAGAGGCTCTCCGGCTCCGCGAGGGAAGCAGCTCGATATAATTGCACATCACGTCCAGCGGAACAGCAGCAATGTGGCCGGCAGAGATAAGAGCCCAGAGCCCCCTAAACCCATTATTTATGAAATGATTCATTATTATTTTTATGCTTTTTCATATAATCGAAGGCAAAAAAACGTGAAGAGAAAATATAGACTTATATTGTGAATGGGATATGCATGGAAAATAAACTCAGCAGAAAGAGAGAGAGAGAGAGAGAGAGAGAGAGAGAGAGAGAGTTGAAAATAGGAATATAGGTAGGCATGTAAAACTGCTTTAGGGCTCAATCAAAAATTAATTAGCAATAGAGGGAGATGAGAGCCACATGTGGACTGAGGGTTTAGTTTTACATATTTTCAGCATTTTGTGAAGGATTGGAATCCACAGCCACCCACCCCCTGTCCTATGTATTGTACGGGTTATGAAGGTGAGAAATAACACAGGTCATATTTTAAAGGTTAATTGTCTGATTCTATTCATTTATGATCAGTATACTCTAATGTATAAAACAACATCAGTCAGTAGAGTTTTATAAGATACTGCTAATTTTAGAATAATAACAGATCCAATTTGGTATAATGCTTTCTTTTTAGCCCCTTTTCAGGTTTTATGTTAGATAATTTCTTATAATCATATCCCAATGTACAGATGGATTTTGATGGATTCCTATAGTCATGATGCTTTTTTAATAATGACATTGATATTGAAAGAGAGACAATCATTCATTTATTTAATTAACAGTCAGTTTGTGGGTATTCATTTTCAAGAGATATTAGATATGATACTCCACTTAATGTCAATGTAAAAACAAAATTCCCAAAACCAGAGTTCAAAACTAATTTAATAATTCAGAGAAAATCTTAAAACAACATTTAGACCTGGTAGACCACCAAAACTGTCCACATCAGAAAAACAGCACTTAAAGTTTTCACCTTTGGGAGAAAGAACAAAATCAAGCTCCACTATTTTCTTCAAATCTGAAAAAAACCCACAAGTGTTTCTGTCCCTTCTTCTACTGTAAATATAAGTATAAAAGTATAAAAGTATAAAAAGCCCTTTCTGATAAAAGCAAATTTATTTTGCTCTCTTTTACATCATATGGCATAACAACTGTCTTCTATATTGTGTAGAAAAGTCATTATGAATGGACCAATAGGAAAAATCCCAAAATTATTTGGAATAAAACCACTTTACAACAGTTTACATTAAAAGTAAAAAGGTTCCATTACAAATGCAAAAAAATACAAATCAATGACTGAACTTTAGAGCAGAGTAAAATATTCCTGTATTCTATATATATATATATATATATATATATATATATATATATATATATATAGNGTAGGAGTATGGAGCTGATGTCCAGCCACCAACACTGTGACAGCTCCCCTACATTTCATCCCTATATACCTACCCAGCAGTGAACTGCAGATGAGGACAGAAAGGCCAGAAGTGATGTGAAATACTGTACAGAAATACTTCTGTAAAAGAAAAAATAAAAGAACAAAAAAAAAACACAAATAAAAAAAAGTAGCATAAAAAGAGTAACCTTCTCTACAGCAAGGAAATTTCTTACTATGGCAGTGCAACAACTGAAACTTTCTTGGAGCCTTCTAGTAGAATTGTTAAAGCTAGTGTGAAAAGAGTAAAGCAGCCCATGAGCTGAACCAAATGAAAATTATATTAAACCCCTAAAAAAGTAGGAACTCCTAAAAGTGGCTAAAGTGCATTTGGGGGGAAAACTACATTAAATCCATTAGAATGTGCCTGTAATGCAGTAAATATAACCAAGGACAGATCATGGTCTTGTGAGGTCTAGGCACAGAAGTCTTTGAAGGCCCCCCACACTCCAACAATTACACGTAATCAGTGAAAATAATGTGATCATGCAAAAACAGTGACAGGAGAAGTTAGACAGGAAATCAAACAATATTTAACATTTGTGTTCATGTCCACTTAAAATTAGCTTCAGTAATGTCCAATATCCTGTTGCTTAATTCACATTGTAATAGTTGTTATGTAAGAACAGAATCGATCTGAATTCAATTTTAATAGATTTTCTGTGTTTGTCTTTTAATCCAAGTGGATTTATAACACGAAGCCTTCACACTCTGAAGAGCAATGTGTGTTAGCATGTGTCACTAATATTGGCCTGAAAAGAGAGTTTTCTTTTAATTCATTCATTTAGTTGTTTAAGTTCTATTAGTATTATAATTACGCAAATTACACGGTGGGCTGTCAAACATATTTGACACACCTTGAGCCTTGTGGTCTAAGACCCCGAAGCCCAAAGCAGTCAGAAGCCCCCAGGAGCTGGAACAACTGGCCTAGTCAGTCCATTCCTAAATATTATAGTTACTTCCCTCTTTGATTAGTGAAGGTGTTGAAAGCAGCAGGGGACCCCTATTACCAGTTCTGCTCTGGACCTGCTCAAACACACCTGAGTACACTAAATTTAGGTAATAATGCACATAATTTCCACATTAATAAAATGTATTACACCAATAACATAGAGGTAACCTTTTAATAATATTGTATTTATGTAGAAATGGCACTTTCTCAATAGAATTTCTATTGTAATTCTATTGTTATATTCTATTGGATTAATTCCCCTATACTTTTAGCAAAAGAGGGTTTCTATACAGTGCTAAGCAGAACTATGTTCGGCTTCTAACAATAGTGATTTTTAAAAGGTCCTTTAAAGAACACTTAAAGAGACAAACTACTTACATTTTCTTTGAGTTGTCAGTGTTTTTCACTCTTTAAAATAAAGGTATCAGATTCCACAGAATGACCACATTTGGTTCCCTAAAAAAACATTAGATTGTTTTTAAGCAGGATGTTTTGTAAACTTTTTTTTTCAGTTTAAGAACCCTCAACGTAATGTGAATGTTACTACAACTGTACATCTAAGTCAAGGTAAAACAAAAGGCTTGGATGCCCTGGTTTGAAGAGAAGACCTTAGGTGAATATGTAACAGTAGTACATTGCATTTAATGTTAGATTAAATTTGAACTTTCTTTTGTTTGGTCAAAATAAGTGATTTGATATAATAATTCAGATTTGTGCTCAGGTAAGTTTCAAAGGAAGTGCAAATTTCAGACATAGACATGGAGAGGTTAATTGTGCTCATAGAAGTAAGGCATTAAATATTCATACAATATCATATAATAATATATTATTTCTTGTTTTTACTTACAGTAACAAAGTCAGTAAACGGCTTGAACATTTGAATAGATAAAAACTCCAGTAGTGAATAGTAATGTTACAGTAGACTATTTGGGCAAAATACAGGACAAATAGGCCATATGCATAAAAAGTATAAACCTTCTTAAGGTGTTATAATTCCACAAATTTGTGTCCAGCCATGAAAAAGTTGAAGAGAAAGAGTGAAATTACTCCACATTAGTCTATTAGTCTACATGCCTCAGTACGACTGTTACCTGATCTCAGTGTGTCTTGCTGTAGTGTGATAGGAAGTAAAAGAAACAGAGAGGATTCCTTAAAACCCAGTAAGGTCCCACAGGGTCAGGTCACGATTCCTGCTACAGAGAAACTTAATGGTCACGAGGAACTTCCTCACACCCGCGCGCGCGTTATGGCCACTCCCCGTCCCCTCCGTCATTAAGCAGTAAAGTCACCACAATTACGTACTTTCACCCTTAAGAAAATGATCCACAACAACACTACAGACATTTCGGCATGATTCTCTACTGTATCTCACTACAGGAAACTACACAAGCGCTAAAGACTGCAGCTTTAAACCGGCAAATGTGTGTTTCTTTGTATGGCTATATGGTTCTTTAAAGAACCTTTTACTATATGGTACACGTTTTGCTAAGAGTGAGCTATATTAACATTACAAGGAGGAACAGGTTATTATAGAAGTAATAAAATCTAGTATAATATAATAAATATCTGATGATATCACTACACCGTTTTATTTTAATCGCAAATATTTTTTTCTGTCTGGAGTAAGTAAACCTCATTACACTCAAAACTGAACACATATGCAAACCTTCAAATGTCGTATCTAAACATTTTAAACTAGTTACTTAAAGCTGAATATCACCTGATTTTTTTTTATTGTGTTTTAACCAATACAATACAATAGCCTATTACGTTTATGTATTGTCTATATTTGCAGGGACTGTAATAACTACAATGATAAAATCTCTGTCCTGCATACCTGGAAAAACACGAGGAAATATCGTGTGTTATGTCGCCCCCTGGTGTTAAACATTGTCAATGCATCAGCGCCTCCTTTTAATTTTGTTTTTATTTTTTATTTTAACTTTTTGTACACATACCTTGCATCTATGCTTGTTTAACTTGCCATATAGATGCACTTTGTAGTTTTACAATAACAGACTGCAGTCCATCTGTTTCTCTGCAAAGTGTCTTAGTAAATCCACCACAGGACATGAAGTTTGTGCAGTTTGTTTTTTCTATTTTTTTTTATTATTATTATTTTTGTCTAAAATAAAATGCTACAGCTGCAAAGTCAGAAATGTGATCAATCACAAAACAGCACAGATGTTGTGCTAAACAAAGCAGAATTAAATGACAGACAAAAATGGAATTAGAAAGTAAATATGAATGGCTGACATGTAAGTGAGTAAACAGTAGATTCCTTTACTCACTAATATACATGAGTAGAAGTAAAAATATTACCATTAAAACATACTCAGCAGAGTACAAATCCATCAATATTTGAAGTTCTGAAGTACATGTACTTGAGTAAATGTAACCAACAGGCTACTGGTCATCCTCTAGGTCTTTATCAGTGGTCACAGAACACTGCCCACAGGACGATTTTGGCTGGATAGCTTTGATTGGTGGACTACTCTCAGTCCAGCAGTAATACTGATGTGTTTTAAAACTCCAGCAGCACTGCTGGGTCTGATCCACTCACACCAGCACAACACACACTAACACAACACCACCATGCCAGTGTCACTGCAGTGCTGAGAAAGATCCACCACTCACATCATACCTGCTCTGTGGTGGTTCTGTGGTGGTCCTGATCACTGAGGAACAAAAAGGTGGCTAACAAAGCATGCAGTGAGTCAGATGGACTACAGTCTGCATTTAGAGAACTATAAAGTGTACATAAGTGATGCTTAGGTGCTTTTAGTAAGTGGACCTGAAAAAAATGGGCAATGGGTGGAAATACAACATAGGTACCTAAACACATTTATAGCATTTTGTAATACAGGGGTTGGACAATGAAACTGAAACACCTGGTTTTAGACCACAATCATTTATTAGTATGGTGTAGGGCCTCCTTTTGCGGCCAATACAGCGTCAGTTCGTCTTGGGAATGACATATACAAGTCCTGCACAGTGGTCAGAGGGATTTTAAGCCATTCTTCTTGCAGGATAGTGGCCAGGTCACTACGTGATGCTGATGGAGGAAAACGTCCTTCTTGGTGGTATGCTGACATTACCCTGGATATCGTGGCTCTTGATACATCACAAAGACTTGCTGTCTTGGTCACAGATGCGCCAGCAAGACGTGCACCAACAATTTGTCCTCTTTTGAACTCTGGTATGTCGCCCATAATGTTGTGTGCATTGCAATATTTTGAGCAAAACTACCTGCTAATTGAACCTTCACACTCTGCTCTTACTGGTGCAATGTGCAATTAATGAAGATTGGCCACCAGGCTGGTCCAATTTAGCCATGAAACCTCCCACACTAAAATGACAGGTGTTTCAGTTTCATTGTCCAACCCCTGTACTTCCCATAACTATCAATAAATTATACTATTTGTATATAATAAGTGATATAGCATTGTTTCATATATGTTTGCAATCTTATGAAAAAATGAATTATTTTAATAGCTTTTTAACACCAAGAAAATTAACTATAACTTTTCCATTCAAAAATGCAGAATATGCAGTGATCAGAAGGGGGCGTTAAAGAGTATCAATAAAACTGTATCTCTCTACTGCTGATCATGCTCACCCATAAAATGTAAACACATTGTGGAAAAAATGTGATTATGAATATGTAATTTACAGTAAAAGTGAAATTCTACTTATTTTCTGTACACTCAGAAATGTAAACTAAATACAAACTTTGCCTTGTATTTTATCAGCTTACCATACAGGTGTACACTGTGTATGTGTATATCTATATAAGACAATTGTTAAGACAAATCCAGACACAAAAGACAATTAAAACAGTAAAATGGAAATGTAAACCTCCAAAATTGAAAATGAAATTAAATGTCTACATTTGCAATTATTTTTTTTTGCGACATACGTCGTAATTTGTTGTGACAAACAAATCAGAAATTTAAACAAAATACAAACTTTGCCCTGTATCTATACAAGGAAAGGATTTTTGGTATTTCATGGCCATATCTAAAATGGAATCCAAGCTTCACTTTGGCATTGCCTTTTTAGTGAAATGCATAATACCTGCCAACCTAAAAGCAAAAAGCAATGTTTACGCTGTTCACAGAAATAGGCTGCATGTCATACAAAATGAAAATAAAAATGCAAAATCAACAGCAAAGTGACAGTTTGCCATTCAGTTCTTGGCGTGAACACGTTTTAAGTGTCAAAATAAAAAGGCAAACTGAAATAAATATCTGCGCCATCTGCCGGTGATTTACTTTTCGTTTCCCACTTTGCGTTTTCATTTTCAAGCTAACGAACGTGTAAGTATATGTTGATCAGCAGTAGGAGGGGCTAAAACTACGGAACTGCCCATTTATAGAACCTTTGCACCAGAGCCATGTAGCCATCTACAAGGCTCTGCTTTGAACAGAAGTCGCGTTATGGTTTACATCAGGTATAACTGATAGCAGGCTAAAACCCACTTCCTCTGTGTATAACCACTACAGAAACGATATCCGAATGTTATTATAATGTACCATAGCGCTCAGACACTTAGCTACAACATTCATTTTAGTTTTCGAGCACTGTTGCGACAAGCAGTGAGAGTAAGAAGTGGATGAAGCTGATTTAACTTGTATGTGTGGATCCGCTTTTAACTGCTGCTGCTCACGTCCAGCAGCCTCTTTGCCAGAGATTGTAGTAATATTTCTGTTTTTTTAAAAGAAGAACTATCAGAAGAACTGATAGCCTTTGTTTATATCTAGCTGTTTATGCTAGCTAGAAGCCATTGCTAACAGTAGCTATATTCCCAAAATATTCTCAATGTAGCTACCATTAGCTGCTCGCACCAGCTGGCTAACATAGAGCAGTTTCTGCGACACATTTACAGCATTCCAGCGATTTCTGCCACGTTATAAAAGGAAGGCAAATATTTTCTATAGAAAGTCCATTCGACCGACGTCATTTAAGCCCTCATATAAGCGGAGAAGAAGACATTAGCTAGCTGACTAGCCGTGTTAGCGATGTGCTAGACAGCATCATTGTCTCAGTTTAGTTACAATTTTTGAAGCAGTTCTTCAGATAAAATCAATGTTTTACGGCTCACTGGAAAACACAACTCATAGCTTGTATCTTAGCGTCGTGGTTCTGTTGTAATGCTTCTTTCCCTTTTCTCACACAGATGTTTGTGGTGTAGGAGAGCCAGGCCGTATCTCTAACGTAACGTACAGCTAACATTACAGCTGAAACAGGATAATTTGCTTCGCTGGTGGTTTACTGCCTGTAGCGTCAGCTAGAGTACAAACAGAACAAACGTCGCTGGTAAATGTGATGCAGAAAGCATAACAGTGTGGGATAGTAGTCACTGTTAGCATTCAGCTAGCTAGCTAAATATCGCTTTTAAATTGCATGGCCAGCTTAGCTACGGAAATATTAGGCTACAGAAATCGTTAGTATGTTACACATAGGCTGCTGGATGTGTGCGGCAGCAGTAAGAGTTCCACATGCACCGCATTTAAGCTCTGTTTAACTAGTAGGGGTTGGATCTGTGCGTGCGGGGTGACGGGCGGAAGTGGTGGGTCTTGTGAGGACCAGCCACTTCACCGGCACTTTCTATTAACGAATGGCACTTCACCTGGTGTTATTCCATCTCTAGCCCTACCCCAAATCTGCAGGAACTGTGTGGGAATGAATTTAAGCAGGAGTGAATTTAAGGTGGCACTTAAAGTAAGGTGGCAGCGCATTTAAGGTGGTAGGAGTGAATTAAAGGTGACAGGGAATGTGAGGTGGCAGTGAAGTTAAGGTGGTAGGAGTGAATTTGAGGTGGCAGTGAATTTAAGGTGGCAGGGTATTTAAGGTGGTAGGAGTGAATTTAAGATGGCACTGAATTTAAGGTGGTATGAATGAATTTAAGGTGGCAGGGAATTTAAGGCAGTATGAGTGAATTTAAGGTGGGAGGGAATTTAAGGTAACAGTGAAGTTAGGGAGGTAGGAGAGAATGTAAGGTGGTAGGCATGAATTTAAAGTGGTAGGGAATTTAAGGTGGCAACAATTTTAAGGTGACAGTGAATTTAAGGTAGTGGGAAGTTTAAGGTGGCAGGGAATTTAAAGTGGTAGGAATGAATTTAAGGTGGCAGGGAATTTAAGGTAGTAGGAGTGAATTTAAGGTGGCAGGAGTGAATTTAAGGTGGTAGGAGGGAATTTAAGGTGGCAGTGAAGTTAAGGTAGGAGGGAATTTAAGGTGGCAGGAGTGCATTTAAGGTGGCAAAGATTTTAAGGTGGAAATGAATTTAAGGTGGCAGGGAATTTAATGTGGTGCAAGGGAATTTAAGGTGGTAGGAGGGAATTTAAGGTGGCAGTGAAGTTAAGGTGGTAGAAGTGAATTTAAGGTGGAAGGGAATTTAAGGTGGTAGGGTATTTAAGGTGGTAGGAGTGAATTTAAGATGGCACTGAGTTTAGGGTGGCAGGGAATTTAAGGTGGTAGGAATTAATTTAAGGTGGCAAGGAATATAAGGTGGTAGGAGTGATTTTAAGGTGGCGAAGAATTGAAGATGGAAAAGAATTTAAGGTTGCAGTGATTTTACAGTAGCAGGGAAATTTAGGTGGCAGTTAATTTAAGGTACTACAGCTTTTAAACTTAAACTTTTCAACAGAATAATCAGACTTTTTAAGGCAACTAAAAGTTTGTTCACAAACTTTCCCTTTCTAGTTTTGTCATGTTGCTACTCCAATTGTTTCGGAAGAACGGATTCATCAAGTGCCCATATAAAGCTCAATTTAGACTAATGGGCAATATTTATTGAGCTACACATACAGAAGTAGTGTCTCTCAGGATGGCGTTGAGCCGCCATGTTTGCTAATGCAACATGCATACGTCATCCCATGCAGCTTGTATATTCCCACACAGTTCCTGCAGATTTTGCGGTAGGGCTAGAGGTGGAATAACACCAGGCCTTCTGGACATGTGACACATGACAACAAACCATTCATCTTGGCGCTTACCATGGTGCCTCCACACACACATTTGTCGGTCGTCTCCACCAAGACAAAAGCAGAACTCATCAATGAAGATGACCTGCTGCCATTCTGACTCACTCCATGACTCCATTGACCACTGTTGACGTGGTATTAAGGGCAGTCGTCATAACGGTCTGTGTGCATTTAGTCCTGCGTCGTGCAGCCATCTGCCAATGGTACTGAGACTAACAGGATGACTTATGGAGGGCAACACTGCTTGGTGAATGTCTCAAATCATGGGTGTTGGGTCACTCCGCGCATGTCGGACAATCCATCGATTTTCCCTCTATGTGGTTCCTGTAGGCCTCCCAGATCTGAATGTGAAAGTTGAATCATTTCTTCAGACATTCTTATGATGTCAAACCTACCCACCAAGTTTCATTCCTGACGGCTGATTCCTTCTGGGTGCAACTTTTTTCTATGATAAGTATATTTTATGGTTGGTATGTAACAGATTTACATTTAAATATAATCTGTTATAAAGGATCTCCTGAATGGGAAATGCAGACTTATACTTATTTTAAAAGCATTACAACAGGAATGCCTAATCTTATAAAGAAAGGACTGGCTGCTGGTTTTGATTTCAAATAATCAGGAGCACACCTGTTTTTCTATTTGTTTAATCAGGTGATCTCAGTCCTCCAACTGTATGGACAAAAGTTCAGATTTTTTGTTGATAAAATCAGACACTTCAGATACTGCTTTAGTTTCAAATTTTAAAATTCTCACTTTAACTGGGCTGTTTGGCTGTCATACAGCATTACATTTAAGTATGTACAATAATTTGTCACTGAAATAGTTTGTTTATTTAGATTGCCTGCAATGCATGATCAATGGTTCCACAAGTCATGTGTTAGGAACCCAGCAGCAGAAGAGGACTTTTATTGCTTGGTATGCGCAGCAAAGTAGATGTAAGGAAAATTTGAGACAAATTTTACATTGGTACTTTTACAATAATAAACTTTGTGTTAACTTTAGAAAATTTCATTTCTCTAAAGTATTTAAATTTGGCTTAACATCACGGTTACCTGTGTTTTCATAACTGCACCATGTATAATTTAGTACCGAACTGCAAATAAAAATTGTTTTTGTGTCCATAGCTTGGCTGGTATTATGGTATAAAAATATCCATTATAACACTACAATTAATTTATAAGGGAAAGCACGAACTAAATCTGGTCACGTTGTGTGCTTAGTCTGTAATATCTTTATGCATTATAGTATTTTTATACCCTGTTTTTTTTTAAATAACCTGCCTAAAAATGTTACTGAAATCATAGTACATTTAACTGGGGAGGGGGTGAGCTTTTAATGGGCACTTGATGAATCTGTTCTTCCCACACAATTGAAGTAACAACATGAAATAATAATAAAACAGAAATACGTTACCAACATGATTTCTGGCACTTTGAATGGCACTTTATTTAGGTATGCTACTAAGCCCGTTGTCTTGTATTCTTATTGTAAAGGTGGTTTAGGTCGACAGAAACCAAAAGTGTGTGAAAAGGTAATACAGCTATTCAATTAGCATTAGTAATGAATTTTAAACGAATTAGCAAGTTTACTTGCCTGCTGTTTAAGCATTAATACCGATGCCGACAACACATTTTATACTTTAAAACATTTTTAAAACAAATTTAGTGGAAATTCGCTTACCCCAAACAACAGAAAGAAAAAAACGATAAAACACGAGCAAACTAAGCCTATCAGCGCAGCAGACCATAGCGTCAGCCCAAGGCGATTTCTACTTGTGCACTGAGCGCAAACAGAGGGTACAGAATTCACAGTAACACCTGTCGCTAATAAAAACACTTTACATACCTGATGTAAGCGACGTTTGTGTCAAGTGTGCATTTCGTGGGCAGTTCCGTAGTTTTAGCCCCGCCTACTGTTAATCAGCATATATTTACATGTTGGCTGGCTCGACAATGAAAACGCAAAATGGGAAACGAAAAGTAAAGCACCAGCAGATGGCGCAGATATTCATTTCCATTTGCTTTTTCATTTTGACACTTAAAACGTGTGAATTGAATCGCAAACCGTCACTTTGCTGTTGATTTATCCATTTTGCGTTTGTATTTTCAGTTTGTCTGATATGCAGCCTATTTCTGTGAAAAAGAAATAACAGCGTAAACATTGCTTTTTGCTTTTAGTTTTGGCACGTGTTATCCCTCTCTCAGACGAGGATGTCCGAGTCAGGGTGAACTGGGAAGAACATTGAACAACGTTTAGTGTGCACGCTGTTATGGTTTTGCATTTAATTGCTTCGCTTTTTGACCCTTACCAGAACTGTATTCATTTGTTCATTTGTTGCGCCATCTACTGGGCAACAAGTGAAATAACTTATTTTAGTTCTTGTTTTGTTCTGAACTTCTCCTGAACTACTACCAGAAACAAGAAAATAATCGAAGATTTGATAGAATATTTCTTTTATAACAGTGGACACCTTTTGGACACCTATAAAACCTTTATTAATAAACAACAATAATAAATAAAAAAATGTGTAGGGTGTTTTTTTTTTTCCATTCTATACTACTAAGCGTGTATTATACACGTCATGAAGAAAAGGCAAAGCCAAAGTGAAGCTTGGATTTTCTTTCCTTATTAACTGTATTTAGATATAACCATGAAATACCAGGACAATGACAACATGAAATGACAAATAGCTGTTTTAAATCTATTTTTATTTTTGTCACAAATGACTCTTATGTGAAAAGTTAAATTGTAAATGTAGGTATTTAATTTAATTTTCAATTTTGACAGAATTTTTGTGCAGATGTTTGGAAAAAGAAACAACAAATAAAGGTTTGCATTTCTATGTTAGAAATTGTGTTTAAATTATAATATCTTTTTTGTGTCCCATACATTGTAGATCTACACTTGAAGACTGTAGTCTGTCTGTTTCTCTGAATGATTTCTTACCCTTTACCCTGATCATCAGAACCCCACAAGACCACCGCAGAGGAAGTATTATTTTGGTGGTGGATTATTCTCGGCACTGCAGTGACACTGACACACCACTGGTGGTGGTGTGTTAGTGTGTGCTGTGCTGGTATGAGTGGATCAGACACAGCAGTGCTGCTGGAGATTTTAAACACTGTGTATCCTCACTGTTATTAGACACTCCAGCTTTGTTGTTCCTCCTTGTAGATCTGTTGCTGCAAAACGTGTGCACGCCATTCTCTAGACCTTCATCAGTGGCCAGTTTCTGACCACAGGATACAGACGGCTAGACACTCAGCAACATGCCAATGACCTGACCAGTAATGAATAGGGTCCTTTTTATTCAGAAATATACTTTCAACAGAGAAGTTGTTTCATTCATGTAAAAAATGTAACCACAATCATTACCTACTTGTCAAAAAATAATAATAATGAAATAAATGCAAAATATTTTAGTCAGATAAACTGTGGGTCATGATATTTAGGCCTACATTGGAAGCAAAACTGCTTGTTTTGTACATATAGCTGTAATTAGCATAATTTATGTAATCAAAGTCTATGTTATCAAAGTCAACCAAGTCAGCTTACAATTGCAATAAAACATGTGAAGCCATTAGAATTTATGGGATTTCTGCATTTACAAATATCATAATACAATATAATACAATTACAAAAAATATAATTTCAATGGAATATGGTACAATTCTGTTCCCTAACAGTTCCCCTAACAAGGTACAGTACCTTTTTTTTGAGAGTGTACAATCAACAGGAAACAATGAATTCATATGTGTTTCAAAACATTTTACAGAATAATGTAAGGGCAGCATTCCATGACCTCAAGCCTAGGAGACTTTGGGTGATGTAACAAGACAATGACCCAAAGCACACATGTAAATGAACTAAATGATGGTTGCACAAGGAAATTTGTGTTTTGAAATGGTCAAATCACAGTCCTGACCTTAACCTGATTGAGATGTCCTGTGGCATGACCTGAAAGGACTGTGCAAGTGAGGCCTTCCGGAAATACTGATGAACTGAAACACATCTACAGGAAGGAATGATCTACAATTCCTCTTCAATGTTGTGCAAATCTTCCTTCCAGCTACAGGAAATGTTTGGTGGAGCTGATTACTGCTAAAAGGGCATCTGCATGTTATTAAATTTACTTACTTTTTCTAGTCTAGGATGCTTCCTCAGTGTGTTCAGTAAGACATGAAAAGTACAAAAAGTACAAGTTTGTGTGTTATTAGTTGGCTTAGATTGTGACTTAATCAAAACATTTTTTGAACAATGCAGAAAAGGGTTAACTTACTTTTCCTTTACCTGTAGAAGCAAATCTAAGGTCCTGTTATTAACCTCCTGCTCTCAAATTCTGAACATCTAGATTAATAATAGAGTATGATTACAAAAGTGGGTCCACCCCAAAAAGCGTATATAGCAGTGCTTTAAAGTTTGTCTCTTTAGATTTTCACACTCCTGAAAGTAGATAAGGAGACAAAAATATAAGATTGAAAAATATTATGTCATTTATTTACTGAAGATAATGATCAAACATTACATATCTGTGACAAAGGTATGTGAACATTTAGGATTATCTGATAATTTAAAGGTGAAATTAGAGTCAGATGTTCTCAATCAATGGGATGCTAATCAGGTATGAGTGGGCACCCAGTTAAATTTAAAGAACAGGTATCTGTTAAAGTCTGATCTTCATAACACATGTTTGTGGAAATGTATCATGGAATGAACAAAGGAGATTTCTGAGGGCCTCAGAAGAGCTGTTAATGCTCATCAGGTTGGAAAAGGTAACAAAACCATCTTTAAAGAGTTCTGGCTCCACCAATCCACAGTGAACATTTATTTATATAGCACTTTTTACAACAGATGTTGTCACAAAGCAGCTTTACAAAGAATCTGGTGTCCCCAATGAGCAAGCCAAGGGCGACAGAGGCAAGGAAAAACTCCCTCAGTTCAAAATGATAAAACCTCGAGAGGAACCAAGACTCAAAAGGGGAACCCATCCTCCTCAGGTCAGCACCAGATAACAAGACAAGCAAAGGAAAGGAGCGTTCTGTGTTTTGTAAGGTAGAGGAATAAATATCTGATTAGTCTGTAATTAAATAACTGGGTCATCGGATGGGTCAGCAGGACACAGGCCAAGCTTCCACAGTGCACGACAGCCAGGAGCTCTGTGGTAGTTAAAGGCAAACAGTGGCACCCAGTCAAAGCAGATGTAAGAACAGCATCAGACCGCACCGGATGGGCAGCAGTTCAGCTCAGGCAAAGAAAACATACAGATTGTTAGCTCTGACAGAAGATTTGAATACACT
The DNA here is from genome assembly GCA_034552555.1 of Semaprochilodus insignis. Lineage (NCBI taxonomy): Eukaryota > Metazoa > Chordata > Actinopteri > Characiformes > Prochilodontidae > Semaprochilodus > Semaprochilodus insignis. Next base: position 15,476,341 of record CM067489.1, on the reverse strand, counting down.
ATATGGTGTTAACAGAGTGCAACAGTGACTCTGTCAGGCCTGGCTATTACAGCATAACTAAAAGGGAGGGCCAGAGGGTAACAAAGACATGAGGGCTCCCTGAGAAGTCAGCGCCCCTCTGCTCCACCGTCAACAAACCTGAGTGAACATGAAGAGCAGCGGGACGACAGCACCAACATTCGCAGCTTACCAAAACACTATCTGTCAGTGGACCCCTAGATCTGCACCTTGTAACTACCAAAAGCTAATTAACAAAAACTAATTACCAAAAGCTTGACTGAACAAGTAGGTTTTAAGCCTGGGCTTAAAGATTGAGGCTGTGTCTGAGTCCCGAACAATGACTGGTAGGTTGTTCCAAAGCTGGCGGGCCTTGTATGAAAAGGCTCTGCCCCCTGATGTAACTTTGTTAATTCTAGGCACTAACAGAGAGCGCACACTTTGCGATCTAAGGTCACGTGATGGTTCATAATACGAGATAAGTTCAGTGAGGTACAGAGGAGCGAGGCCGTTTAGAGCTTTATACTTCAGAAGAAGAATTTTATACTCAATGCGGAATTTAACTGGCAACCAATGTAAGTTAGATAAGACTGGGCTGATATGGTCAAACTTTCTAGTTTTTTCAAGGACTCTGGCTGCAGTGTTTTGGACTAACTGAAGTTTGTTAAGGTTTTTGCAGGAACAACCAGAAAGCAGGGCATTACAATAATCCAGCCTTGAATATTGCGTAAATGTAGAAAAGTTATTCTAGGGCTTATATCTAGGGGTTATTCTAAGTGTGGAATGTATGAATAAGATAAATAGGATGCAGACAGATTTAAAATGCTATGTGTTGTGGGGGTGGGGGGGGTTTAGTTCAGTCTCTGTTGTTTAAAAGTCTGACTGCTTGTGGGACAAAGCTATTGCAGAACCATACAGTGGCAGCACAGATGCTCCTGTACCTTCTGCCAAATGGCAGCAGTGAAAAAAGTCCATGTGAGGGATGAGTGGGGTCCTTCACAATGCTGATGGCCTTACGGGTGCAGCGTGTGGTGTGAATGTCTGTGACAGAGGGGAGAGAGACCCCTATGATCTTCTCAGCTGTCCTCACTGTTCGCTGTAGGGTCTTGCGGTCTGGGGCATTGCAATTCCCAAACCAGGTGATGATGCAGCTGCTCAGGATGCTCTCCACAGTCCTAAGGATTGGAGGAGGAAGATGAGCTTTCCTCAGTCTCCGCAGGAAGTAGTTGAGGGACCACGTGAGGTTCTCTGTGATGTGGATGCCGAGGAACTTTGTGCTCTGGACGATTTCCACAACAGAGCCATTGATGTTCAGGGGGGCGTGGTCGCCTCGCACTCTTCTGAAGTCAACAACCATCTCTTTAGTTTTGTCAACATTCAGAAACAAGTTGTTGGTTCTGCACCAGTCCGTCAGCCGCTGCACCTTCTCTCTGTATGCTGTCTCGTTGTTCTTGGTGATGAGGCCCACAACTGACGTATCATCTGCGAATTTCATGATGTGATTTGTAGAGTGAACAGCAGTGGGCTTAACACACAGCCCTGGGGGGCACCTGTACTCAGTATGGTGGTACTGGAGATGTTGTTACCTAGACCACAATCAGTCAGGAAATCCAGGACCCAGTTACAGAGGGAGGTGTTCAGGCCCAGCACACTCAGTTTTCCAATCAGGTGCTGAGGGATGATGATGTTGAATGCTGAACTGAAGTCTATGAACAGCATTCTGACGTAGGTGTCTTTATTGTCCAGGTGGGTGAGAGCTAGGTGGAGTGTGGCGGTGATGACATCGTCTGTAGAACGGTTTGGACGATACGCAAACTGCAGTGGGTCCAGAGAAGGGGGGAGCTGGCCTTTAATGTGCCTCATGACAAGCCTCTCGAAGCACTTCATGATGGTAGGAGTGAGTGCAACGGGACAGTAGTCGTTGAGGCAGGACACCGTGGACTTCTTTGGCACAGGGATGATGGTGGTGGTTTTGAAGCATGTTGGGACGACTGCAGTGCTCAGAGAGATGTTGAAGATGTCCGTAAAAACATCTGCTAGCTGTTCGGCACATTCTCTGAGCACTATGCTATCTGGTCCAGGGCCTTTTTGTGGGTTCACTCTGAGCAGAGTTTTCCTCACGTCAGCGGTGGACGAGCACAGTACCTGTTCGTCTGGAAGAGGTGTGGTCTTCCTTGCTGTTGTGCAGTTCTGTGCTTCAAACCGAGCATAAAAGTTGTTTAGTGCATTGGGAAGGGAGGCGTCACTATCACGTGTAGGTGATGGTGTTTTGTAGTTGGTGACAGCCTGAATGCCCCGCCACAAGTGATAATGCAGACAGCTTGTTTCTAGCAGCTTTGGGACCAAGAAGAAGAACTTTTGTTTTGTCTGAGTTAAGTAGGAGGAAGTTACTTGACATCCAGTCTTTTATGTCTTTTACACAGTCCTCTATCTAATTAAGTTGAAGCGTATCATCTGGTCTAGCTGAAATATACATTTGTGTGTCATCAGCATAGCAGTAGAAATGTATGTTTTCTGATTATGGTACCTAGTACTAGCATATATAAGGTAAATAATATAGGTCCTAACCAAACTTTACTTTCGTGTGAGTGGATGATTCACTGTTTATATTTACAAATTGATAGCAGTCACTTAAGTAAGATCTGAATCATGAAAGAGCTTTTCCTGGTACTCCTACAAGGTTTTCCAGCCTATCTTACATTTTAGGCATTTAGCTGATGCTCTTATCCAGAGCAACTTACAGGGTTATTTGTATTACAGGTAGGCCAGTGCAGTGTTAGGAATCTTGCCCAAGGACTCTTATTGGTGTAGCTCAGCATTTGCTACCTAGACTTGGATTCGAACCCCCGTCTCCCACATGGGGTGGTAGCTCCCTGGTGGGTAGTGGTGTTAACCACTGAGCCACACCAACCACCTATCTATCTAGTAGGATGGAGTGGTCTATTGTGTCAAGTGCTGCACTAAGATCAAGCAGAACCAGTAAGAATAAGTTTCCTCTGTCAGAGAATACTATCAAGTAAGATTGTAAGATCAATTACAATTTTCACTAGTGCTGTCTCAGTGCTATGATGAGGCCAAAATCCAGACTGGAATTTTTCATGTATGTCATTCCTGTGCAGATAGGAAATAAACTGTTGTGCTACAGCTTTCTCTAAAATCTTTGATATAAATGGAAGATTTGAAAGGTCTGTAGTAGGATCAAAACTTTCTTAAGTAACCCCCCCCCATCTGTGAAACACGGCAGTAGTAGTATCATGGTTTTGGCCTGCTTTTGCTGCTGTCCATAACCTGAATCTCCAGAGAATATTTAGGACATACAACAAGTAATTTTACCAAAGTTAAAAAATTTAAAAAAGTAAAAAAAAAAAAAAAGAAAAAAAAGGTAATGTTTTAGAATGGCCAAGTCATGGCCTGACCTTAATCAAATAGAAATGTTGTGGAAGAACCTAAAGCATGCAATTTATGGGAGGAAACCCACCAACATAACAAAGTTTAAGCTGTTTTGTATGGAGGAATGGGCTAAAATTCCTCAAAGCTGATGTGCAGGACTAATCAACAGTTACCAGAAATGTTTAGTTGCAGGTATTGCTGCACAAGAGGGTCACACAAGCTACTAAAAACAAAAGTTCACATTCTTTTACAGATATGTAATATTAAATAATTTTCCTCAATAAATAAATAGCCAGGTCAAATATTTTTGCCTCATTTGTTTAATTTGGTTCTCCTTATGTACTTTTGGGACTGATAAAAATCTGATAAAATTTTATGAAGAAATATGGAAAATTCTAAAGGGTTCACAAACCACTGTGCCATTTTCAAGTTCAAAATAAGATCAATATAATAGATATCAGTAAAACATGGTCAGGATTTTTCAGTTAAGTCATTAAAAACAATAAATTAAAAGCAAATTATACTTCCCTTTAATGTTGCTTATATAGTATTCTGTAGTGCAGCATTGGAAAGAATTCACAATTTTATATTGTTTTCATCCATTTACTACAATAATCAGCATGCATTATGCAAGTACATCAAAACAGTTATTATGAATCCGCACAGTGCCCACCCTGAATCCCTGATCGTCAGTCCATCTTTACTGTAGTACTGCAAAGTGTCCACTAGATGGCAATATTCGTCAATTATTTGCCTGCCTAAGCTTGCATTTATAATGTAGCCCCGTGTTCCAAATCAGATTTTTTTTCTTTACTGATCTCATTCAGAGGAGCACAACTGAAGCAGGAACATTCGGAATGCTCTCTGATGTTTTGTTAATATGACTGTGGTCTTTTCTTCTGTCCAAGTCCGTATAAGGTCATGCTGTTTGTCTTTACTGGGCAGAGGGAGAGGTGGGGGGAGGTGGAGGCTTTCTGGAAAGTTGTTTTCACATGAAAGACATTCTTTCCACTCAAACCAGGTCAGCCAACCTTTCAAACTCACTCGCTCACTCATTTACTCTATAACCTCAACACTAGATCTTGGGCAACCAGGTCTGTATGGAAGACTAAAGATTCTTCATTATACTTAGAGTGCTTTGTTCTGGGTGAACTAAGCACAGGCTGAAGTTTGACCAGGCCAAGCTTTAGCTGGGACTACTCTCCATATGGGTCATTTTTCTGACATGCCTATCATTATGGAAAGGTGATGCTCCTACTTTATTAGGAACATGTTCCATTTACTCAGGGATGGATCATGGTAGGTTGAGGACTGAGTGTTTTTGAAACTCCCCAACCATCTGACAATAATGCAAAATGAAAATTAAAAAAAAAAAAAAAAAAAAAAAAAAACAGGCCTGCAAAATAACTTTACATTTTTTACTTTAAACTTCCTTTTAAAAATGTGAAGTAGTATGTAAACAGTGTTTTAAAATGTACTGCTCACTTACTAGTCCATGCAAAAAACAGTGAATTGCTATATATTTGCATACTACATCTAAGCATACTACATCTACAGATGTTTAGGCCCGCCTGTGCTTTTCAAATGAGGCACCACACATAGCAGCCACACAACAGACGCTATTTACAAGTTCCAGTCTTAAAGGAGTAATTTGTAAGATGACAAATTTGTACAATATGTTGCACCACAGAGCATGAAACAGAAAGTTGTGGTTCCACTCCTATTGCAGTAAGCAAGGAAAAGCACAGTCACTCCACTACTAGCATAGCAGCTATTTACTTACCAGTCTAGAAGAAACATTGGGTCAGCATCAAACTTCATGCCTTTACTCAACACGAGCATCTCCAGTGGTGTAAAGCAAAGTCAGAGTTAACTCTTGCTTTGCTTTTATGCTAGTTTGCTACCAACTATGATTTCTTGCCAGAAGCGGAGAGCAGTGGTCATTATAATGGTAGCTTGACAATAGCTTCAGTCAATGCTGAATTAATTTTTCCTTTCCTTGGCTACCTGTGCTTAAATGATCTAACGTGGAGCAGGACTGACAAGAGATTAGAAAATGCCTTTGGAGCAGTGCTGTTTTTTTAACCTCTCATGTTGGACTCAACCTCCTGATGCTTCACTATCGTTTCTTGAGGTACGGTACAAATTTTGTTTTCGATTACAAATATTTTGATATTTCCATATTTCGATATTACGAGACAGGATGTGCCCGATCTAGCTGGCTAGCATATTAATCTCAGTAGATAACACGATATATAGATGACTTTGACATACCATTTATTTCTTCATATTCTGTTGATAATTTTGGTTCATTTGGGATTGTTTTGTTTTGGAACTAAAAAATCACATAAATTGTATAATCCTGATTAGTTCTAATTAGAGAAATTATATTAGGAAGATTAGAAAGAAAGAGGGTTGGAAAATGTTTATGTAAAAATGAATTTTGACTGTATGTTTGACACTGGATATGTTATATATGGTCCCTTTATGTGCTTTGAACAGTGTTGGAAAGAAAAGCAACCAAATGTGACTGGAATGATTAACTCTCTTTAAATGTTGTAGCACAGTATAGACATCTATTCAGGCATTGCATGTAAGGGCTATTCATACATCTAAGTTTTTCATCTCTGAGTGGATTACCCCTATGAAGGCCACTTAGGTGCACAAATAGCAACTAGAGCCCATGTGTTACCATTTACACTTTATACCTGCACACCAACGAAGTGTTTCTAATAAAGTGGCCAATGACTATATGTCTAACCCAGCTTGGTTTTGCTGAAGTAAGAGGCTATACTAAACTACTCTCATCAGGCCTTACGCTGGCGAGGCTGGCTTAGTTGTCGGCACAGTGCATTAGCACAGTAGTACAGTAGTCATACAGAAGCAGCAGACTGAGCTTGTGTGCAGCGAGAAGAGTGAAGAAATGAGGGCATGTGTCCTACATAAACACAGGCAAATGGGGTCAGTATAAAGTCCTTACAACACTATTATTTTAAGAACCCTGTTGGTCAGAGGAAGAATGGAATGGTATTAACCTTTCCTGTTATTATATTAGTGACCAAATATAGTGAATGTTTAGAGCACACTAGCACATTAATGTCATTTTAGTGCTATTTATTTTTTCCTCTGAGTGTGCTTTCATGTAAAAAATCATTTTATATAATCATTTTCCACCCTGTTTCCAACCTCTGCATGGAGAAATCTAAATGTGGCCTAAATATAGTAGAGTGGGAACAAAATGGGTGTGAAATTTCTGAACGAGTCCAATGCCTTGTGATGCTCAAAGCTCAAAGTAGGGGCAATGGCACACTCGTCAACACTGTCAGATGATCAACATTAACATGACTAAAATGTTTCTTAAAACGTTAACTACAATATCGTTTATCTAGTTAAAATGTTTACTATTGATGCGCTGTGTTTTTAATAGTTCACTCGTTAACGCATTCACTATTTACTATATAGCATTAGCTACATGGTGAACTGATTAGGGGACAACCAAAAGAGTTTACAAACACTGTAACTTTTGGAAACACTGCTTCACAAAAAAGCAACAGACATTTGTATGATGCATTCATAATCTGTTGCATAAACAAATCTTAACACAAATGCCATATGAATTGTCGTACTGTAGGTCAGCCTATTAACAATTTTAGAAATATCCTGTAATTAAGACATTTACACACCAAGTTAAAAATGAATGATTAACACTAAATAATGTGTAAGTATTTTATTTGGTTGACATTCTAATGTTTTTATTGGCTTAGTAATATATAAACCTGCTAAACAGCTGTTTGTCATAGGTGAAGTTTCTTGTAAGAAAAATGCTTTGCTATTCACTGTTCAAGGACTGAGTATCAGAAACGTGCCAAACTGTCACCTACTGTGAATAACATGGTCATCCTGCTGCTCTGGAATATGTCTGACACCACACAACAGCGTCGTCTAGTAAAACACCAATGCATTGCAATATGGTATACACTGGAAATACATGGATGATCAATAGTGAACTACAGAGGGAATGAAATGTACCATTGAGATTTCAAACAACACTACAAAATGGCTGACACACAATGTAGTGCACTATTTCTGTAATAAAGAGCAGTTCTGAATGCAGCTATAGTGTTTGCTAGCTAGTTTGATCAATATATGCTAGCTAATAGTAGCACATAGCTAGCTTGAAGAAATGATGTTAACTAAATACTGGTTTGCTAGCTGGCATGAAAAATTAATGAGAGCTAACAATGGCAACTAGTTACCGTTTCACTAGCTAGCTTATTTTGCTTGTTTTATTGATTGTACGCATGCATTGACTACAGCAATTTGAGAATGGGTTTTAGAGGATACTTAGTCTTGTTAGCAACAAGTTTCAGCACAATCCAACACCAAAAGTTTATTGAGCTCATGTCTGGCTCTGTGAGATAGCTACCCCCTAAACTTACCCCACTAAACAAATTGCTTTCATTACTGTACTTTTAGGACTGATATATGTAAATGATTTCTGTTCTGATTAGCTGTTCTGTATTGTGTCTCTTTAAAAAAAGTATTTGAAGCTGAAATACTTCTTATACCTTCAACATGAATGAGTGGAAATAATCTGCTGTAGTATGAATAGACAGGTGATCATAAATGTTCATTTTTGTGACATCATAACAGTGATGAATTCTTTTTCTCTTTTCTTGCAGTTATTTTCTTTATGTATAGACTGTATGGACAGCTGACTGAACGGCATGTTTTGAAACTTGAACAATGTTTGAATGAGATTTCATTATAGTCCTATTTAAAAAAAGCAAGCATGGGTTTTCCATGATATGGGCTTTATAAAACCATCCCTACTTAGTGGTTGCTATGTTGGGAGTTTGTGATGGGTTCCATAGACCTGCAATGATTAAGGCTTTCTCTCTGACATTACATGGAAAACCACAGCTTTTTTCAGGCAGCTGTAATGGACAGCATCCCACCCAGCTGCATGGACTTTCCTGTTAGGAAAAGTGACCATTTCTGAAGAGTAAAGTACAAATCTCCAGCTGGTGATATGATGAGAGCAAAATTCATCTACACAAAATAGTTCCTGACTGGATGAATTGGCATGTGTGCCACTTCACGCAGCAGGCTATTCTGGGCCCTGTGAGCTGTTAGGGTGGGCGGAGATGTCAATGAGTCTGAAAGTGGTTGTGTCGGAGTGAGAAAAAGCAAGGGATGCAATGAAAAGCTGCAGAGGAGTGTGTAGCAGGCTGCAGATGTGCTCCCTCTCTCTCTTTCACCCTGTCTCTCTTCATCTCTCTCTCCCTCTCTCTCTCTCTGTCTCATCTCTCCAGGTTAGAAGAGTGAGTCATCCTCCTCTCAGCAGGCGGCTAAGTCGGCTCCTCTTCGCCTCTATAAATACACAGCCCACACTATATTTGGTGTGGAGGGGGCGCTGCAGCTCAGCATTACCTCATCACTGAGTGTATGTGTTTGTTTTCATACATCTTCAGGACAAAACGTCCTGAATTTGTAGGGAAACCAGAGAAAACTACGACTAATCAACAATGTCATGAACATCAAAATGTTTTTGAATGTCAGACTGAATAATAAACTGGTAAATGATGAAATAAAAATAGATGTTTACAAACATATAGCACATATAAGGTGAATTATTATTGCATATATGTAGGTATATACATACATATATACTGTAAAATAGATGGTATATGGGTATATGGTTGTGTGTGTGTGTGTATATATATATATATATATATATATATATATATATATAATAGGAATAATATATGTATAATAGGAATAAGAACAACAATGTGAGTGTACCCTGTGACTCTCTCTGCTGCTGTCTGATTCATCAGCCAGGTCACAGTGGTTTATTCACAGCCTCCTCCATCTCTTGTGGGTAAAGAGCCATGAGGAATGCGTTCCATTTCCAAAGCCTAGCTGGACTGGCTCCATGTGCGTTGGAGGACGGTGTCTGTCACATCGCTTTATATTCATGGTTGATCTCCCATATTAGCATGCTAACACCGAGACAGCTCCATGTTATGTTTTGGCTGCAGGCATGATGAAATTGTGTTTTGGTGCCTGTCTGCNGTTTGTGTATTGTGTCGTGGCGGAGGTAGTGTGTGACAAGAAAAAAAGACCGCACTAGAAACGGTGAAAGGGGGATGGGGGGGTTGCCACAGCTCCTCAAGCAGGAATGTATTTACCTCACACACACACACACATATGCAATCCTTCCCCCACTCCCTGACCCCCATCACAGTTCCCAGGAAGGGGTCCTGCTCCTCTAAAATGGCCCCTCCTTTGTCTTTGGCCTTTTGTCATTCTTCCCAACACTTGACTTCATAATGAGCTCCACACCATGCAAAGTTAAAGTATTTATTTTTCGATATGACTTACAGTGACATAATCAAGTCTTAAATAATGAGTATATTTATCTGTATATTTGCATTAACATTATAATAGATACAAACAAGCATTAATACAATTAACTGTGATTTTATATGAGTGAGTATGCTATCCCAATCATTTCCAACCCTCTCCTTTAGGCAATCCAGCAAGAGGCCTGCTACCCCGTCAGCACCCAACAGGTTTCAGGTAGGCTTTAAGGTTGGGTTTTGGGCCAAATTCTAGGCTGGATTTTAGGCCAGATTTTGGGCTGGGTTTAGGGCTACGTTTTAGGCCAGATTCCCGGAGTTTTAGGTATGGTTTGGGCCAATCTTTTATTAACATTGGGTTTACTCTTAAATCACCGTAATTTGTTTTAGAGTAAAATTATAAGAATTTATAGGAAGAACTTTGACCAGCAATTCACTGTTTCTCTACAGTACTCATACTCTATTATACGATTTACACTGTTTCTAAATACAGTTAATTACTGTATTTGTGCAAGTTTTCCATGCACCTGTGTATTTCTAATGCACAGCTGTATTGGGCAAGCACAGGTATCTGGGGACCTAAGTTCTGATTCCTCAACATAGAACTCCGTCACAGTCAACCAATATCTTCCAGAAACGTTCAGCTGTGTCTAATTGGCCCTCATTTCCCTCCAGATTCTGTACTTTCATTACTCAGTAAGATCTTGACACTCACAGTCACAGTTGTCACAGTTGTGATATTAGGCTCCAGTTCACAGATTTTCTCCTGTGACTCCATGCTGCCCCCTGGGTGAAATTAACCATACTAAATCTCTTCCTTCCCCACTTTCCCTCAAAGAGAGAGAGGGCAGGTGCTGTGGGCAGGGTAGAGTCCCATATGCCTACAGGGTGTGTGCTGGGTCCTTTGAGGTAACTGGAATAGCAACATATAGCCACACACATACTGCCTGCAGCTCTCAGTGCAATTACATTGTTTGGGCTTTTAACGCCACTTTCCTGACAAACAAATACAAACCCAGGCTTACACTGACCAGTCTCGTTTGACTCGTTTGACTCGTTTGAAGTCTTTCTTCCTGTTTCCTTCTCCTCCCATACATGACAACGTTGTTTTTTCTCCAAATGGACCCATGGTTCCCACTGAGGTCAGAAGACCTTTAAAATCTTTACATAAATATCTTCATACATATATCACTTTGACAAAGTTTTTCATACTCTAACTTATGTAAAGCTTATATATATTCACTCTATTATTACATCCACTCTATTATTAATAGATTATTAACCTTAATAGGTCAATATAATTGACTATTAATTTTCTAAACATTGTTAAAGTATATACTGTAATATATATAAACTATAAACATCTCCTTAGTTTATACAGACCAGATATGGCTGCAAACACAGACCATTCTGAATTCACAGTTTTCATGATATCACTACACTAACATATTTACATATATCCACCTATTCCACAAACAGCAGTCTAGCTCCACCCATTCAGGAGTGTTTCCAATTAGCTAATCTTGAGCACTTACCAGTACATGACTAGCAAACACAGCAGTAAACACAAAATCATTGTTCATTATGAAGCCAAAAAAAAAAAAGCTTAATTAAAAAGTTTCGGCAGTTACAATTTCTAATGTTACATGCTGATTTTCAGATTTAATTTTTTTTTTCAGATTTTATTTACTTTGTATTCATTTATATTATTTTTTATCTCAATTAATGCCTTGGATTTAAATATATCATATTCTAATTATTGTAAACATCTAAGGTCAAAATAATTAATTGTTTTTTAAATAGATTTTTTGAGGCAGATTATATACATTACACTAAGGAAGGAAACTGGACAGGAATCACCAACAAATAATGGCCACAATAATAATTAGTGAAATATGACTAAAATCTGCCTACGAAGTTAAGCAGCGGGGAATTCTTTTCTCCACCATGACATAAGCTGTTCGTCAGTGCGCAGTGTGTTCGTTGGTGTGTTTATGGTGAAGAGAGGAAAAGGAAGGCCGTGGTTTCGTTGTGGCTTTCGAAGTGAAACTTGACTTCTGAATAACTCGCTCTGAAAAGATGACAGTGTGAGATATCACTATTGGGGCGGGGCTGGGTGACTCTGGCCGAACGAGTTCCACTGCATGAGTAAGAGGAACTGAAGCTCATGTCTTTATCACATGCCTCCCAGGTCACCGTGTGTCACTGCCAAACCTGTTTAGCACCAGAATCTGCAGAGAAACACACCTTTGCCTCAAGACTTTTCTCTGACCACACACTGCACTGTCAACAAGCCACCACTTCCTCATCATGCTGCTTAATCACTGTTGCAGAGTACGAGGGCCATATGTGATAGATATCTATAGATATCTATCTATCTATCTATCTATCTAGTCTTTTAACTTCCGTTACTAGTTAAGAATATTCTTGGAAACGTACAAAAGTTTGTAAACATTTGCTTTTGATTTGATTTGATTTTAATGGGGAAGTTGGAGCATTGCTGTGAGGATACATTTAGTCACAAGAACATTAGTGAGGTCAGTGAAGTTTAGAGATGATAAGCTTCAGATCACAAACACCACTTTCAGCTCATCCCAAGTGCATTGGATGAAGCTCCAGAGAATGCAGTTCCACTGCTTTATAGCCCAGTGCAGGGGGCTTTATTCCCCTTTAGCCAATGTTTGGCACTGGTCATGGTGACCTTAGGCTTGTCTATGTGTGCAGAGTAAGCAATGGAATATATATATAAAGAGAAGTGTAAATTGCTTTCACAGCAGCGATTGTTCTTACCCCCTCTCCCTTTGCCCCTCATTTCTCACTAGAAGCTCAACACAGTCACACACAGAGAACCTACAGTGTCCTAGTTCATCTGATAATGTTACATGGTTTCATTTTATTCCTTGAAATACTGTATTATCTAAGTTAACTTCCATTACACAATGACCACTAGAGGGCCTGCAGAAAGAGGTTAAAATTATAGAAGCACCCTAGATTTTTACTTTTATTGGTACTCTGTTGCAGACATAAATAGCAGCAGTCATACAGGTCTGACAGCAGAAGACGCATGCACCCATATACATACACTGCGATCTAACTAGAACAGGATAAACACATGCAGCTGTTCATAACATTCAGGATTACAGGTCTACCAACATGCACTATTCCTCCCTCTGGCCTGGTTATATAATCTTAGTTGTAGCTAATGTAGGACACACTGTCCCAGCCATTCACCTTTGACCTACACACACTCAGATAAGAGAGACAGACGAACACTGAGAGAATGAGAGAGAATGAAAGAGAAATAAAACAGGAAAATATGACAGCAGAGGCGGAGAGGGGGCGAGAGAGTTGATTACTAGAGAATGAAGAAGTAGAGAAGGAGGGAATGGAGATCATGACAGAACGACTAAAAGGAGGAGAGAGAAAGAATGGAAAACAGAAAGAAGAGCTTGGTGAGTGTTTTTTGGCGGTGGGGGGAAGTATGAAGCTTAAGAAAAAAACCAAGCTCTGTGTATCTGTGTGTGTGTGTGTGTGTGTGTGTGTGTGTGTGTGTATGAGAATGTGTATGAATGAAGAGTAGCATCTACAGGAAGTGAGGGATTACAGCAGTAAAGCAGCAGAGAGAGAGTGTGGGACAGTCTTTAGCTCTCAGCGATGAAACTCCGCCCACGCTACTTCCTTCCACCTCCAACTCAAACCTCAAACACAGACCCATATCTGTCTTCTGTCAGCGACTTTACTACACATTATATTCTTTGTCTCAGCCTCCTGATTATTTCTTCGTCTCTCTGTATCAAATGAATTTGATATGCTTTATTGACATGACATGACAGAAACGCAATTTTAATATCTTATCTGTTGCTTTCACAGATGTGCAATTTACCCACTAATACACCTCGCATCATAACAGTGTCTGGTTTTTGAACTTTTTGCTGGAAACAACCTGGATGGGTTGTTTTTCTTCTTTTCTTCTTTGGCCCAAAGAACACAATATCCCTTATTTCCATACACATCTAAACGTCTGACCACAGTACATGTTTCCACTATGCAGTCCATATAGTCCATTTTACATAAGGTTGAGCCGAACTGAGGTCACAAAAGTATACCAGTTTATAATGCATCAACTGTTTGCTGACGTTTTTTTGACAAAACACTGAGCCTGGACCTATCTTTGTATATGAAGAACTTGGCCATTCCTACATATTTTTATAGCATGATTCCGGCACATGTTTAATTTCACAACATTCCTAGTCTTTTTGGAGGCTTAATTTTCAGAACGAGTCTGTATTTACAAAAATAATGAAACTGATGAGATGTATCATCTTGTATTTATAATCATCTTGTATTTGTTGACCTGTATTTTTATTTAAGCACAGTCAAAGTGGATTTACTTGTCAAATCCTTCTCCATTTTTGTTGGGAGGACCACATTTGAAAATGCCAGCTAATGCCAACTTGGATAACAATCTACAGTAGACTTTTGTTATACATTGTTGGTCGGAGCAAAACTTTGCATTTTATATATATACTACACATTGTTATACTGTATATCACTTCCGATGGTCCATTCAACATGAAATGTTTACATTCGAGAAGCTCAGAGGGGTTTTCCCTTCCACTATCATCCTACCCTTTTCTCAGCTGCCTGAAACACTTCATCGAATTTCAACAATTTTCTCTGTTATGATGTGATGTCATCTTGTAACACAATCCTTATTGGCCACCTTTAGGGACAGACCTTGTAACAGGATGACCTGATCAATCAAGCTGACAAATCACACGACAATGAGCTCATCAATGTCACAGGAACCCTAACAGAGCATTTCAGACAGAGGGTGAATACAGATGTACAGTATGAGAAAAATATTGTGTTTTGGAAAATTGAAGCACGTTAATCTATTCTAATAGACCCCCAAAATAAAATTATGAACATTGAAAATGAGCATAATAGGCCCCTTTTAACATTTTGTTTCTGAATTTTATTTTAAGCGTTGGTCTGAGAACTTCCACAATGGCCACTAACAGCCAGTCAGGTATGAGTCTTAATTAGTATGTGTTCAGATGTAGTTTGTAGATTGCAAATGCAGTTCAGCAGTTAACATGGAGCAGCAACTGTGACATGTGCTTGTGTGTAATTTTGTCAAGGCAATGGCAACGCATCCACTCACGCACATACGCACACACACACACACACACACACACACACACAGAGTAAATTCACGTAGACATGTACACTGAAGGAAGATGCTTGCAGGTGCCAAAGGACGTACAGTAGCAGTACAGTATACTCACACAATCACAAGCACAAATAAACATGTATCCCCCCCGCTGCATCTACACATGCGCAGGCGCTAACACAAACAAACAAACAAATACACACTCAAGTGAGATTTGCTACTGATGTCAAACAAGGCCGTGCTCCCCTTCCCCCACACAGACTCACTGAAGTCATGCTGGGAGAGCATCTGTCGCCCTCTCTACCCCCTCCACCCCTCCAAAACCTTCTTTGCCCCTCTGATCTCCCCCCCTTCTCCGCCAGCTTTTGTTTCCTCTCCTGGCTCACACACATACAGACACACTGCCTAATTCACTGTCTGCTCCTGCTCCTCTTCAATTTGTCCCACACATACAGTGCCCTTTAACTGTCTAGCCACCACTTGACACTGTCCGTGTGTTGCATTTGATGGCTACATTAGATGAAACCAATTATTCAGTGAGCCTTGGTATAATGCAGTATTTTTAGCTTTTATCCCATTTAACTATAACGACCTTAACACTAATGTGGGCCTGCTAAACTTAGATTAGTTTAGTAGAAATTAATGAAACAGAATGAATAGGGACTGGATAATACAGCACTCTGGAAACATTTTATGCACCTGACAAATTTAACAAGAATTAAAAAGCTATTTATCCAAGCAGGAAAAGTTTGTTTGTTCAGAAAAAAAACACTAATATTATCGTAACATTAATAACACTAATAAAAATATCATTCATATAATATCAATAATACACTAAATGGTCATGTTATGTATGTTCATGTGTTCGTTTAAACCATTTAGAAGTTTTAACCATACAAACATCTCCCCGAGGAAGGCCAGTATTATTTGTAGTAATCATCCAGTATCTGATTTGCTAATCAAAACTTTATTGAGTAAAATCTGGTGTGCTCCTGATTTTTAACCAATTTAGAACTATGTTTTGAAAACAAATTATTTAATTTTACAGTATTATGTTTAGTTGTATTATTTCAAAAATATAAGGTGGTTTTACTGTGTCACATCATGCCTTGTTTTGCCCATGTTTGTCTGTTTTTTCTGTGTTTTTGTTTCTTGTCACTTCCATGTGCCTTTTGTTGTCCTGTTCCATGTGCTTCTGTTTGTTTTGGTTTTTTGCTCCTCCTGTCTCCACCCCCTTGTCAGTCCCCTCACCTGTGCATAGTTTGTAGTTCCACCCCTTCCCAGGTGTTCCATGTTAGTCTTTGTTCACTTATACTCCCTGTTGTCCCCTGTGTTCTTGCTTGGTGTTTTGTCTCCATGTCGGTTGTTTGTCCTCATGTCTGTTTTTGTAACTGTGTTCCAAGTAGTTTCTCAGTTTGTTAGTGTTTTCCTTTGGTTTTGTTTTGTCTCATTTGTTCTGTTCATTAAATACTTGCATCTACATTCAGCCTCCTCATCTTCACCCCACGTGACATACTGGCAAAAAAAACTGAGGTTAAGGAAGAGTGCAGTAACATACCAGTTAAGATTTTTATAAAGATGGCCTCAAATAAACTTAAAAATGTCTTGTGTTAAATGTGTAATAAATCTGCATTTGTTTTAAACAGACCATTCAAAAACTTTGGAAAAAGTACCTTTTCAAATGGTAGCTGGTGATTTTACGGGTTTGCTGAGTTTCTGCAGGCTTCTGTTCAAAAATCCAAACGGCCTTTGTACTCTTCTGAAATAATGATCTTATTAATAAACACAAGCTCACTGACAACACTCTTAAAGCAGACTCCTAATCAGAGTTCAGCAATGGTCAAATAGTTCAGAGTAGTTCAGTGTCCAGATACCTGTGGGGACTACTGTGTATTTATACTTATATATCCTTTAAGAACCTACCATGTTTATCACTTTATATTTTGCATTTGGTTGCCCATTGCTGATCCTTGAGTACTTCCGTAATGCACATTTTAACATTTTCCCTGCTAAAATATCCACTTGAACTATTGCTTCAGCAGAACGGTGGGTGGTCCAGGGATTGCCTAATTGTGATCAGCTTTCTTCCTGAGCTCTAGCTGGCCTCGCTAAGTCACTAGAGTTCTGAAATCCGCTCGGCTAGTCTCCTTAAGCATCTGTTGACTTGGCATATCACGAGTAAGGGCAGTAAGTGGAGTGCTGTGCTGCTATGGCATCAGGTCACTGGGGCAGGAGGGTGATAGACAGACTTCCTCACATAAGTGCACTGATGTGATTGCGCTGGAAATGTATGTGGGAAACATGCCAGTGGGGGCTGATGCAAGCCACACACTCCACACTTCAGTTACTTGCTCTTACTGCAGTTTCTGAGTGTTGTATCTAAAGATTAATAATTGAGTAATAAAACTTTAAGAAGTTAAAAGCAGAGCTAAATTTAGCATTAGCGCAACAGCATAATAACATGCACACTTTACATTTACATAAATATACATAACCTATATCTTTTTATTATAGTGGTTATGGAATAACAAGTTTTAAGATTATTAAATGAACAGTAAGCCTGGCGTTAGAAGGTTAATAGCAAAGCTAGTGTTAGCCATCGCCACAGGACAATATTTTGAGTTGGGGGTGCAAAAGTGTCTTCTGTAAGTGAGAGAGGGGTGGGGTTTCTCCTGTTGCTGAAGACTTTCAGTCAGTTGTGTTTTCAACTTCTTGAAAGATAGCTGGTCAGTCTTGCTTGGCATGGGTAGGGTGCTATTATTGGGCTAGCAACTTCAGAGACTAGTCTTCACAGCATCATTAAAGACCCTCCTGCATATTCCACTTAGTATAGAAAAAACATAACATAGGCTGCTCGACCACTTGGCGTGTGTATCAGCTCAACTGGAAACAGCACAGTCTTTTATGTGTTGTTAATGTCACAAAATCATAACATGTTTCTACTGATTAGATACCATTAGTGGCAAATGGTATCTAATGATAAGAAAGTATAACAAGCACCATATAAGCACAAACAAAAGTATATAGGCATTATATGTAGAAAAGCACAGACACAACCAGAATGCACGTTGGCCTGGATTTGATCTTGAGGCTTCGGTTAGTTGAACAACTTTTTGACTTCAAAAACTGATATTGTACTGTATTCATATATTACTGGTTCTAGTACACTGTTCACACTGTTTTTTATTCAGATTTCTGTTTACCTATCCAAACAGGGAATGCACCCCCCCCCCAAAAACCCCACTCCGTCCCATGCTTCTGGCATTAGCATTAGCATAACTTCACAACAGCATGTACTTTTCTCCAGCATGTTATAGTTAAGCACAAACGGACAGACAAACACATGTACACTAAAACTGATTCTGTTACCTGCCCACTGACAGTTTGGTATGGGCAGTTAACTGGGTGGTGCAGTTAGGGGTTACATTCTGACACTCTGTATAAACAGGTGTAGAAGGAGATAACGTATTGTGTGTCTGCTAAAGAAGGGTAAAGACACACTGTAACCCATAGAGGCCTCTTACTGCTGTACCACAAATACCCACACCAGACACAGGCACTGATCATTTACCATTACAACCAGAATTAAAATCTCTGTTTACATGATGTAGGGAAGAGTAGGGCTGGATGTTTTCACTCTCTGTCTCCCAGACATACCATGCACTAGGATAACCCCATATTTAACAATAATAAACCTGCCCAGCTTTTTTTACATTTAAAATGTAAGCCTATATGAAAACAGTTTACTATTATAATGAATTAAAACACAGTTGATTGTAAGTTATTTCAAATAAAAAAACAATGAAGATTGTGTTTTTTTCATCTTGCAATCTATCATCAGCTGGACTGAAGTTTAGAAGGTGTTACAAATGGAAAGTAAACTGAATATAAATAATCACATATTACAGTACTACATTGTAGTTGCTTTTTACATAGTATGCTATTTAGTATACAGGCAAATACAAAATAATATATGTTATATGACATATGACACATGTCAACTAACCCAATCAGGTCTCTGTATTTATTGTATACAAACTAACTAGCTTTACTTACTTCTGGCTTTTGGGTTAAAGAAGAGCAGGTTACCATTTCTATGAACTAAAATTCAATATCTCTATTTAAAACACAACTATAACGTATTTTCTTAAAGAGACTGTTTTTATTTTAACACAGATAAAACATGTTCACAACTCAGTGAGGGGTCGGACCATGGGTACATATACATATGTTGATGCTGTAAAACAAAACCTGGTGTATCCGATAGTTCTTTACATTCAATATCTCGGTCCATTTTATTTGGTTCATTCATCCTGAAATTTGCACACAGCAAGCAGGTTCTTTCAAATTATGTCTGAAACCAAGAAAGTGCCAATAATGCACCTATATAACATAATGGGAAAAAGTAAAAAACAAAATGTGTTCTGTCCAAAGTAAACTCACGCACTACAATTTGTAGAAATTACAATTTGCCATGTCTGTGCAATTTGTTTAGTTGCATTTGTATGTATCAGTATGTATATAATGCAGCACATTTGCCCAATAATGACACATTAACTCATACTTTTTTTGTTAACCACTCTATTCAGAGTGTAAACTCAATATGGGATCTTTTACACTCGCTTCAATTACTCAGCAATAAAAGCACTTCTTTCATCCCTGTTACTTCCACATGACATATTGCCCTTTAATTCAAGAGAGTCAGTCACAAACCTGCTTTAATGCATTGTAGCTGTGAGTAGTGACAATGTGTCTTTTGTATTACTGTGTGCAGTATGGACACCTGCACCAAGCTTTAAAATACTTACCGATGTGATTACGCCACATAATTAATCAACCAAAGCACTTCATATAAAACGTTTTTTGCGTGATTTAATTTCATGCAAGCCTGAAGGGACATAATATCATCATACGATGTCTACACAAATATAATTGCCCTCTGCTTTCACAGAAGTATGAATGGAAAAGCTGGGATTCCGGTTAGAGCACAAGTTAGAGCAGCAGTGTGCGCTGTGTTTATTGTTGTGGCAGCTGCTGTACGTTACTAGGCCATTTGTAGTGCGCCGTGCGAGGCTTGTTTTGTCTCCTAGTAACGCTGCAGTGCAACAACACTCGGGTCTCCTGTGTCAAACCAGCAATTCCAACCATATGAGACTCCATTCAGTCACTTCCAATGCATAAACAAAGAGTTATATTTTCAAATGAGAACATATTTTAAAGACAGTCCATTTTTCCTTTAAATATATCTTATTACAAAGTGCAACGTGCCGTTCAGGGAACTTAGGCGGCTTAGAAAAGCACAGTTCAGTCCCTTTGATAAACAGTGACGACACCTCACGCTCCAAAGGTCAGATGTGTCATCCTAGAGTGGATTTTAATGTTTGCATGAGCCGACATGAACACACACACTCACACAGAAAAAACAGAAACTTTCCCCCTTGCAATGCTCTGAACTGAACTTTGAACTTTGTTACTTTAGAGGAAGTAACACAGCACTGACCAAAGCTGCTGGTCTGTAGGTGCTTTTCCTGATGGTAATCACCAGTGCTTCCTCTTTTTGCAACCTGCTGTTCACAAGTACAGTTTGATCCTGAGGTTTTCTAAGCTGATTTCCCATGTAACCAAGATATTCAGGGATCGGGGACAGTGGGGGTTGTTTACTAAATACCAGTTAAGCAGCTTTATTTGTCCTGCAGTCATTATCGATTTGCTGATTAAGAATTAAACTTCACCAAGGCTTTGTTATGACTATCAAAAGAACAGGGACTCTTTGTGGAATTTTGTGAGCACCTGGATGGTATCAGTGGCCTGTGGCACCTCAGTGTATGAGGGGGAGAGAGAAAGAGAAAGTGAGAGGAGAAGAGAAGAGAAAGAGAGAAAGGTGGGGAAATGAGAGAAAGACAGACAAATAGAACAGAAGAAGAAAGAAAGAAAGAAAGAAAGAAGAGCAGAAAGGAATCAAAAAAGGGAAAGAGTGGTGCGGAGAGAGAGAAATAAAGAGAGAGAGAGAGAAAGAAGAGTAAGAGAGTAAACAGTTTGACCCTCCTTTGGAATGTTTGAGGATTCTTCTGACTGGTCATGTTTCTGGAGCTCAGTACAGTAAAAGGCAATATATAGCGCAGCAGCCTTTTGTCTCTGAAGGACCATCTGTCTCACTCACTGGCCCTTTGCCTTACGCTCTCTAAGCATGTCTGGACATGTAAGAGCATGTGCACCCACACACACACACACACACACACACCCTCAAACATTCTCACTGATCAAGTGATCTTAACTGATCTCCACTGATTAATACAGACTGATTCAAAGTGAAGATCTGAATCACCGTATCCGCTCCCACCTTTTACCCTGGAGCCCAACTGTTATACCCCACACACTGAAAGACATGATGCACTGACAATGGATGGCTCATTCAGAAGTGTTCATCATTTCCACAAACACAGATGCAGCCAAAAGTAAACAGAGGGACAAACTCTAATATACTTATATTAATGTGAAAAGGGCATTACTGTTACAACAGGGCAAAAGTGGGTCATGAGAAACTACTGAGAGTGAAAGAAAGATGTATTTAGAGATGTATGCAAAGGTTCAGTCAAATTACATGTTTGTTGATTTGAAAATAAATGCATATACACGGTTACTGTCAATTTTAGTGTATCAGTGCAGATCTGTGCAGACAATACCATGTGTACGTCGCTGTGAGTTTCATGAATCTGTATCAATTCTTTGAGTGGTCTGTGCTTGTCTGGGGCGATAGCCCCCCTACCCCCACTTTTGCGTTCTCCTGTTTCAGGAAGGCTGCTACTGATCCCATGCTGGCATTTTTCCCAGGATACCCCTCACCCCACCGCTCGACACCCATCTCCTTTTCTCCACCTCTTCTCTGTCCCTACGCCCCTCCCCCACATCTCTTCTTCCTGTCCTCTGCCAGTTCCCAAGACAAACAAAGACTTTAGTTTGTCTGCGCTCCAGCGGGGGTCAGAGGGAATGAATGAAGGGGCCAAAGCAAGGGCTCTGTCTCTCTCACTCTCCCTCTCTCCCTCTCTATTTTCAGCTCTTTTTTAGAGAAACACTGCACTGTTGTTTTCATGATTGTTCGTATGTTTTTAGTGTATTTGAATTATTCAAATTGCTTCAAAGTCTGAATTTACTTTTTCGAACACACTTTGGGCTTAGGCTTTAGACTAAAACTCTTTTGCTTTAAGTGACCCTATATCTAATTCTGTTTATTTTATTAAATCTGACTGAACATTTAAAAATAAACGTAACACTATTCAATCAAAACATTTACATAACCAGCAAACACAGCTGTAAAAAAAATCATTATACTGGATTAAAAAAAAAAATTAAAACACAAAATGTGTTTTAGTAGGAGTATTAGTTCTTGATGTTCCACACTGCAAAACAATGAGATCTAACTGATCGGCATCTTACTAGGATACTTACTAATTAAGTTTCACTAGGGTGAAATGCTGTTTTTAATAATATATGGTGGAGTAAAGCCCAGTGATTATCATACTGTTTAGAAGTTTTAATAATTCCCTGTAGGATTACTGTTTCCCTTATAAAAGTCAGAGTAGAATTAAATATCCACTGCTAAAGTTGTCCTTCTAAGCAAATGTTTACATCCTTGGAATGGTTAAAATGTATTTATTGAACTGGATAAAGACATCTCAAAGCATATCCGGCAGCTATACTACTGCAAATACATCACCTGGATTTAACTAAGCAAATATGTAAGAGCCTCCCATTGGATAATTACTGCATGGGTAATTATGTTTCAACTGGCAACAAGTTATTTAACCCTAACTGATGCAGTGAGTAGCTTCTCTTAAACAACCATGTCGAAGGAAACATCCTGTGGTCGTGGAAAATATGTTAATCTGTTTCAGAAGGGTCAAATTATTGGCATGAATCAAGGAGAAGCTACTAAACTACTAAAATCGGGTTAAGAACTGTCCAACGCATTATTAAAAAGTGGAAGGACAGTGGGGAAACATCATCTTCGAGGAAGGAATATGGTCAGAAAAAAAATCTTCAACGATTGTGATCTGCGATCACTTAAAGGTTTGGTGAAATCAAATCGTAGGAAAACAACAGTAGAACTCAGGGATATGATTAATAGCATTTCCACACGCACAATGCAAAGGGAACTCAAGGGATTGGGAATAAACAGCTGTGTAGCCATAAGAAAACCACTTGGCGTTGAGGGTAACCGGCAAAAACAGCTTCAATTTGTTAGGGAGCATAAAGATTAGACTCTGGAGCAATGGAAGAAGGTCATGTGGTCTGATGAGTCCAGATTTACCCTCTTCCAGAGTGATGGGCACATCAGGGTAAGAAGCGAGGTGGCTGAAGTGATGCACCCATCATGCCTAGTGCCTACCGTACAAGCCTGTGGGAGCAGTGCTATGATCAGGGGTTGCTGCAGCTAGTCAGGTCTAGGTTCAGCAATGTTATGTGCCCAAAGAATGAGGTCAGCTGACTACATGAACGACCTGGTTATTCAATGGATCAATGGATTTTTTTCTTCCCTGATGGCACTGGCATATTCCAAGATGACAATGCTAGGATTCATCGGGTTCAAATTCTGAAAGAGTGGTTCAGGGAGCATGAGACATCATTTTCACACATGGATCGGCCACCACAGAGTCCAGACCTGAACCCCATTGAGAATCTTTGGGATGTGCTGGAGAAGACTCTGCGCAGTAGTCCAAACTTCCCATCATCAATACAAGATCTTGGGGAAAAAGTAATGCAACTCTGGACAGAAATAAATGTTGTGACATTGCAGAAGCTTGTGGTAACGATGCCACAGCAAATGCGTGCCGTGATCAAAGCTAAAGGCGGTCCAACAAAATATTAGAGTGTGTGACATTTTATTTGGCCAGGCAGTGTATATTGTGTTCAATTTCTTCCTTTTGAAGTTGAAACTTTAAATGAAACTCGTAACATTTTGCAGAAATCTTAAAAACAAACTAAATATTTTCATTTGATGGAGGACAGAGTGGTTATATCAACTACTGGAATGGAACTGAGAAGTTGTTTATGTTATTAGCTCTTATTTTTGTTTTCTATCAGATATTTTTAAATAAGCATGGGTTATAAGAAGCTTTCATGCTGAAGGCATTATTAATTATATTCAACATGTTGTACCCTACATGGTACCCCAAAATGGGTGATACTGGTCATTTTAAAGCCAGCTGGACATTACTTGTGGAGTAGTAATAAATAGCGCTTTGTGGCACTTTGAGTGGAAATTAGGTTTAAAAAACAGCCTGTCAAATAATTGATTTTGTGATGTCATGAAAATCTTCATATTCACATAATCCACATAACAGAAGTGCTAGAAATGATGGGCATTATGATGGGCAAATGATGTCCCTTGTGTTTTACAGTGCTGTGAAAAAGTTTTGGCTCTCATCTGATTTCATCTATTTTTGCTAATTCATCACATTTAAATGTTTAAGATCATAAGATCATGTGTTTAAGATAACACAAGTAATCCAAAGATGCAGCTTTTAAATGCCAATTCCATTTACTAAAAAAATAAAGACTTATTTTTGAGCTTTAGGTCATGAACTAATGGCTAGACATTTTCCTTCTGGATTTTCCGATACAGAGCAGAAATCATAGCACCATCATTTATGACAAGTCGTCCAGCTCCTGCCGAAGCAAAGCAGCCCCAGACCATCACATTACCACTGCCATGTCTGACTGCTGGTATGATGTTCTTATGGTGGAATGCATTGTTAGCTTTACGCCAGATGTAATGGGACATGTCTTCCAAGAAGTTCCACCTATGACTCATCAATCCACAGAATTTTATCCCAAGAGTCTAAGGGTCATCTAGATGTTTTTTGGCAAACCTTACCAGGAAGGTCCTGGTAAGGTTCAGTGTTGTTCCATTTTCCTCTCCATTGCAGCAGAACTCACTGCGTTTTGATGGAGTCCCAGAGCCTTAGCAACAGCTTTGTTATCCATTCCAGAGTGGTAGAATTTCAATTACTTTGTTTCACATCTGTATTTGTGTCTCTTTAGAACATCTGAATCATCTGCTGCTTTTTGAGACCTTCTAGCTACTTCACATTGCTAGACAGGTTCTATATAAGAGATGTTTAGTTGTAACAGGTCTGAAGCTAATCATGCCTGTGTGTGGCTAGCTACACTGAACCCAATAGTCAAAAGAATTTGGTTACCTGGTTGACCTAGTAGATATGCAGTTACTTATTCCACACAGAGCCAGGCAGGGTTGAACAGCATTTTTTCTAGCTCCACTTTTCACATTTGTATACATTTAACCCCTTAGAATTATTTAGGCCGTTTCTGTTACAGACAAGAGATAAATGAGCTCAGGTCTAAATGACTGCCCTGTATTCTGCCTACAAAAAGCTGACTAGACTGAAACTCTCCTTATAACTTCAGTGTGAATGGGCAGAGATAAAAGGCTAGATCTGTAAATTATTCTTTTTTTTTTGCGACATCAGAAAAACAGTGAATTTAGTTTCCACTTGTGGACTGTGGAATGTTTTATAACTTCAGATAAGTTCATATACTACAATAAACATGTATACTATAAACACACTAAACCTTTGACTTACTTTGAAGTTTGTAAACTTTAATATTAAGGGAAGTGAGTATTACCATAACTCTGAACTCTGATTTATGCAAGTTTAATATAAAATGATATAATACATAAATATAATAAATATAATATTAGTGCTTTCGTGCGTATAATATTAGTGCTTTCGTGCGTACACATTAGTGCGTACACATTGTCAGTATATTTTAACAGTTAATAAAATGGACAAAACCGAATGTAAATTTGAACACAGATATCAAAATGTTGGCACTGTCCCATCCTCAAAAGCAAGCAGTATGGATACCCTGCATATTTATGAGCTTACATGGGGTAAATTCAGCAGGGTAACCAGTATAATCTCTGGGATAAGCTATTTGACGTAGTGGTCCATCAAATAAACTCAAACAGGACACTGGACACAGCCTGTCAGGTTGGTATATGGGGAAGCTTGCTTGATCCTTGGCGGATGGCAGATGGTTGTTTGCTTGTGTTTTGTAAGCTTTGGTCGGGTTTTTGTAACCCCTGCACACACTAAAGCTGATTTGAGCAGACAATGACTCCATTAAGCACAGCATAAATATAAGGACTCTTATTTTTCCTCATTCTGGTTCATGTGGGTTCATGTGGCCAGAGTGGATTTATTCACAGCCTCCACCCTCTTCGGTCACATGCCTTTAGTCTTCAAGCTGTTTATCGAAAAAACAAAACACCTCACTGTAGATTGAACTACTAAATCTCAAGTATGCTTTGTGTACCATAATAAATATCAGGTGGAAGCTCATTTGTATCTTTGGATAACTGTTTCATTCAGTCGTACAAGGCAAACTGATTGATGAGATAAGTGATTCATTGGTCAGTAGGTCACTGCAAATGAGCTCCTGGCTTGGAGAGATCCATCTTGGTGAATAAGTGAAGAGGAGCAGAATGTTTCTTTACTCTTCTTTTTCTCAGAACAAAGACTCCGTTAAACAGATCTTGTCTCTACATGTCTCCAGACGGGTGTTTTCTTTGGACTGCTCCCAGTTCCTCTTGTGGGTTGAAGGAGGGCAGCAGTGACCACATTATAAAAAAAGAAAAAGAGAGAGACACACATACACCGGAGCTTTTAGAGTGTAATAAATCATTCATGGTGCCTAAAATAGCCTAGTGTACTCTGGAGTTCTTGTCCACAT
The DNA here is from genome assembly GCA_034552555.1 of Semaprochilodus insignis. Taxonomy (NCBI): domain Eukaryota; kingdom Metazoa; phylum Chordata; class Actinopteri; order Characiformes; family Prochilodontidae; genus Semaprochilodus; species Semaprochilodus insignis. The sequence continues at coordinate 15,449,659 of CM067489.1, read as the reverse complement.
CTACTTAAAAGTACATATTTTATCACCAACCATGTAAGATCAAGTGAATCCTTTTGAATCGTTTTTATACTGTGTTGCAAGCGTTTGGTCCAAGCATGGTTTGAATCATATGAACCTTTGTCTAACATTCCTTCCCCGAGACCCCACATTCCAGACACACATGTACTCCTGCTGTGGAGATCGGCAGGAAACGTTTTCGCAATCGCAGTCCCCCCCCCTTCCTTCCAGGAATGAGGAACGCAGGAGAAAAAAGGAGAGTCTGGCAAAGAACATGGAGAAGAAGGACAGCTGCATATGTTTAGCCTGGACTGGACTAGACGTGTATTCACATGCATCTTCCTTCTTGGCCCTTCTAGTACCCGCACCAACAAAAACCCACAGTGGCTACATCACTGTTAGTCATGCATAGACATGTAAATCCTAAACTAGACAGTAAGCCAGGGGCTTCACCTCCAAGATAGCCAACACTGTGACTAGAAGCTAGCTGTGCCAAGCCCAAAAGTTACAAAAAAGGGCCTCTCCGTTCTAATCCTGAACTATTGCAAACAACAAAAAAGAAAAACATTTGGTTCCCAAACCAACAGTAGCCAATTTAAATCTGAACCTATAACATAAAAAATAGAAATCTTTAGATTAGCTTTAGCTTAGCAAGGTGGTCCCAGCTAAGGACCAACAATAAACTGTTACAACAACAACAACAAAAAAGACTCCTAACAAAATCCTAAACTAACTAATGTGAATTATTACAAAGAACAAAAAGGGGGGAAATAAGAGTAGCTTTTTAGATTAGATTAAAAAATTAATAATCAAAATGTCCCTTCTATAACTAAATAAAAAAACTACTGTAAAAAGCTAATAAAGAAAAATATATATTTACATTAGCGAACAATTATATTGTATATACAATATAAGCTATTCCAAACCTAAAATAAGGAACCAAAAAAGAAAAAAGTAATTCTGACCCTAACTACTACGTCCTTTAACTATCACTAGGAACCAAATGAATAAATACATTACTCAACTGGATGGCTCTACTCAAAACTGCTACAAAAAAAGCTTTCAAACAAAACAAACAAACAAACAAAAAAAAAAAACATATGCTATATACTCTAACCCTAAACCTTATCCTCCGCCCCCCAACCTACACTAGCAGCTCAAACTATAACAAGAGAAAAACCCTCTCAGATTATCTCAAGTTCCCAAGCAAGTATTACACAGTCACTCCCGCATGAGCTCACCCTTTGAAAGTGCTGTATAGCTGAACTGGTTTGGTTGTGGTCAGCTGACTCAAGGGGCTAGGATTTGACTGACCCACATTCTGTGCAGGGCCTGGGCTACAGCAGCTTTAGTCATGCTTCTGGTTTTTTCCTCCAGGGAGCCGGTTCTATCAATAGCCACCCACAGTCGTGCGAAAGAATGCGGCCATACAAGACAAGAGGCCCGGCTTGATAGACTCAGCTCTCATATATGTCAAGTTTAGCCAAAGTTGTTATCTCAAGGGCATTGTATGTTAAATGTGCTGTGGTTCTGGACATGGAGTCTAGATAGTTGCCTTTTCTGGTGTCTGTTGTACAACAACTCTAAATATTTTTGCTGATGTACAGTTGTATGCAAAAGTCCAAGTAGCCCCTTGCTTAGAAAATCAGTCAATTCCTCTACAGGGAACAAACTTTAACACAGCATTAACCTTTACACACAGCTTTTTTTTGCCAATATTCTAAATTCAGCACTTAAACAGTAATTGAAAATGTTAAAATGTGTAGTGGTGTGTTCTCTGTAGAGGATCTACACTTAAGAAAAAACAAAACTATTATTTGACCAAACAACAATTTAAGACTGTATGTTTACATGATTAGCCATCAGTAGTTATTCTTTGATATCTAAATGTACAACATAGTGTTGCATAAATTCCAAAACTTTAAAAACCCAATATGTTCAGTTTTGAGAGGAAAAAAAAAAATTGTTTATCATGTTAAAACAGCCCAAGTCAAGTTGGGCCTTGGAGTCTGGACTGAAACTAAATCCTGCATACCACACATGCTTCAGGGCACAATGGCTCGTTTTACAGCTTGCAGTAAAAACTGGTTGCAGACAGAAAGTGTCTTTGTGGAACAGGCCTTGAGCACTTTCAGCATTTCTGCTCTTTTCACTGCCTTTGTCCTGTCTGTTTAGGACAAGCTGGTTTTAAAAGTAAGTGTGGGAGGCTTTACTTCTTAAAATGTTGCACTTAACATACCGATAATAACTGGAATTTTCTTTATGAGTTTGGCACTCAAGATGTGCAACAGGTCTGAGTCATAGTCTGACAGTCATAAAAAAACAAGTTACATCAATACTGAAACTTGAGTAACGTTTTTCAAAACAGGAAGTCATTTGAGTTATATGCCAGCAGATTCCTCAACAAAACTGGACTTCAGTCTAGCTTTGAAACAAACCGTTTTGGCAGCCAAAGTTGTGCCACTCAAACTGTCACTTAAAATTAAAGATTAAAAAAAGAATCATAAATCGTTTCACAAAATTTTTAATACGTGATCACCACGTAATTGTCATGATAGTAAATACCAAAATACATAGATTCAGAATGCAACATCAGAAATAATATGTACAAGAACAATGTTACAAATGTACAAGTCTTTATAAAACAAAGACAAAAGGTGGCCTCAGCCTGGCAGACTCTGTTGTAATCAGTACTTACATCAATGTAACATTTAACTTTGTACAGACGTCATTAGCATAACAGTTCACACATCATCCGTTCAGATTGCTGGTTAACCAAAGCCCCACTGTAGGCCTGTAAATGTTCAAGTTCTGTTCAGTTGCCCGACTCCTTTTTACTTGGTGGGTTTCTATGTCGCAGTACCAGCATGTTCACATTCTTTCCTTTACTCAAACATGCCCAAACACACCAGGCCCAGTTTGCACTTGGTAGCACCACTCATGTGGGGAAGTCCCATACCACATACACGCCTCACCACGTGTTACGGGGGGAATCCAGTCAAGAAGTACAGCACAAAATGGCCATGTGTAAATGTTATACACACATTTTTAAGCCACACTTCAGTTCCATGGCTATTTAAAAAGCCACAATGGCTGTGCTCCAGGGGTTCAGGTTCTTTAGCATTTGATCACAGCAGATCTGCCCTGACCCTGAGTCACTTTCGTCTGTTTCCGTCTCCGGCTCAGAACTTTCCTTGCTTAAAAGTCCAGAAAAACTAGAGCCAAAGATTGTAATGAGATTTGAGACATTGCTCGTGTCCATCTCCTCTGCTTCCTCCTCATTGGCCTTAGTCACGGCAGCATTTGAGGAAGTCACTTTTGTCCGTTTTACAGGACAGTCATGACTGGCCGTCTTCTCAGCGCTCCGCTTCCTGTTTGAACAAGAGTGAGCTTTCGGTGGTTGGTGTGAATTCCCTTCTGCGGCCATGGCGGGGTTAGCATCCGCCTCACAGTCCAAGGAGCTCACTTTGGCTTGTTTAGCTTCACATGGAGATTCACTGACCACATGAGACGGCACTGAAACCTCACTAGTTGAGTCCACTGAGGAAGAACCCTTCTTTTCTGTCTGAGGTTTGGAGGAGCTGGTGTCCTTAGGGCCTTCCACAGCCTCAGTGAGGTGAGTCTCCTCAAGCTGAGGGGCCTCAGGAACCTCCGTCTGGTCGCAGTCGGTCGACGAGGGCAGGGATTCCTCAGTGGCTGGAATGAGTTTCTCTTGGTCGCCGTCCATCAGCTCCCACTCCTTGGCCTCCACATGCTGGGCGTTGAGGCAAACCCCGCCGTAGTAGTCACTCAGATACACTTGGCGAGCACTTCGGAGCACAAGAGACACCAGGAGGTTTTTGTGTAGCTTAATACCTCCACGTTGAACTCGGGAATTGTAAATTTTCCCCAAGGAGATACTCATTATCCGATGGGCCTCCACTTTATACTCCATCGTCAGGCAGGATTCGCGAACACTCAAAATAAAATACAAGTCGGCTAGTTTCAAAGTTCAGCTCCAGTCAGAGGTTCTCGGTCGGAGTCGGAGGTTCACCACGTTTGTTCTCGGTCGACTTTGAGTCTCATTGAAGCATTGTCCACTCCAAAAACGAGCAAAAAAATCGTCCAACAGTGCTTAAAAATACCCACTACTCTTCACGTAGTAAACGAATAAAATCAGGCTGTATTTTTTTTTTATACAATTTTTCTTTACTACTGGCTTTTTTGTCCTCTCTACGTCCCTGTTTTCATAAGCCTGGTACGTTAAACAAATACGACAACCACATCTCTGTACTTCAGGGGAAAAAAATAATACTGACGATTTTGCGTTATTGGGTTGTATTATTAGATTGCATTACCTTGCGTACTGTGTCTCTACCCCAACAACAGCCTAGAGAGGAATGAGACCGTTTCTATATTTAGACCGCTTTTATACCGAAACGTAATGACGACGCCGACCAATAACATCCCAAGGTTGTCGCCACAAGCGCGCAGAACCACGCCCCGTCAAACCGCCAAGGACCAATCGGACCGTAGGATGCAGATTAGTCATATTTAAATACTAACGTGGGAGAATAATTTAAAGGAACAGAAATGTTTATAGGTCGACTAACTGAAAAATATATTTAAAAAAAGCAACAACATAAAAAAGTAATGTCTTTATGAGAGTAATAACGTTTATTATAGAGATATTGTGATAGTGATTGGTCTGTGGGCGTACTGATTGTTCATTCACAGACATCTTTTTATGTAGAGAACAACCGATTTGAAGTTAAAAATACGCAGACAAATACAAAGCGTAAATATTTTTCCGTTTTAACTTATACCGCGTGCACTATTACATGTTAATTTGCTGTTTTGGCTTTGCCCGTGTCTTGTTTGCGAATGCTCTCAAATAAAAATGCTTGCTTCCCCTTTAAAATGATTTTTTTTCAGCTAACATCCTGGACTGATGTAATGGTTTGTGTCTCCTACAGTCAGGTCACATGGTCCTATTGTGCAAATCCTCTGCGGTGTCTGAGCAAATGTGAATGGGAGCCGTTAGTGAGGGGGGAGGGGAGAGGCGGTGTTTTGTTTCAAGAAACAGTTCAAGCCTGGTGTGACACCGAGCGAATATAGACACAGAATGCCCTCACAAAGACGTAATGCAATCGAAATTAATATTTTTCTTTACGGTTTAATGGTTATTTTGCTGAGTAAGAGCTCAATGTGGGACATAAACAAGAACCCTAGTCAGGGAAAGCAGGGTATGACGTAATACGCTTTGTGTTTACACTCTTGAGTGGGAAACAGTGAGAGGGAAAATGTGATAGGAAAATCTAGCTTTCAGTTTTATCAGAGCTTTTAATCAACATTGCAATGCTATTGCCAACATCCAGAAGTATGAAGATGTTTGCATTTATATAATGACGTTCTTTTTTTATTCATACTTGTTCTGTATTTACAAAAGGAAGCACCAAATTTCGTCATACATTTACGCCAGACATGTAGGTCACGCTTTTAAAGCTGAGGTAGGTATAGTGCTGTTTAGTCATAGCGCGGTGTGCTATATCAGCCTCCTACCAAACTGATCATTGCATTGAATCCGTGAAATGTGCTTTATTGATTTATACTGATACACTCTGGCATGTTTTAGACTAGTACATGTTATTTTAAACACGTTGTCGCAAACTACGCATAATTACCTGGATATATACAGGAGGCAGGACGGTGTGTGTTACTGGGTTACTGTGGTGTAGGTATCCCAGCTAATGAATGAGCCTTATGAATAATGAAAGCATTGTAAGTACTGCATCAGGATAGAGGTGCTGACAGGGACATTCAGTAACTGCTCGACTGTGAATGGCCCCGTTTTTAGTATATTCATGTCTTGCCTTTTCTTAAACGTGGAGCATTTAGAAAGACACAGACAAACAGACAGTCAAACAGATAAATAAGCAAACTGATTGAAGCCGATAGATACAATCATAGATAAAACAGATATCTATAGATAGATAGATAGATAGATAGATAGATAGATAGATAGATAGATAGATAGATAATCTTGGTAAAATTTTGGTGCAATGTTGTACGCAACACTCCAAGAGAAACAAATGCGTCAGCTGCATAGGAATTAACAAGTAATTATTTAATTATTTAATGGGTTTTCTGACATCACTGCGGCTCTTGTAGAGCTGCTGACCTCTGCCCCGGATTGAGTAGAGGGAGTGATGGCGGAGAGCGCAGCTTTGTCCAGCACATAAACAAACCGTAAACCCACCCTACAGCTTTCGCTCCGGACAGACAACACAGGCAAAGCAACCGTATTTTAGAGCATGACTTTATACCACTACATTTCTTTAACGTGAGCCGCACCATGTCGATGGAAGACCCGTTTTTCGTCGTGAAAGGGTGAGTGGATTCCTACAGATAGCAAGCTAACGTTAACGTTATCCAGCCTGAACAATAGAGGACGATGTCTGGCTAGCTAACACACATCAGCTATCTTGGGAGTCTGGACTGCATTTGTTTGTCTAAGCTTGTATGTCTTAGTAAAAATAGCTTACAAACAGTTTGGCTTTGTAAATTTTATAGGTAGTTGTATGTAGTATGTTGTTTATTTAGCTGTGTAATTCCTTAGCTGGCTGATTGATTTGTTATTACATTGCTAGCTCGCTAGCATTAACTCAGTTGCGTTCAGTTTGCTAACATTGTTAGCATATGTGCTGCCATCACGTTTTTGTTAAACTTAGGCGCCTGTCATTCTGTCACTTCTGTCATTTAAACAACATTACATTTAGAATCTGTGTGGTAATATTAGCTGCAGGGTTAAATTAATTATGTGATCAGTTATGGATTTATGATATATCAGTAGTTTTGGGGCAGTCAAAGCTATCGCATTTTCTTTAATGCATATAATGTTATCTTGAGCTTTTTGCCCTCAAACACTCTTTTTAATTACTAAGTATGTTGGTGTGGTATAATGTTTCACTGTGCATAGAGAGGTCCAAAAGGCTGTCAACACTGCACAAGGTCTGCATCAGAGATGGAATGAGCTACTACAAGATCCAGGTGGTGCCACCAAGGAGGAGATTGACTGGACCACAAATGAGTTGAGAAACAGCCTAAGGTCCATTGAATGGGACCTGGAGGATTTGGATGAAACTATCAATATCCTTGCAATGCATATGTTATCATAGAGGTTGTCATTTATAGATATAGTTATTTACAGTTTACGGTCATTCCTTTTGCAACTTTATACAAGACCTTAACAGTGATTTTAGGTATTGTGGAAGCAAATCCAAGGAAGTTCAATCTTGATACTGTAGAGTTGACCAAGAGGAAAGCCTTCATCAACAGCACAAGGCAGACAGTTAAGGCAAGTGAACCTCAGTGTACTGTTGTCAAAATTTCTCTGTTTAATTTCCCACAATGCTGGTTATCAGCATGTGCCAAGGGTCTTAATTGTTTGTCATTGCCTCCTTAGGGAAATTAATAATCATTTCATATTGTAGGAGATGAAGGACCACATGTCTAGTCCAATGGCTGTGTCTATATCAGACAAGAAAAACAGACAGGTTAGTACATCTAGTTGTCTTAATTCCATTCATCTCCTATAACCAAGGTAACAGACTTGTGTAATGTATATATTTCACCTCACCTGTTCATTGACATTGTACCTCAAGGGTACAATAAAACAGTAATTAAATCCCAGTGGAACTGTATTATACACATTTTTCAATTTCATTTTCATACCATGTTATAGAGGTCATAGTGATGCATGTGTCTGATTTTTGTTGTAGACTCTTTTGGGGGATGGAGGGTCCCATGGCCCAATCTGGCAACCTGGAGGAGGAGACAGGTACACGCGCCTAGACCGAGAGCTGCAAACAGCTAACTCACAGTTTATTGAGGAGCAGCAAACGCAGCAGCAGGTAATACACAGACTATTAAGGCTGCATTATAAATATGATGTGTTTATTTTTTTTTTTGTTTCTGTGATAAACATGTTTTCTTAGTGGCAATGACATTAGAGATTACCTCAAACATGTGAAGACATGTTCACAACCTGACATGACTGATGCCACAATATTTAATAACTAAACAAAAACGTTAAACAGGCCATTGGTTCCTGTGCGCCTTTATGAAAGTAAAGATATATTTACCTGGTTTTGTAGTATTTTTAGAAAAAGCAAAAAAGATAATCTTGACTGCTTTTCAACTTTTCAGTGCACAGACATATTGTTCTGAAGTTCTAATGAAAGAAGCTATTACTCATCACTGTTGTATTTGGCACTTTTTTTTTAAGGAGACGTTGTGTAGAGTTCTGTACACATAAAATGTGTGCACTTTTGTTACAGCCAGAGACACATTATTTTAATAAAAATATATCACTTCTTATATTGTCATTGTGATATCTGACAGCTTTATTAAACATTACATTTTATGTAAATGTTGTGCAGCCCTACAGACTATATCATTATTCTGGCAATAACATGCTAAATGCAGTTTATAGTCCATCCTTTATAATCTTCTGCACCTGAAGGACATGAGAAAAAACAAAAAGGATTTTTAATTCTTTTTTAATAATCTTTGTGTTATTACTAGCGATGTAGTGATGTTGGAATTGTGGATCTGAATCCACCTGGATTGCTGTTGTGGGAAAATGTACCGTTTATAAAGGGTTACAAATGCAGTAAAATAAATAAAATGTGCACATTTTGGAACACATGCTCAGTATCATCTACATTCTGCTGTTCCATAAAAAACAGTAAATACATCAGGAAATATTTGTTGTCAAATCTAAGCTTTGGTCAGATGTCACTTTTAGGCATGTATGTGTCAGTGCCAGTATAATTCCGAAGTTGTAAGACAAGAATTCACTGTTAACAGCCTGCTTCATAATATGATTGTTTTCTATTTGTATGTGTTGTGCTATAGCTTATAGCAGATCAGCAGGATGAGCAGTTGGAGCTGGTGTCAGGGACCATTGGTGTGTTAAAGAACATGTCTCAACGGATTGGACAGGAACTTGATGAACAAGCTGTGTAAGCCATTTATATACCATGCATTTGAATTTCTTTGACTTGTGGCTATTGATCATTTTTACAAGATAATCAAACATAAGACAATGGATATCTTGACTGGGCAGCATCCACGTTGATATACTTCATACGGTTCTCAAAAACTACTTGGTATACTTTAATACTAATGATTAAAACCCAAGTGTTTTAATTTTTCTTAGTTGTTTTACTAGTCCTGGTTTGGCAGCCTGTGAGATGGGGGATGGTAGGAAGTCATAACCAGCACATTAGTCATGGGAACCATTTGGTTCCATCTGTGAGGCGATTAGAGGGTCCCACCTCCATGTGAACTGGTGGTAGATGTTTATTAGGATGTTTACTAGATAGACGTAGGACAAAAATTGGACACAGTTATAATTTTGAAATACATTTATCATTAATTTTCACTACCGTGGTAAACCTTAATAACATTATACCTCCGAACCTATATTCATTAAACAGCTGGAAGATATTTCATGTGTCATGTAACGCGCAGCATCTAGTAAAGCTTCCTTTTGCAATTGTCATTGGTTCACAGAATGCTTGATGATTTCTCTCATGAGATGGACAACACTCAATCTAGACTGGATAACGTGATGAAGAAGTTGGCTAAAGTTTCCCACATGACAAGTGGTGAGTAAAACAGGAGCTCATTTGGTCCCTTCACGTGGTGTTCTCCTGCTGTGGCTAAGAGAGAATCATTAAGTTTAAAGTGTCAGTTTGTCTTTTAGATTTTGTATTTTAGATTTTGATTAAGTAAGCTGACATGATGCTTGGGTGGATTGATGGAACATGTTTGAGAGTGAATTCAGGCATGAATTAACTTCCTGTTCAGAACCACCCCTTGCTTCCTGGAGTTAAGGGGGGTTACAGACTGGAGCGGAAGGAAAGCTGGGGCTTGCCTATGATGGCACTCCTTATATGGAATCAAACGATAAGCACAGGAAGTTTGACCTTGGGGACTCTCAAAGGAAGCTCTTGGTTAAGAAGCCAAGAATGAAATGGCACCAAATCTTCACCACTTGCGGGAGCAATTGGGCAGTGTAAGAAAATGACCTAGATCATTAAACTTGTATTGAATCTCAAGAGAATATTTACTAAATCGTCAAGGTTAGTAATAGAAAAATAAGCATGCTTTAAAAAAATACATAATTGTCTGCTTATATTTATATAATATTTATGAAGAACATCCTGTTTTTGATGACTTAAATGTTAATTCTTGGACATAAACAGTTAGCAAGGTCCACACATTTTTATTATTATTATCCTGCAAATCCTTGAAATGTCTTATCAAGTCTTAAAATATTAAGTACTAAAGGGCACACATGGTGGAAAACTGAATTCCCCCCTCTGTGAAATAATAATTTAATATACACGCATTGCTAAAACTTTAATATGTGTAAACTAATTTGTGGAAGTTTCAGCCCAGCCAACTTTTTTAATGAGGCTCAATACAGGGCAGTCACTCAGAACTCCTTTCAATATACCGGTTTTAAAGGCATAGTAATAAAAGCAACTTGTTTGGTCCTTTTGTGCATGTAAATGCAAGGTTATAAGGGCCAAAGTGCATGCTAGAGGGTGAAACTCTCTTCCACAGAGACCACTTTTCTCAGCTGCCTGAAATATCTTTTTGAATTCCAGTCCTTTTCCTTTGTTACAAAATGGTGCAGTCTCATAACACAATCCTTATTGCCTGCCTACTGGCAAGCTTGGCACGACAAGGCACAACAAATTCTGAAGCCCAGGAAAAGTTTATTTGTAGCCATGTTGATAAAACGCCATTGTAAGAATAGCCACAGGGGTGTTTACAGCGGCTTAGGAGTAAAGGATCTGTCACCACACGGCAAGACGGTGCTAAACGTGTAGGGGTAGAACTTAGGATGCCAGCCAACAGTGGTCACATGGTCATAAACTGACCACTGTCAGTTTTATGTGTAATAAATAAATTACACGTTAATGCATGTCCTATTTGTTTTTGTGTATTATTGTTAAATGAGATTTTTATTTTCCTCCAGGTCTTAAAAAGGTATTTAAAAATATTGAAGTTGACTGTTCAGAAGCAGTGGTATCTTCACCTTTTTTTTTTTTACTTCCACAGACCGTCGGCAGTGGTGTGCTATTGGCATTTTGTTGGCCATCTTGTTTGTCGTGGTCATCCTGTTCTTTGTTCTGTGAACATCACTTCCAGTCTCCAGCCACTACATCTTTCCTCACCTGCACGGAAGGATTGACTAATACAAAGGTGCTTTGGGGAAAGGAAATTGCCTTCTTCTTCTTCTTCTTCTTCTTCTTCTCCAGTCCTTATTCCGTCACACTGTTAACTGCTGAGTATTATGCTTCTTTTTGCAACTTTTGCAACTCCAAAATGCTACCAGTGTGGTACTTTTGCTTGTTTATCTGTAACTAGCTTTTTTTGGGAAAGCTAAGCCCTAGAGGCTTGTTCTAGTGTGGTGTGCATCACTTACTTTTTCTGTAAGTGTGTTACTACAGCATGAAAGTTTTAGTGTCTTAGTGTCTTAGTAAAGTTGGTGTCTTAATCTGGAGTACAATGTGTTCAAACTACTGCTTGCTTTTAAGACTCTATATTATTGAAGGAGAGGTCTGCCAAGTTTGTAGCTCTTCAGAGTTATTCAGTAGTTGAGATGTAAACAAAGTCAGTCTGTTTTTTTTTTTGTTGTAAAATTTTGTTGGTGTGTTTCAGAGGAACTTGCTAACTTGGATTTTCTTTACAGCAGTGGTGATGGTAACCAGAGGTAACACTGTCCGCAGTGCAAGTATAGCAATTTTAAAATAGTAAAATAGTGATGAATCTCGTTGGAGGCTATTTTTCCCTACAATGCTCTGCATGTACCTCTACCATAGATTCCGCACCATAGATTCAGGCTGCCTATTCTTAACTGTTTTGTTTAATAACTTTCTGTGAGGGAACTTTTAAGATGCTTTAAACTATTCCAGTGTCTGGTTTCTATCACAACCACTGTAAACAATTCTGACTTTGGATTTCACATCTAACCACTCTCTATGACTTTGTTTACATCTTAGCCGTGTAATTATGCCGAAATTCAGAAAGAATGGTGGAAATCCCTTTTAATGTTAAACAGTGAATCATTGAAGTAATACCTGATGTAGTTGTTCACAAAGAAATTCTAGGGCTACTATTAATCACTTTCTTCCTGTCCTGTTTTTGTATTTGCTATGGTGGCAGTATGTTGCAATGGCTATTCTCAATAATCCATACTAATTAATGAAGTTTAAAATATACTAAACACTGGAGTTCCGTGATTTGGAACTAGAATTTTCTAAGCGGGTATTTAACTAACAGCACTAACTAGGTTAACCACGTTATAGTACTCTACTGTACTAATTACTTTTTTTCTTTCCTGAATTTGTCATTTGACATTGTCTTCATAATCTGCTTAGCAGAGTCTTTGACAGATACTAGTGATGTAAGCGTAGAAGAGAATCAGTCATATATTTTTGCAGTAAATTAAAATCCTAATAATCTAGTTCAGGCTAAATAAGCTTGATTGCTCCAGACTGAAGACTGTTTACTCACATATTTTGAGGAAGTGAGTGTGTTTGGGTCACCTCGGGTCTCAAGATTAACATGGAACTTAATTTAAAAAGTTGTAGCTGGAGATGGATCTGTACAAAAGAGCTAAATGAATTTGCCACAGACTTCACTTCGGAGTTTTAGCTATAGCCACATTTCACATCACATGGCTAGTGAAGCTTGCTCATTTTGAAGCCTGCTTTGTTTATGCAGTTTCCCTTGTAATGTATTCTGGCAGTTTAAAATTGCTTAAGAGCTGTTATCACACAAGTGCAACAAGTAATTTTTCATTTTTAAAATATTTTTTAAAGGAAGATTTTCATCGTGGTATAACACATTTCATGTCAATGAATTGTTGATTTAAGTAGTCTTCATTTATTTGTCTTCCATACAGTTTGAAAATCATCTTAAAGTGAACCTTTAACAAACATTGCAAGTGAAAAATTTTCCCCACCTTTTTAGGGCAGTATTGTTCCTACAAGCATACATAAAAAAAATCTAGTTTACACATGTCTTACCTCTGTCTCATCACTACAGTAACAAAATCTCTAAGTAACTTAAATCTCTAAATTAGTAACTTACCAAGAGAAACATTTAGTGGAAATAATTCAGAACAATTTTTGTTTTCCTGTCCCAACCATTAAATTGAACACAATGCAAAGGTTAAGTGGACAAATTATGCAAAAAAGTTTTTTTTTGTGTCACAGTATTTTCTTTCAGAGCATCTTCCTCTGCTGGCAGGCTAATAAATTAACAACTGTCTAGATACTTAGAATCTAATAAAGTATTTATTCATAAGCATCACTATACTTTAGTTGAGCTAGATTTCATTCAAGTCCTCTTTAGGAGCAACTTTGGCTTTTCAGTCCTAAGTTAATGTCTGTTCTAGAGGTCCTTGACATCATTCAGCAAACTTGGAATCTTATATAAAAATGTGAAATTTATTATGTTGTTTTTATTGATATCGTTTTTATGGAGCAATAAGTAAGATTTCCTAATAGAATCAAATAGAAATAAATGGGATTAGTTAGTTATTTTGAGATAGATGAATGCTTGCTTTGTTGCAGTATTTCCTAAATAGTGTATTACATGGTTCCTTTCTGTTCATGTGACTAGCCATGTGATCAGCAGGGAGCCAATCAGTTAATGTGCTGGTGATGGGGGACAGCCAAGCAAAAAACTGGCCCCTTTACTATGACATCAGAATAATCTTTTCAATGGGTGGAAGAAAATAGAAGAAAATCTAAAATCTAAATGCATTTTATTTACTGGATGGCTTTCGGCCTGTTGGACAGCATTTCAAAGTATCGTCCAAAAGCTGCTGTGAAGTTTAGAACACTACATAGCTAGTGCCTTAGCATGACATGTAGTAACTCCAGTCTGATTTTGATCTTGCATGAATGCGGCCTTGGATATGTGGCCAACATTATTTTTCAGGAGTTTAATCCCTTTCCGTATTCATCTTTGTGCGAAGGCACACAATATTTTTTTTAGTGTTAGTCACTTTATGTTAAAGGGGCATTCCAGCTTAAAAGTAGTGTTTAATGTTTCGTGTCATGTAATGCAATATTTTCGTGCAGAACGCTTCCTTCAGTCATCCTTTAGTATTATGGTTTGTTTTCTTCATACACAGCCTGCATTAAACAAATGTCATTCAACCATTGTAAATTCTTCCCTACTGGTAACATAGACCCTGATGAAGAATACTAATAAAGACAGAAGTGTAATTTGTCTTTCTAGCTGTAGTGTTAGCAAGGGGTTCTCCCAATTCCAATCCAATGCCATCTTTTTGCCGTTCTTAAACAGCTAATCTGTTAATACATTTGACTAGATGCACTTTGCTTACCCTAGCCATCTAAATTACGTGCTAAAGCTGTGAAACAAACATTCTTCTCTTGTAAAGGAAATTTTTAAAAAATGGCCTACACCAGCAGTACTGCTGTTTCCTTATATTTAAACTGTTTGCACACAGCATATTGGTCAGCACCATTCAAATATTCCAAATCAAATTAAAGTGGAACTTTTGTGCAAATGTTTAGTTATTCATTTAAATAACAGATTAGGCTAATGGATCATATCTAATACAATTTTTCTTTCCATATCAGAGCCAATGATTTTGGCCAGCATCAAATCAATACCGATACTGAGTGTCGTGTTGGCGCACCCCTCGTGTTAGCTAGGCTTATCTGCGTTAGCCAGCTAGTAGGAATATTTTTCCTAAGTTACTCCTACTTTTAAGTTGGATTCCTGTGTCGCCACTATAGGAGGTGTGTAGGTGTGTTTACAGATGTAGAAATAATTCTATTTTTTATTTTGGCCAGAGTGCCCCTTTAATAATTGCTTTCACATGCTGTCGGTTATATGTGTATTTTTTTCTGTTTTTGTTTTAGGCAATCATACAGTTTCACTCCGAGATAAGAGCAAAACATGAATGTCTTACAGGGAATTAAAAATAAGTCAATAATTGTCTGATTTTGTTGGTTCACTTGTCCAAAACAAGACAAAAGGCTTATTTAACTAGTTAGCATGTCCAAGTTCCACTTTATTATGCAATGTTACGATACAAAGAACAACTACAAAGAAAAACATGATCTTAATTGCACAATCAAGTCACTGCTCGTGAGGATCGGTGACAGAGTGAAGAGAATATGGTAGTGAATGGGCTTTTGTTATTCCATATAGTCTGAATGTCATTTCTGTGTGTTAGTTTGATGTATTTGTATTTTAGAGAATGAACTGATGTCCCCTTGTTTCCTTTTTACTCAAACCCTGTGTGAAATTCAATTCCTTGGTCCTGTATTTCCTCACTGTTTGGAATTAAGTTACCTTGATCCATTAAAGGCGGATTGCTGCTGAATATTCATGGTGTTGACTGTTTTCTTGTTATGTGTAATGAATGTATTTGTGTATTTGCTTTTGAAGTCAGTAGATGGACAGTAGATAGATGTATGTGTGTTACTGGAACTGCTATGAGACATGAGGCTTGCAGACTTTGTTCAAGGTCAGTGACTGAAATGATTACATTTCTCAGTATTGTTATTTTGTTGTACTGTTTGGGTCAGTTTTCCTGGACTGCAAGGAATTTTTAATGGAAGATCTAGTTAATCCCTGTCTAAGACATTGACCAATAATATTCAAAAGACACTAATATCCATCCATCAGCCGTAACATTTAAACCACCTCCTTGTATCTACCCTAGCTGTTTATTTTGTCAGCACCACTTACTCTGTAGGAGCACTTTGTTGTTCTACAATTACAGACTGTAGTTCATTTGATTGTCTGTATACTTTATAATGTATACTAAACTTGTGGATTGGTGACACAAACTGCAGGAAAAAAAAAGCTGTCAACTTTGACATTACCACAAGGTGTACCAACAAGGTAGGTGTGTCTAATAATGGTCAGCCCCCCCCCCCCACCAGATCTGTGAGGGTCTTGACCTTTGAAGCGCATGCTAAAGGGGCTAACAAAGTAAGTAAAGAAAGAGATGGACTACAGTGTGTAATTGTAAAACTACAGCGTGCTCCTATTTAGTAAGTGGAGCTGATAAAATGGACAAAGACTGTAGATATAAGAAAGTGTACCTAATGAAGCTGCTGGTCAGTGTATAATGGTGATAATATTGTGATTGTGTTCAGTACCACTGTTTATTTGATTTGATCACTGTGTAACCATTTTGTCCTGGTGCCTGCTTGATACTCAGACAGTCAGGTCTTTATGTCCAGTGTTGCTATTTAAAAAGGTGTTAATTATATTCTGGCTACCTCAGTTATGAAAGTTTAAAATGGGTTGACAATGATCACCATATATGATGAAAACTTGTAACGTTTTTGGTGCTATTCTTAGAGCTGATACAGCATGCCTACATGCTCAGTGTACAACTGCAGTCCTAAACTGCATATCATTGCGGATTTACTTTAGATGTGGCTCAGAAGTCTTAAATCAGCACTCTGAGGCAACTGGCAACCTTTCGTGTAAAAACCTGCTTTAGGTTTGAGCTGATGACCCTTGCATGTGAAAGTGACTTTGATGGCCTGAATAGTGTCTATTGATCTAGGCTGCCAGAAAGGAGCATGGAGGGGTCCTGAGAAACTAATGCTGGAGGGGGGTTGGTTTCAGCCATGCTATAATGACAGGTGGTCCTCTCCTCCCCCTGCTTCTTTACACTGGGCCAATCCTGATTAGTCAGCCACACCTGAGTCCCAGGGTATAGAATGATCTGCATCCAGCCTAGTGTGTTAATGTGCGTGTGTGTGTGTATATATATATATATATATATATATATAAATTACATGTACAGGGAACAACATATTTCTGTGAATTTTAGTGCACATTTTCTTCTTATTTGCTGATTTTAACATATCTTGTTTATGTTTAATATGTTTGTGTTTATTATGTTTATGTTTGCTATTGTTGTTATTTTGTTTCTTACTATTCGTATCCCATTAGTATGAACTGCCAGTATTATTTACTTGGGTAATCTTATTATGTTTTAATGTTCTAGTAGAAGGCTGTGGCTGAGAGAGATTCTCTTATGATTTATGGTTTGACAGTGTTCTTCATAATGTTTATCCAGCAGCCCTGTGAGACATGAACAAGAAATTTGGCACAATTGTGCCGACGTTTGCAACCGGATGAGTACAAGTCATTTTACATAGCTAGAGGGGTGCTAATTACGATGTGTCTGTGTGTGTGCGTAGGGCAGGCAGCAGGTGCACGATGCAGGTTCT
This sequence comes from Semaprochilodus insignis, assembly GCA_034552555.1. Lineage (NCBI taxonomy): Eukaryota > Metazoa > Chordata > Actinopteri > Characiformes > Prochilodontidae > Semaprochilodus > Semaprochilodus insignis. The sequence goes on along the minus strand of CM067489.1, from coordinate 15,432,359 downwards.
ACGATCAGCTCCTTTATCCTGGGGTAAGTGAAGAGGACAGCTGAGCCCCAATGTCCGTGGGGAAGTTGGGGGTGGGGGCGGCGGGTGGGTGAGACACTCCTCAGACAGCTTGGCTCATTAGCATTGCAATACAGGCTCTGGGAACTCACACAAACGCACCATAAAGCCCTTCCTATGAGAACCAGTCAGGCTATGATGTACCATCCTGCTAGATATGGGAACATAATACTGAGCAAAGTCCTCCAGTGCGTTCAGATGCTTCTCATCTACTGCCTTGTGACCAAAGTGATGTAAAAGACAGCTACAGTTACTATGTCAAGAAGCTTATCAAGTAGCTTAGATTTATGGCGTAACACAATGCATGACATTGAATTAAAGGGTCTGTCCTATATCTTTTTATTTTATTTTTGTTCTGTGAGAACTGCTCATGAAATATATGTGATTACATGTACCAAAAACAGCCATAATCAATTTGTATAGAACCATTGGAATTTTACAGACTCTGTGCATTTAAGGTTGATGTGTAAATGAGCTCTGCTCTGTTTGGCTTCCCTATATTGTGCCTCATTAAAAACAAACAAATAAACAATCCAGGCTGGAACACTCTACAACTTTACAGTGAATAGGCAGGTCTATGTATATGCAGTGTATGTATACACTCACTGTAAAAAATAAATAGCTGCACCCAGAAGGAATCTGCTGGAATTAAACTTGGTGGGTTGGTTTGACTTCATGAGACATGTGAATGATTCAAGTTTCACATTAGACCACATGTGATGTAAGCAAAGAGAGGCCTTATTGCCATATCTGACTGACTATATAAGGTCATCCTGTTGCACACGCTTTAAATTCTGACTCACGTTGTTGCATTGGTACCATCCTTTGCCAGCAAAGTATGCCTCGGAGAAGAGTTCGAAAGCAATTTAAGCAGTTGAAAGAGTTTGAGAGGGTTTGCATCATAAGGCCCCGGGAATTGGGATGGTCTTATTGATATATTGTGTACCCTACTGGTCATGCGGATATTACCATAGCATGGCATTGGTGGCAGTTGATAGAGAAAGGCACGCACCAGCGACATGAAGGATCTGGGAGACTTACACAAACCATGGAGAGAGAGAACCTACAGATTGTCCAACATGGAATGACATGGAGGAATGACCCAACAGCCACGACTGCAGACATTCAGTGATGCCCTCAATGAGTCATCCTGTTAGTTCCAGCACCTTTGGCACATGGCTGCATGAAGCAGGACCACATGACGCAAGACCACATGACACAGTCGTTACAGTGACTGCCCTTAACATCACATCAATGTTGCCAAAGACTGCAATGATGCCCTGCACGACTGCACGAGCCAGACTGCCATGGAGTTACTCAGAATGTCAGCGACCCTGCTTTTGTCTTGGTGGAGACCTCCAGCCAATCTGTGTGTGCAGGCACCATGGTCAGCGCCAAGATTAATGGTTTGTTGTCACGTGTCACACGTCCAGAAGGCCTGGTGTCGCTCCACCTCCAGCCCTACCACAAAATCTGCAGAAACTGTGTAAGAATATTCAAGCTGCATAGGATGGATTATCACAGGAACCTCTACAACTCCATGCCAAGACGTTTGGAATGTTGCATTAGTAAACATGACGGCCCAACACCATACTGAGAGACACTACTTCTGTATGTGTAGCTCAATAAATATTGCCCATATTAGTATTTTTTTAATCTTTTGATGTATATATACATTTTAAAGAGAGAGAGAGAGAGAGAGAAGTACCTATTTAATTAACATGGAACGGTTTTGTGTTCAGTGCAGGAGCATATTGGTGGTCAGCATGGGATCTATGATTGTTTAATCAATAAGTAGAGGCAGGAAGTGTATTGATCACTCAGCCTTCCCCCACAGCTGCTGTCCAGTCTGGAACCCTCTCAACACGTGAACTGCCAACTTCACCAGTGATCCGTTTAAAAATCTCACCCCTGATCCCTAATGGTCATGGTACATCTGAAACCTGAAGTCTGTGCACTGTTTATCATTGCATCTCATGTGTTGCCATATAACAATTACGGATGGCAAAATATTCTTAAATGATACCTTTAAAGCGAATTCATTTAAGAACCATTTAGAACTGGTTCATGACTGGTCTGTAATATCAAAACTACTATAAACATTGTATAATAGCCCTGTATCTTAACTGTAGTGTGGGTTTATGAAATATTGTAAACAAGACATACACATTCAGCCATTTATTTTATTTCATGAGATTGTAAGTATAAACCAAGGTAGCAAAATATGCTGAAAACCGATGTTCTTTCATGGTGTGTGCACTGTAATACTGATGCAACAGCACACTGGTAATAGGTGCCACAAAGATGCAGTGCAGTGGAGAGAAGCATCTAAATAATTTACTATGCAACATTTGGTGTTTATCATAGTCCTACTTCAACTAATGTATGTGTCTTCAGAAAGTATGCATATATGTGGAGGTTTTGAAGGTTAAAGAAGTGATCTAACACTCTTTTGGCATTGTTCGTTTTTATACAGAGTACATGTTTTGTTGTAATTGTTCTGTCAGCAGAAACAGGAAAGAATATTATTAAAGCCACTATCAGAAATCACTGGTTGGCTGGGCCATTTTTACTACTGCAACAAAAACAGCACCCCCACCATGAGGTGCGTTCTTTATGATCCCTGCCGGTAAACACAGAGGAAATGCTTGTGTTGTTTCTGTAACCCTTGATTGGTGTTTCAAAAGTCAGCACTTTGTACCAAGAGAAGCATGCTATCACGGGCTAACTTCAGCCATAAAATTTGAACAACCCAAATTAGTTAACACATCCTCTATAGGAAACATACTTAAATGTGGCATTTATTTGCTGGGTTTAACATAATGGAAAAAAATAAACGATAAAATGTGCTAGTACTTTTCCACAAGTGACATATTTATTTTTAATTTCCCAATATATTTATACCTGCTAATAAATAGTAATTGTGCATTAATATGCGCCGAAATGTGTTCTCTGTAGAAGATGTGTTAACTCCCTCCTAAAACGTGGAGTAATTTGACCAGCGCCCAGTTCATGACTGTATGTATATGTACTTGTCAGTGACATTTTAAAGATCAGTGTCTTTGTAAAATGTTATTCCTGTACTCTATCCTTCAGGCTTTAAATAATCACTTTTTCAGATACAGTCTGAGAATTGAAGAGCATAATTTGTATACCAAGACTAGAAGAATGCTTATTATTTTTTTGCCAAACAAGAAATCTGTCATCATACCAATATTCAGTATTCTCCAAGTGTTGCAGTGTCGTTCTATAAGATTATAGTATACATTTACAACATAACTGGGTTTGCAGTTGTCAAACTAGTCAGGGTAGAAACCCTGATTCAGAAATGTCTTTTTTTCTAGTTTCTTTACATATCACTGGAAAGAGATTTTTTCCTTTCATGTGCAACTGCATTACAGTGTGGTCTTAAGGAGTTTTGACTTTTGAAAAATAAATGTTTGGTATATACAGACCCTGCTTTGTGTTTTGATTACTTGAAAGACTGTATTTCTGATTTAACTTCCTCGTTTCAGTTCAGTCCTCAAGAACCTCACACTAGGCTGCATAGCTCTAGACTAGACTAGCTAGCTCATTTCCATAAATAACTTTTCAGTGGATTGTTTTTTTAAAGGAACACATTGGCCCTTTGTGGGCATCCCACACTGGACCACTGGGAATGTGCACATTGTTGCATCACTGGCCCTAAAGCATAGGCCCACTGTGGGCCACACTGTCTCAATGGGCATTCTCATCACAGCCCACATCAGCCCAATGTGTGCATTTTTGCTGGGTTTCTTTAATAAAAGTGAGGAAAATCCAGTTTTCTATGATATGGCTCTTTAACCTTAGTCACATATGGTTAAAATGTAAATACACTTATAATGGAAGCCAGTGGTCATTAAGTCAACAGTTTTTCTCTCTTTTTTAAGTCAGAATATTACCATTGATAGTAGATCACATGCTACAGATGTCACAGATTTTAAAAACTGGAGTATTCCTTTAACAAATGATCCACCAGGAGGTTACTAAGGGACCCTTTCTACAAAAAGAACCCTTCCAGCACCTTTATTTTAAGAATGGATTTGAAAATGAAGACTACCTGACTCACTTGAACCAAGCAGAGGAATAGAGTAAAATTGTGTAAGGCTGAGGGTCTTTTAAAGGGGAACTGCACTGATTTTCTACATAATTAAAGAGATGTAAACAGAGTGTTTTGATGTGAAGTGGTTCATTGTAGAGAAATGTAAAGACTTAGAGAATTTTTGTTGTCATGATGGTGATAAGAACCAGGGGTCACAATGTCTATAAGTTAAAAATGACTACACTCACTATTCAAAGCAACTAGTGAACCTACACACATCCGCTGAGGTTTTATATGTAAAGTTGCTGATGATAAAAAAGTGATAAATCTGGAAATGTAAGTTTTTGCTGATCTTTGGGTATTATACTAATCTGTATTATTTTTTGGGGTAACACTCTGCATGTACCGATTAGCTGCGTATTATATCCTTAAAACTACACATGCCAAGATATTAGATCAGATCTATCACAATACAAGAGTGTATGCTACAGCATTTCATATAATAATTTTCTGTGATTGGGCTTACAGAAGCATTAAAGTCTTCAGATGTCTATCACCAGCACTGTAAACAACTCTGCATCTGTAAGTTTCTTTAAAATGAAGCATTTCACATCAAACTATTCTAAATCTTTGTCTTAACAGGTTTATTATGCAGTAATTCTGTGGTGATTATGTGGTGGACGTTCCCTTTAAGAATAGATCAGGAGCTACTGAGCTAACATGCACAAAAAAGTAAAGCCCTGAATTTACTTGACTCTGTCCATAATTTCCTAAATCAAATATATTATATCTACGCAACTCTGTATTCCTGTTGACATGCTTTTGGCAAACATTATGTACATTTAAATCAAGCGAATTCAATGCTTCACTTCTTTCAGTGTGTACTAGTTGCTCTACAGAAGGAACCTAAACTACAAAAAGTTAAGTTAGAGAGAAAAGCAACGAGAAGTGGATTTCACTCTGAAAGAATTACAGTCCCAGGGAGTATTATTGGTGGCAAAAGCTTGTGTGCATGTCTTCACTCTCAGTCAGAACAGAGAAGCACCTCGTCTATGATAAGCTTTTCCTTTGTGAGTCCTTTTTCCTGATAATCGAACACGAGCTACAGCCTAGTCATTCAGTTCAGTCAAGCTTAACACCAGCAACAAAGCTCTGTCTACTTGGACGCGCACATGGGGCAGAACGTTGGGTGTAAGCCAGTTAAAGTCACACAGTGGAAGTGTCATGTTGTCTTGGCTGCTGCATCGGCTTTTCCTCTCTGATTTTAAGCGGAAGTTTTATGGTTAGCGGTGTGGCCGTCGGTGACGGAGCACGCGGATGGATGCTGTGCTGCTCTGGGTCATCATCCGAGTGACCAACTCCAAACTCAGCCCGGCCACTTTCTCTCCATTCACCTCCAGGATCTCATCGCCCACTCCCAGCAGCCCTGCATACAGCTTCTGAGTTCTGCTGTCACCCATCTCCTCTACATATACACCTTAAAAACACACACAAGCATGATACAGAATGAGAGCAACATTTCAGTTTAGTTTCAGATTATAAGGAACATTACATAATTCAAAAGTATGACAAAAGTATTACCGTAAAATACAGTAAAATATAATAAAATAAGTTTCACCATTAGCACTTTGAAGTACATAAAAGTTAGCTACTTGTGTCAATATTGTATTCCTACATTTCTGTCTCCTGTTGTGCTTAAACATGAATTGTCTTCATGCACAGTTTTAAACGACTTGATAGTTACTCCATTACTCCATTGGGCATTTTTGTCCAAAGTAAAACTCTATATTTTCATTTTTCAAATGTAAAATAGCTTGAAAAACTTGTAGCTAATGTATGTTGTAGCTTACATTTTTTTTATGTTTCTAACTATTGTGCAAAAAGTTAATCAGATTTCAGTTTTTAAGGATTTTTCTGTCAAATTAGTTGTGCTAATTCCCACATTATCTATCATCCCCCCAACATACAGTGCTACCGAGTTAGGAGGATGAAGGTTATCATATGCATCCTCTGAGACTTAAGTGTCTATGACTTCAGCAAATATTCAATACAATTCAATAACTTCAACAAAAAGAATATTAACAAATGGCAGAGCAGTTCAAATATCAAGTTATTGTACCCATACAAAGGTTTATATCAGTCAGATGGGCTTTGGTTTATGAAGCTAAATGCTATCAAGTCACAAGCATCAGAGTCTAAAGAGAGCATAATATATAATTTATAAACATAGTTTTTTTGGTTCACTTGTCTACAAGTCAGTTAAACTTTCCCTGCAATGCAATTCAGATTTGTCTTTTGTAAAAATACATGTCTGCAATACAAGTTAACAACAATTCCTAAATAATAGGACCACAGTATGTCACAACAGCATTTCACTTTTTTATTAACTATACCATGAACATAACATAACATTAGTGTACGCTTACCTGGTCAACAGACTGCTAACAAGCTGTAGGCTGCAGCAGTACATGAATAAAATAATAATAATTTTAAGGGGCTTTTTGCCTTTCAGACTGCAGGAAATCTGCTTACATTAGACATGCTGAAAAACTGGATTTGAGTTGCCTGTCTGAAAAAAGCCTTAGCGCTCTAATCTGATATTGTCGGTCGCAATACTTTTCCCACAAACTAGCACACTTTCCACCACATTTAGAACAAGTTACAGTGTACTGGCTAGCAGGCTGTTTGTCAGGAGCAATAAAGGGGCTGGTCAAATAGAAACTTGCACATGGTCACCCCTCACTCTCACTGTCAAAAGCTACCAGCATAGGTAGAGCAAGGTCAATTGTGATTTCTCAAACTTGTGATCTTCCAAAAATAGGGCCAATACTCCTTTGATACTTTGATTATTGAAATTTAATCATTTACTGAAGGATCATAATTGGATCAGATGTCAAATGTGTGCATCCTTTACACACCTCTATATATATAAAGGCAAAGAATAAGCAATCAGGATAAAGGATAAATAGTTAATGAACTGCCATGTTAATTTTATTATTGAGAAAATGTGGGTAATAGTCAGCGACTGGGGGTTGTGTTACCTGAGTCTGGCCTCCCTTTTCCACGTGAGATGAGGAAGCCGAAGGGTCCATCAGGAGGCCGGGACAGCTCCAGCAATAACGTCCCATCAGGAAAGGCCTGGGCTACTCTTCCTACTGACCGGACCGCACTGGGGCTGCCCACATCTTCCACACTTAGAGTGCGCTGGAGCCCCCTAGACACACATAAGAATAGGTCACATGACAATACAACAAATAAGGTTATCAAAAATATCATCACTGTCATTAGAAAAGCTTGCAATATTGACAATATGAAAAGAAAAGAATGTAGTCAATGGACTTTAAAAGACTGCATTCATTAATAAAATTATTTTGGGGCATTTTTTAATTGGTCCATTTATCATGAAATGTTTATACAATGGATAAAAGGGATGCCTTCGTGTTTATACTAAAAAGGTTTTCTTATGACACTGATAAGAAGCCTATTTAATAGGAATAAATATCTGCGACTCTGTATGTAATCTCTGTATAAAAAATGTCCAAATCTACGCCAAAAAGTGCAGATCCTGATCTAGAAGGCTTTCCAGCAATGCTGTGACATTTGCATCTTTTGTAGTTTTAAAAATAGAAGACATGCGGGGACGCTCTGTTTACGGATCATAAAATAAAACAGAAATACATTCTTGAGGAGGAGAGAAGACAGTCTAAAAACAGACCATGCCCAAATTCAGTATCAGGGTGACTAACACCTTCTCAGGTTTCTTTCCATTTGTCTTCTCTGCATCTCCCCACATTCCCTCCTTCTCTCTCCGTCTCTGTCTCTCTTTCTCTCGCTCTCTCTCTCTCTCTCTCACCCTCACTCCCTCCCCTCCCCCTTGCTCCCTGAGATCAGAGTAACAACAGGAGCTGTTTATAGCATCTCCTTCTCTCTGCTCTCTGCTCTCTGACTGGCTCTTGAGGAAGGTGATGTAAGCTGCAGCTTCGTCACTCTTACTAGAATTTCCTCTCTGGCCTCCTTAATGGACCACTGAGACACAAACACAGACACATAAACACACATACAGATACACACTAGGTCTGCTCTACACAAATGAAATTTCATGTTGCGCTCACATATATTGCAACATATTGCAATTGTGATATAACCCACAATGTATGTTACAAACTAGGGCGTAGAAATATCTGACCTCAAAAATTCAACACTATATTCCAGACACTCACTCTAATGCTATAGGAGAATCAATTTGAGCAGTAGATAAATGCAGACAATAGAAAACAATACAATACTTGGCCATAAAATCTAATGTCAATTATTATAGTGTATTTTAATATACAGTATTTAACTGACCACACAAGTATTTGCTATTTGCCCCCTTATTATAATGCACAATCAGATATTATTTAGGGATGCGCACATCGTGAAGTAGTCTGAGCTGAGGGTTTTAAGTGATATAGTAGTGACAGTAGCTAAGGCAGTCAGGATTTCCCATACAAACTCCAAAAAGGTAAAGTGCAAATATTTGCAGAAAAGATATTTAATGCTTTACTTTATTGGTTTGTTTTGTAAATATACTTTTATTCTGATGTCTGCAACATGCTCCAAAAAAGTTGGGAGAGGGCAATATAAGACTAGGAACATTTTTAAATATTTTAAAAAATCCAGAATAGAGTCCTGTATAAGTGAGGATGAGTCGAGCTCACAACTCTGCCAGGTTAAAAATAACACTTCACAGCCAGCAATTGTGGTGATTGTTATGTTTTTCATCCTCTACAGCGTAATAACATAAAATATTTCAGAAAATCAGGAGAAAGGGGCTGAAAACTACAACAGAATGCCTGTGATCTTTTATCGCTTTAGACAGTCCAGTAAAAAATTAATTCTTCTGTGATGGATCTCACACATGAGCTAGGGAATACTTTGACAAACCATTGTCAGTCAGCACTGTCCATTGCTGCTTCCATAAATGCAAATTAGTGCTATATTACACAGAGCTGTGTAAGTTATTTGTCAGCAACATTCAGAAACGCTGACAACATCTTTGGACTTGAGCTCATCTGTGCTCAAACGTGTATTATGGTCTGACCAGTCAACTTTTCAAATTGTTTATGGAAATATGAATCGGGCCATCCTAATTGTTACCAGTGTAAAGTTCATGTATTTCATGGTATGGAGGGATATTAGTGGGTAACCTGCACATCAGTAAATGCACTATTAACCCAGAACAAATTTTAGAGCACCACATGCTGCCTTATAGATTAAATCCGAAATGGTGTCTCTAGGTCGAGTGGAAGTAGGGTAGATAGGCACTAATTTTTCCATCCTATTTATTCTCTACGGGAAAAAAATCCCGGAAAATCTGGCCCTACACAAAATCTGAGCATCCGATCAAAAAGCTGTACACAAGCCCACATCACACAATCATACCAGACAATCTGGAGTTGGAACGGAGTCGATATTTTGAAAACTGCGGGACGAGTTACGCGGCGAAGAAATGGCAGAAAAATAAGAATAAGAAGAACTAGAAAAGTGCATTTCCTTAAGGAAACGCAGGATGGTTGCAACGCTTGCTCAGTGAGGAACGAGGGATGAATAAACGAGTGCGGGTCAGCATGACTGTGTATTAGTGTTTGGAGGCATGCCCTTAGAGAGTACATAAAGTTTGGTGGCTCTCGGGCGAAGGAAACATTAGTGCTTGGTTTGGTTCGAAAATGACTGGGAATCTATGGGAGGAACGAGGGATGAATAAACGACACATAGACGAGTGCGGGTCAGTATGGCTGTGGATTAGTGTTTGAGGACCTGCCCTTAGTGAGTATGTGAAGTTTTGTGTCTCTCAGGCGAAGGAAACAGCTGGGTTTGGGTGTGTCCAAAAATGAATGGGACTCTACAGGAGAAAAAACGGATGAGAAAAGAAAGACAAACGGAGGAGTGTGGGTCAATCCAACACTGAATTCCTAGTGTATCCGAAACGGTGTCTCTCAGTTGAGCAGAAGTAGCATTTGGGCACGCATTTTCCATCCTATCAATTCTCTATGGGAAAAAAAATCCCGAAAAATCCGGGCCTACACGGAATCCGAGCATCCAATCCAAAAGCTGTATACAAGTCCACATCATGCAATCATACCGGACAATCTGGAATTGGAACGGAGTCGATATCTCAAAAGCTGCGGGACGAGTTACGCGGCGATGAAACGGCAGAAAAAGAAGAAGAAGAAGAAGAAGAAGAAGAATATGAATCAGATAACAGTATAGTTGCGCATTGCTTTGCGCAACCATAATGCTTTGCAATGCTCAACCATAATAAATCTGCTCTCAAAACTGGGTTAATTTGGGTCTTCAGTTCTTAAATGATTATTAATTGTTGTTGGAAGGAAAGGTGATGTATCACTGTCTAAGCTTTTTTAGTTTTGCAGGCATCATATTTGGAATGAGCATATATACAAACAAAAAAAATTACAGGTCAAACAGAATGTATTAATCATTGCCTTTTGTTTTTAATAGCATATCACACATGTCTCAACTTGTTTAAAAGTGGGGTTGTCGTTTTGCTAACAAAAAATTATCTGCAGAGTATTGCTTTTTTTTTGACGGTGGATTGACAGCTCATGTGGAGCATCTGTGATTGGTCAGATTTCTCACAGCACATAATAAACAATATAAAAAAGATATTAAAACAATATTAAAATAGGTTAGTGCAATGGGAAAACCTGTTGTTGAGTAAATGCAATATGTCATTAAAACTATGGTGGACAAAAAAATTACTTCTTGACATTCAAATGAACATGTCCTTTTGGCACTGATCCTGTGCAATGACACCCTTCCTGAAGCCCCTGCTTAAATCTCTTAAATTCCATTTCTTTCTTTGGCAGGCCTACACACTTCTATTTTTACCCCATCCATCCCTACCCACACATGTCTGATGCAGACACGCCTGCTGACCCAGTCATCAAAGGCAAATATGTAGCTCATTGCACAACACACCAGCTGTCTGTGCTTAGCTGGAATACATGCACTGTACTCACACACTCACATAAACTCACACATGCACACTTAACATGCCATTCTTCACACTTCATTCATAACTTTGCAGCATGACATTATAAATAGGTTGGCTGGTCAAAAATGAGAGTAGAATGATACCACTGGCCCTGCTTCAGATATGTGCAGCATGCACAAATGTTTTAAGTGGAATATGTGTCATGTTATATAAATATGTGCTAGTAAGAGACTTCGAATCGTCAGGGTCAGATCAATTACATAACAGGCTTTTACTGTTTGCACACAGTGTGTATGTGCCTGTATGTGTTGTACAAATGAATGGTACCTGGATAGTACAGGACTGCATGGCAGCTCCCCTGGCGTGTAGGCGCTGGAGCGATCCCCTTTTCTCTTGGGACTCTGGAGATTCTGCACTGAAGAAGACTTCTTTAACTGGACAAAGGGAGACCCCTGGTGATCATAAATGGAAAATCAGTAACCAAAATTTCTCTATCATAACTCTGTAGCACTAGAAAATACTCTCCAAATCATAGCAGTTGGGTAACTTGAGGGAAGAACTAGCAGGGTAAGATGAGTACCCCCCTCTCATTTTCTCTACTTATGATTTGATGGAAACAAATCTAATCTCAACATATTTACTGAATGAATCTGCTGTGGTGTATTTCATTCTGAAATGTCTTCTGGATTGTTGCACTCCTAATATTTATTCCCATGGAAATCTTTTGGGCTTAGTTAGTCCATTTTTTTGTCACTATGCCATACCACCATATATAGCAATATATACCACCATATATTGAGATTTGAACCCTAATAACTTAATAACACTTAGCTTTTTAAAGATCAGTTTAAAGATCTGTTCTATTGATTTTGAAGAAAAGTCTGATTTATTTGAGTTGGGCATTTTATAGTTCTGCTAAAACAGTCACTACTGAAACATTTGGCAAAGGCTATAATAAGGCAAAGCTTGGCAAATCTATAGTAATTACAGAATTAAATGTTCAATCATTTATTTGAATACAATAAACACAATTAACATATAACGTGACATATGTTAGTCTAAAGTGCAAATCAGCTAAAAGTCTTAAACGTCAGTCCACAGTACATATATGAAAACTGCGCAGAAACATTTTGTTTTTAATTATTTTGGGACTGGATACCACAATTTTGCCTACAGTATATCTGCTTATGAAGTCTATAGCTGTTTGGCCCTGCCTATTCATGTTAAAGTTAAAAGGAAAGTTTTAGCCTGGAGAGCTTTTTAAATGAATCCTAACAAAGTTCAGCCAATCAAAACAGAGATTAAAGGTACAGTAACAAAAATAGAATGTTTTATTTTAGAGACTACAAAATGTAGGAGAATGTCCCTTTAAAGCACTGGTGGCGATTGCAAACAGTCCACTGCATCTTAGAGTATGTTTTTATGCATCTCCTCTGTAATTAGAGTGAGTGGGGATGTGTGAGGGCAGTAGAGGACAAACCAGACGCAGGGACTGCAGTGATGGAGCTTTCTTAATCTGGCTGATCCCTGCACGTGCGGGGCTGGGGGATGCAGAAGGGGATGCGCAGGGTTTGGGAGGCAGGCTAAGTTGCTCCATGCTGCTGGAGCGCTCCTTCGCCAGCCGCCCCCCACCGTTCAGACCCATTGCTGAGAATAAGCGGCGCAAGGACAACTTCGGCTTCGCCTCCTTCTGCTCCACCTCTGATCCTGCACTGCTGCTATCAAACATACCAGAAAACAATCAGCCGGTGGTTAAAAGAGCACTGCAGCCAAAGTACAGTACTGTAATGTCAGGGCCAATGGGTACAAGTTATTTATGTTTCTATTACAGAAAAAAATTGCAAAGCACATAGAAAATTATCCCAACACTGCATATAATATCAAACCTGCCAGCATTTAATTTGTCCACTCTTTACTTTTTTAGCACCCTACGGTCACTCTAGCTCCTTCATCCTGCCAATCTTGAAACCAACCAGTTACAGTTGCTTCCCCAAACAAAAGTTGTTCCAAAAGAGTCAGTGGCATTATCTTCTCCTTTAGACACAAACATTCACACAAATATCTACCCAAACTCACCTTTGGTATCTAAAAACGGCTAAAAATATTTTTATAGAGGATATTTATATTAAATAATGTATTGTATAAAGAAGGAGGAAGTCAAATAAATATAACCAAAAAACATGACCTTTCAAAACTGGAGAAAAAAATGAAAGGCATGAAAAATGAGTCTCCTGACCACCTTGCAAGACCTGAAAGTCCACCAAAACTTTCCCCATCAGATAAACTGTACTTTAGCTTCCATCTTTGAGGGAGAGGAGAAAAATCAAGCTCCAATCATCCTACAGATCCACAGGTGTTTCTGTGAGTAAACAACTCAGCACTATGGGTTCTGAAAGGATGTGTTGCTGTCAAGAAGTCCTTACTGAGGAAAGGAAATAAGACAAATAATTGCACAAGAACACCAAAACTCAACATCTAATTTGTGGAGTAAGGTAAGAGTACTGTGTCTAAATGTGTTTGGGATTTGGGATTAGAAGATTCATAATCAAAGTACTGGATTGTGAAAAGCAGAAAATGTAGTCAAGTAGTCAAAGACCGAACTTTGAAGAATGGAAGATGTAATAAATGAGTGGACACACTAAAAATCGAACAACAAATCATTATATTATATTAAATTCTTTATTTGTTTCTGATGCATTTGATGAATTATGTGTACTTGTTTAATGGTTGTTTTGAGTGTAAATGAAATAAATGAACAGGTGGTCTCTGACTTTTGTACAGTCAAAAGCATTTTTGCCACTTTCCTATGGTTTCTATTAATCTCTAATAAGCAACATATCGTCGCTGTCCAAAGAAAAACAAGTATCTCCAAAATGGCAACTTTACAGGAGAGGCCAAAAACCTCATTTAACTCTAATGTAAGTCAATGGAACCAGACATCTTTCCAAACAGTTTTGGGCCATTTCTGTTGGTCCATTCATCATGAGATTCTCACCCAGTGTAAACAGCAGCTGATGTGTTCAAATGATGCATTAAAGTAAAAATGGACAAAAATGGAGATACATGTTTTTCATTGGACAGTGACGATATACATGTCTGACAACAAAATTTAGATAAATCCACATAAGTTATTCTAAGTTATTGTATAGTTATTTCTTGAAAGAACATCTAACAGTTCCCTTTTTATGTTTCTTAAAAACATGTGACCAAAATTTAACATGATTAAATAAGCAATAAAAACTGTATTAGCTGTATTGTTTAATAATTAAAACAAAGTCTAGATATTTGTGCATGCTCAGAGAACACATGGAGCAAAGAAAGTGTATATTTGCAATTTTCGATATAAACATTTTAACCCATGTAGGTTAATATCAGCTAAGTTCCAACCTCTTTTTTATGCAAGAAAATCGTATCCTGATCACAAAAAACATCTTGAATCCCAGCAGTAAATGGTGTAATGTCTTCTTATTCTTCTTAGTGTGATTGATACCATTAAAACTATATAAATACAAAACTGTATATAATATCTTGACCAGGAGGGGGGAGTGTTGCAATGAGTACAATTTTTCTTGCCATGGTGGGTTTGCACATGCCACTTTTCTGACCTACTTTCTGTCCGAACTGCCACAACACTCCGTAGGATTGTGGCCCGGAAATTAAAACAGGCTGCAGAACGCTTGAACAACTTAGCAAAGGATTGAGTTTCTTAAGGCCTAAAACCGAAAACGGGGATTATGGGGTAAAACCGTGGGCTTTAAATGGCTTCAGAAAAACACAGAAAGTTCTGTTCCTGCAAGAGTGCTGCCATTGTGGATGATTCTGTTTGCTTGTATCTCTCTCTTACTCACTGTGAGGGGCTTGGGCTCTCCTCCTGATGATAGTCTGGTCGAACAGCACCTTGAATCTGTCCATCGTTCAAATGTTTGTGAGAATTTTCAGCAGGGCTGTCTGTTAACTCGCCTGTGATGTGATCCTGTTCCAAACCTGGGGAGGAGTTCAGATGTGTGCTTAAAATAGCAGACTAGATCATTCAGTTGAAATCAAATTGAAATATTTTTTTATAATATAATCTACAACCCCAATTTCAAAACAGTTGGGACGCTGTGTAAAATGTAAATAAATGTAAATCAAAACAGAATGCAATGAATTGCAAATCTCATAGATCCGTATTGTATTTACAATAGGACATAAAACACATATAAGATTTGAAAGTGAGATGTTGAAAATTTTACCATTTCATTAAAATTATCATTTAATTTAGAACTTGATGGCAGCAATGCATCTCAAAAAAGTTGGGACAGGGGAAACAAAAGCTGGAAAAGTATGTGTTACTAATAGAAAACAGCTGGAGGAGCAATTTGCAACTAAGTCACATGACTGGGAATGAAAAGAGCATTTTAGAGAAGCAGAGTCTCTCAAGAGTTCACTAGTCGGCAAAAAACTGTCTAAAATTTGTGGAATAATTTAAAAAATGTTCCTCAATGTATAATTGTGAAGACTTTGGATATCACACCACCTACAGTACATAATATCATCCAAAGATTCAGAGAATCTGGAGAAATCCCTGTGTGCAACCTGTGTTACACATCTGAAAAAAGGCACTATCAATGCTGAACAGTATATAGAGGTCTTAGAACAACATATGCTCCTTTGCAGACAACGTCTCTTTCAGGGAAGGCCTCGCATATTTCAGTAAGATAAGGCTATAGCACATATTGCATCCATAACAACAGCATGGCTTAACAGAAGGGCCCGGGTGCTGAACTGGCCTGCCTGCAGTCCGAACTTTTCACCAATAGAAAACATTTGGCGCATCATGAAACAAAAAATCTGGCAAAGAAGAGCCAGGACTGTTGAGCAGCTAATATCAGACAAGAATGGGACATCAGACAAGAATGGGACAGCATTCATCTCCCAAAACTCCAGCTATTGGTCTCCTCACTTCTCAGACGTTTACAGACTGTTGTTAAAAGAAGAGGGGATGCAACACAATGGTAGACATGGCCCTGTCCCAACTTTTTGAGATATGTTGCTGCTATCAAGTTCTAGATGAGGTAATAATTTTTATGAAATAGTAAAATGTACTTTCAACATCTGATAAGTGTTCTACATTCTATTGTGAGACAACGGAAAGAGGTAAGAGGAGAAGGAAAGAAGAAAAGGAGAAAGGGAAGAGGTAAGGTAGATAGATAGAGGGTAAGAGAGAGAGAGCAGAAGGGAAAGAAACAGAAAGGGAAAGAAGGAGAGCAAAAAAAGCAATGAGATAGGGAGATGAAGGGAAAATAAAAAGAGAGAGAGAGAAACAGAAATATGTGTCTCAGTGGGATGGAGCTGGCTGGGCAGGCCTCAATGGGATTAGGGGCCTACTGACAGTAAAATTCCTGTTGAGGCTGGAGCATGGCACAAACAGGCAGGTCCTGGATTGACCAGCATTCTGAATGAAGATACTCTATTAAAATGAAAATGTACTCCAGAACTAGGCTTAATCCCTGTCTGGGAAACCAACCACTTGAGTTTAACTTTAACACCCTGAAACCTAAGCTTATTACTAACTTATAATATAACTGTTATGAATTGTTCACTAACTACAATGAAGCTAATGTGTAAGGTTTGTAGTTATGAGAGGGAAGAATTGAAGTAATTTACATGGCTCAATATCCGTTTCATAAAATCAGACTTCATTTCTATGAGAGAATTTCTTTTAAAGTTGTCTCAGGGGGTATTTATAATTACCCATAAATTGAAGGATATTTTTGCTAACCAAACATACATAATCAAATGGTCAAAATGTTTGTTACTGTAAATAAGTGCTGAAGTGAGTAAAAGGTGACCTGATTTCCAAAAGGTATGAAGTTAAAGATGATTAACACATCCCCAAAGCATGATCAACCATGTAACAATCCATACCTGTGCTTTACAGTTGGGGAGATTATCTTAAACTCCCTTATTTCTCCAAAAATAACTTTGTTTATTGTGGCCAAAACTTTCTATTTTAATATCTCAGCGTATTAACATTTTTTTCAGGCTTGTTTAGATGTTAATTTGCAAACTTTTGATGCTGAATTTTGCAGTGAGGACGGAGGACAGGTTTTCTTCTGATGACTCTTCTGCAAAAATGTTACTGCACAGTAGAATTGAAGGTACTTTTCAGTCAAACAGGTATTTCATTTGCCTTTCTAGCAATCCTACAAGCAGAAAGATAGCTCCCAGACTTCAACTTGACCTTCACTGTTGCTGTTAACTGCCATTTCCTAATAAGATTATCAAGCGAAGAAACGGCTACCTGAAATTGCTTATAGCCTTCTCCTGCTTTGTGTGCTTGAGTGCTAAGCAGCTGCTCAGAGGAGCTCATGGCTGATGATTGTTAGGACAAGATTTGAGGAGTATTTACAAAGATTTGAAATGTGCATCGCCTGGCCATTCCTAGCAATAAATTTGAAATTAAAGTCTGATAAGTTCAGATAACAATTCACAGTATCAGAAATTTTAACCTGGGTGCCCAGACTTGTGTTTACAGTTTCAGTTTACCTGTTATGCCCTATATACAATGCCAATAGGTTGGGAGGTGAAGGCTAGTACGAGCTTCTTCCAAGGCATGAACCCCGCCACTGCATATTTTAATACTGCTAATAAGCACAACATGAGAACACCCTCTGCCAATTGTGTTGCATCAACCAGCAGACACCCAGTTTGGGTAGCATCGGAGTGAGGGCTGTCTTGCACACTCAGAGAGAGTGAGGCTAATTATGATCTCTGATGGCAGTGGCATCGACAAGGACAGAACATACATTTTTTTCACAATAAGGCCAACACTTTAGTAGTTGCACCAGTTTTAAATTTGGGAAGGGGACCCATACAAACTCCATTTAAAAAGGGCAGTCCAATGAAACAGGAGTAATCCGGCTCTTTTTGTAATTTTCATTTACATGCAAATAATGAAACATGCTATTGGCAAGTGTCCTAGAAGCACTGACAATATCCACAATATGCCCAAGAAAACAGGTTAACTTTGAAATCCATGAGGCTGACCTGCTGGTTGGTATCCAGGCTCTCCTGGGTGCGTGGCAGAGATGCTGCCTGTGGGATGCTTCAGTGTGGCGTCTCTGGAAGAGTTTCCCAGGGCAGGGCTGACCTCAGGACTGCCATCTACATTGGCCCCTTCTTCTGAAGAGTCCAGACGCACAAGGCGGTACTGTGGAGAAGGCATGAGCTTGACCACTCGCTGACCATTGGGACGTTCCTTTGAAGCAGACTTCAGGGCAGACTTTCTGGGCTGGATAGGAGGGGGGGCAGACTGGGGTAGCTGGGTGCTTGGAGCTTGTCCTTTGGGAGGCACTGGAGGTGGCACAGGAGCTTTAAAGTTGGGTTGGGACTTGCACAAGATAAATGGTACCTTCTGTTCCAGCTGTTCTGGAGCATAGGGGTTAGGAGGTACTGCCATAGTGCCATTAGACAGGTGCATTTCTGCCCCGTTGGTTGTGGGCCTGGATGTGGGTGGTGATGCTGGTGAGAAAACATTTGCTGTTGCCTCTGGGCTTCCCTCTCTTTTTCTACTCTTTCTCTTTTGCTTCTGTAGAGAACCTCTACTGCTAGCACTGTCCATGCTAATTGTACCTCTACAGTGATTGCCATCGCTGTCAACAATAAGAGGGCCCACCGCTCCAATGTACGTCTCCTTAATCTGCTCTATTCGGACCAGGCGGTTGGGCAGGGTGGGGGCCACCCAGCATGGGACAGTCTTTCCCTCTGACTCTCCATCAGCAGGTGCTAGAGATAAACAGAGAGTGTCTGAACCAGCCCCATCAAGTATTTTCTGACCTGCCCTCTGTCCATCCAGTATTGTTCCACAGGAATTGCACTGTCGACCTACAGCCTCATTCACAAGGGGTTTGTAATGGCCATTAGTGTTGCTAGTGTTAGCAAACTCCTCCTGACCTTTTCTGTTTTTGTAATTCCACAGTGGCGAGTCCTCCCTGCCCCGGGTCGTGTCTGCACCTCGGCCATTCACATATGAAGCTAGGCTGGGTTTGGACCCCAGGAGGCCCTGTGCCCTCTCCCCAGCTCGCCGGCGCTGGCGCAAGCGCTCCAGGTAGCGAAACTCAGCCTCTTTTTCTGATTCGTCCTCAAAGCGGACACGTGTTGGCGACTGGCCGTGTCTGCGGCGTGGGCCTCCAGCTGAGTCACTGCTGGATGAGTCGCTGACGTTCCCCGAACCTGCCGCCACCCCCTCCTTCCCCGCTAGAGGAGCCCGTTGCAGGGAGGCCCCAGCCCAGGAGAGCAAATCCCTGTGCAGAGGCACATACAAATACAGAAAACATTACAAAGCTGTGGAAATCTATACCAAAAGCAGTATTAGAAAAACAAAATGTGACCCATATTCAACTTAAATAATCTGCTGTTAGATTGTTAGTTGGTATTCTGATTAGGTTAAAATGTTTTTTAGATTTTATTTGTATAGATTTTATTTGTTATAAACTTTAAAAGTACTATTTCCTACTCTGGTAGTCCTAGTCTAGTAGTCTGGTAATCCTAGGCAGTCCTGTCCTGGGCCTTTTAGTTTTCTCCCTGACCCAACATACATACCCATAATTTAGGGGCTTGTTAACCCCTTACATTCCAAAGACCCATCAGTAGATTTTGACTTTCATTACTCATTCTTCTAATTACATACTGTACATAGAAGTAATACATAGTAGTTATTGGATAATAAACCATAAGGTCAAGGTAGTAATAGTAAGCCCAGACTTAATTGAGGTTAACTGAACAACCAGTTGGATCAGGCATGTTAGAGCAAGGACAACACAACAACATGTACATCAGGGCTTCTACAGGACCGGGACTGGGAACTCCTCCTGTACACTTACGTATATACAGAGGACATACACACATAAAATATGCACACCCAGAAGTGGTCAGCATTTAGCCTTCTAGGACACAGATACAGAGGCGAGACTGAATGGCTGTGGAATGCCTCCACAAGGTCCTGCATTCCGCACATGCTTCATACCCATTAAGTGGAGGGATCAGGCTCAGTGCAGCTGCTTCCTCAGCACCAGCATGTGGCATAGTAACATATTTCACCACAATTGGACATTTTGAACCATGCCTGTCTGCCAGAAATACAGCTTGAAATATACTTACGGTAATTACAGGAAGACATAAATACAGTAAAATAATCGAAAACTACTGGGCACTTACAGTTATAAGTCCTCACAAGTCAGGGTGCACTGTCTGCACATTTTAATGCAAATTCCTATGAAAAAATTAAATTTTTCAGATTGATGTTAAACTGAAGTGTGTTATGCTGAAGTGTGTTTAATGTGTCTCATATTAAAATTACAATAACAATAATTGCAGGAGAAATGCTTCCATGGTGTTGACAAAATTAGTTTTGAATTTGTTAGAACTCTTACCCATAAGCACTGTGTGACGCTCCCCCTCTAATCTACTCTGGTTACTGATTGCCGCACAAGGGTGTAGTTTATTACTAAACATGGAGACAGCTGCTGGAATGGCTTACCCATCTGTGACTGTGTGTGGGGGACAGACAGAAAGTAAAAACTGCTGATGTCGTCCCTGTCGAGGGACTGGGATTTAGAGGCAGCCTGGTATAATTGTTGTATAATTAAAGATAGCTTATATAACGCTGCTGCCTTAAATAGAAGTGCAAGCGTGTGTCTGGAAAGACAGAGGTAGACGCAGCGTGTTATATTTAGCAGCTCAGTTTTTTTCACTATTACTGGGCTGTGAGCTACTAATATTCATTCATGAATAAATCACCATTTTATTAAACTGGAGTAAAGCTTGTTATCTCCTAAATGACATGTAAATCTAATTACAAAAATATGAAATGTTTGCTTTGGTTAAAGATGTGGTATGTATTTTTTTCTTTTTTTTTTATTTGTTAAAATTTAAGTTGCCATGTAAAGCCTGAAATAACCATTTATAAGTCAGAGGTGTATGGGGTCAGATTTCACAGGAGTTTTTAGACCGCATCATATGTTTTTACATATTAACATCACATGTACAGACTCAGAAAGAAGGGTTAGCTCTATGTTTAGGTCTTGAATGCAAAATCAGCATTATACTGATTCAGATGTGAGGACAACAGTAGATAATTCACTCACATCCTCGGAATACAGTGGTCTCAAAGTCGTAATTAGTGCAGCGTTCATTTGTTCTGTTCACATGTAAATGTCCATAATATTTTTGAACAGCATTAAAAATAAAAGCTGAACAAACAGGGGTTTTCTTATGACAGCAATATGGCACAGGATAGAAGCTGGCTTCCATAATGTCCAGCATTCAGCAGGTCTGCCAAATTATTGTAAGACCACAGCACAAACACAGCCCCACTCAAAAGAGACTCAGCACCTGTTGCTGCTGAAAGAAAGCACGGCTCCACTAAGCACTTCCCCCATCCGCCAGTCACCCCACTCCACAGCTAACGAAGGGCAGCCCTGCAGCCCTGCAGCTTAGATTATAGATGAAGATTTAAAACCCTCACACAGTTCATATTAAATGGCCAGGGCTGGACAGAAACAGCAAAATTTTAAATGAGCTATTTATAATTAAATGATGTTACTAAACTTGGGGCTAAAAGTAGGCTATCATGCACAAACACTCTGTGAAAAAGTCAGAAACCATCCCAGATTTTGTTAGTTATAAATCCAAACCACCATGCAGTAATACGTTATTCATTTTTCAGGAGATATTTCTGATCTTAGATGTCAGAAGGAAATCCACTTACAAAAAGAAGGCAAGTCCACAGAAAACATGTGGGGGGAAAAAGGAGTTTCCAAAAAATGCTACAGAAGAATATAGGACTTCTAATAGACTAGGTAGACCACCACTGGGCCCATAAGTTAAACAGCAAAGATCAAGCTCTATTTTTGCTTTAGATTTAAAGTTTCTGTCCATCCTTCCACTGTGAGAAGAAAACTCTAGCACTATGGTTCTGAAAGTATGTGTAACTGTCAAGAAGCTCTTACTGAGAAAAGGAAACTGACAAAGAAGAAGATACTTTGCAATCACAGATCCTGCTGTTGCCAATGGTGGTGTCCAAATCTCAATGTCACTAAATGTGTTTGAGATGTATTGCATGGTGAGAAGCAGAAAATGTAAACCAACTTCCTGAAAATGAATAACCTTTACTAAGTCACATGTTTTGACTGGAAATAAATAAACAAAGCGTGATTGGGTATTTTACAAAGTACAGTACATAGATAACAACATGGCATCACATAACGCGAGTGAGAGCTGTTTCAAGCAACATTTCTTACAGTGTTGAAGTGGTTTCACTCTTTTTTACCTTCCAGTATACAGTCTAGAATTTCTGCTGATATGGACTCAATACTGTTACCCAGTATTGGATCAGTTTCATCTCCAATTACAACAAATTGTTCCTTACTGTAGTTTATATACTACTTTGTATTCTTGATATGCATTCTTGTTTATGTAATTGCATGTGACATGGCCAGTGAAACTGTCTTTTTCTGTACCTTCCAATAGGCTTCAGTTGAATATTACCCAAACTGGCTAAACTGGCACATTTAAAGAATGGTTTATTAAGGTGTAGTGTCCCTAAATACAAATTAGAGTACAACGCATCAGTAATAATTTTGTATGTACGTATATATACATATACGTCTATACATTAAAAATAAAGAGTGGCTACAGATCTGCCTTATGTTAATTTGTTTTAGTTCACCGTTTAATAAAGCATTATCATGTAACATTGCCAAGCACAATATTTTTGTTGTTGTTTATTTTTTTATTACACTTTACTATTACACTTTTATTAGACATGCAGTATTATTAGTATTAAATGGGAAATTCCATATATTTCAATAATTGTAATTCTATCACTGAAATGTAATCATTCAAAGAGATTTGGCGTGAAATGGCTAATTGTAGAGAAACTTACTGATTCTGTTTTTTTACCGTGAGGGTGACAAGGGGTCACCATGTTTACAGCAAACGCAGCTGCAGATGACCAGTAATTCTACACATGTCTTCATATATATGTAATGTTGATAATGGAACCCATTATGCCCTGCATGTGTCTCTACACAATCGACATACATTCAAACATATATTTTAGGTCAAAATCTTTTCAAGACTATCATAAACCAATGCCTCAAGTCATTTGTTTGCTCCAGCCTGTTGAATGGCTAGTCTGATTCCTGTGTGTATTGAATTGAACACCACAATACTACACGCTGTGTTGTTATACTCCTAGAAGTATTAAAAGATATCAAAGGTTCTCTAGGAGGGCTCCCAAACCTCCTCAATCAACAACACAAATCCCCTACCTCTCCCATTGTGCTGACGATAGACAGAGAAAGACAGAGAGAGGTAAAGAGAGAGAAAGGGAGAAAAAGATAATACACTCACGGGTTGTCCCTCTGGACGGGTAGGATGGTGTGGTCGGCTTTAAGTGGGTTGGAGCGGGCCTTCATGCGAGCACGCTCCAGCAGTCGTTTGGCCTGCTCGTGGCGAGGACTCAGCGGCAAAACGTCGGCCCAAACAAAGGCCCTGCAGCCCCACCGGACGGAGACACATGCACAGAGAAAGAGAGAGAGAGAGAGGCACACGTCAGCTCCTGTGCAGGAGGGACACTCATACAGCCGAGGATTAAGTGGAGCAGGCCGTCACCACTAATTAGGCTGACGGGGTTGAGACTGTGTGTGTGCGAGAAAGAGAGAGAGAGACACACACAGACAGACAGACAGAAAGAGAGAGAAGCATCTGATTATGTGCATAAAGTGGATTATGATTATGTTTACACACCACAGTCCTTCTGAATACATTGAAATGACATCATATGTCTGTTTTAATACAGCCAACAAAACAGAGGAAAGTTTAATATAAGTAGTGAGCCTTTGAGGCCTTTGGTTGTCTAATAACTTCGAATGAAATAAAAATATATATTTCTGTAATTTTAGTTCATTTTAATATAATATTATCATCCATTATTTTAACTAGCCAAGTAACAATCTTATTCCATTGATAGGTTTAGGTTGAAAATCAGGGGGTTACATTTTTGAAAAACCCATCAGAAAATGACACAATCAAGATGTTCGGGTAGAGGTGCCTAGGCAGATTCAGTCAAGCAGACTTTCATATTGGTTGTGCCAAATGTGACAATCAGTTAAATTACAGTGGGTCTAATGTTGTGAGAGAGAACCTTAGCTTCTTCACAAACTCACTGTTTTTGAGCTGAAAAACACAAGGTGAAAAAAATTAAAGGCTAGTAATTTTAGTTGAGGTAACAGATCTTCAGCATTTGTCTGTTTATCTAAAAAACTCTTTCTCTGTTTCAAGCCTTGTGTCTATTATCTACCATATCTTTCTGTGGTCTGGATTTGGATTAAATTTAATGTAGTAAAATGTAGTGTTTTTTATGTAGCACTGCATATGTGAAAAGTCATGATTAAAAACACACCACTTTATTCTGATACCACTACCTACCTTGACACTTTAGCAGACATTATTAATGAGCTGCTTTTTTCTTTAAAAACTTTTTTTCAATTAAGCACTTCATTTTTTAACTGAAGTTTGCCTTTAGAAGTAGCCTTCTTATTGCAAGCATTTTTATACTATTTATTGTATCAGTTATATCTATTTACACTCACTAAGTGCTTCATTAGGAACACCTCCCTGTATCTGTACACATTTTCTATTTTATCAGTCTCACTTATCATAGGTGCATATTGTAGTTCTATGTCTATATACTTTATCCATCTGATTCTCTGTATATTTTGTTTATCCAGTTCACCCTGTTCTTCAATGGTCAAGGACCACCACAGACCAGGTATTATGTGGGTGGTGGATCATTCTCAACACTTCAGTGACACTGACGTTGTTGTGGTGTGTTGTGCTGCTGGATGTTTTAAACACCTCAGTCACTCCTGGACTGAGAATCATATGCCAAACAAACATATCCAGCACCATCCTGTGACCACTGATGAAGGACTAGAGGATGACCAACACAACCTGTGCAGCGAAAGAGAATTTTGACTTCACATCTATAAGATGGACAATAAGGTAGTTGTGTCATTGCATAAAGTGGACACTGAGTTGACAGTGTTTAAAATCTCCAGCAGAATTGCTGAATCTGACCTACTTGTACTAGCCCAACATATACTAACACGCCACTACTACGTCAGTGTCACTGCAGTGCTGAGAATGATCCACCACCCAAATAATACCTGGTCTAAGTGGTCCTGACCATTGAAGATCAGGATAAAAGTGAAACTGATACAAGGAAGTATTCCTAACGTGGGGTGTATATTATAACTAGATTTAGAATTGTGTGAAATATATCATAGAAATTAAGCTTTTAATTCTGATTACTGAATACCTTTTCACTCTAATTGTATCTGTTTTTATCATCTATTTGGAATTTTACTAAAGTACTAAAACATTAGAGACATTGTCTTTAAATGCTAATTCTAGGTCAATATGTATTTAAGCAGATTTAAGCAGGATAAAGATGATGGGAGATCTGAGTAAAAACGGCTTTGATAAAACTGCCCTTTCTGCAAACTGCTATAATTTTTTTGCCTTCTGTACCAAGACACAGCCCTTCTTCATGCATGTGCTAATTAATAAATCATTGCATGGGTCCTAAATATGGATAGAACCTAATACTGAGCAGATATCAGTGGTAATTATTTTAATCAATACAACTAAAGGTATCTAAATTTCTATAATTTTTTAATATCTTTCTGTTTCCTGCGGCAAACTTTTGCACCCCTCGCCTTAATTCTCTTTACCTCCTGGTTAGGTTGACTCTGTACATTTCCCTGTTCAAGGACTGTGATGACACTTTTAGATCAGGGTGACAGAGCAACTAGAAACAGCCTCATCACTGGCATCAAGAGGGCCAAGTTGTCATATGCCCTGAAAATACAGGAACACTTCACAACCAGTGACCCATGACATATGTAGCGGCACAGCATGCTACAGCAATGACAGCATTTGAACTGTCACAGGAGGGAGAATTACCTCGTCTGGAGCAAAGACATTACCCTCCCAGACGCTTTAAAAGAATTTCTATGCTTGTTTTGAAGGATCCAACACTGAGAGAGCAATGAGGACCCTACCTCCACCGGTGACCAGGTACTGTCTTTACAGGTAGCCAAATTTGAGGAGAACCCTGTTAAGCCTGGACCCATGTAAAGCTGCAGGCCCTGACAACATTCCTTGGACATGTGCTTGTTAAGGAGTGTACAAATCAGATATCTGCTGTCTTCATAGACATATTCAACTCATCTCCCTGGAGCATGCTGTTGCCAACAGTCTTCTGTCAACCTAAATGACTACTACCTGGTTGCTCTAACCCCAACTTTCAAGAACTGCTTTAGTTGGCTGGTCATGGCACACATTAAGGAATCAGTTCCATCAACACTGGACCCCCATTAATATGTCTACAGACAAAACCCCTCCACTGAGGATGCCATAACCACTGCCAACCACCTGGCCTTGTCACACTCTGACAACAAGGGCACTTATGTAGAGCTGTTTAGCAGCTTTAGCTCAGCATTCAACATCATAATACCCAAGAAGCTGTAACTGGTATTTAGACTTCTTAAGTAACAGACATAAGACAGTCAAGCACCAGGACTATCTCACTCCATCACTCTGAACACTGGAGCGCCCCAGGGGTGTGCACTCAGTCCTTTGCTGTACACCTTGATCACCCACAGCTGGATCACCAAACAGCTGTGGGGCTCATCTCCAACAAACATGAGGCAGCCTGCAGAGAGAAGGAAGAGGCAACTGGAGTACACCTCCTCCTTAGTGAAGAAGGCACAACAACACCTCTACTTCCTAAGGAGAGTGAAAAGGGGTTGACCTGCACCCACTCATTTTTAACTACTTCTACAGAAGCATAATATAGAGCATCTTGACCTGTAGCATCACTCTCTGGTAAGGAAACTGCTCTGTCTTGGGCAGAAAGGCACTGCATTGGGTACTGAAGAAAGCCCAATCTATCACTGGGTCAAGCTTCCCTTCCCTTCTATCAACTCTCCTCATACTACAAACAACAAGCCAGCACAGTAGTGTAAACGGTATCTAGCTAGAGAACACATCTCTAGTGAGGAAACTATTTGGAACGGTACTGGAACTGTGTCTAAAGCACTAACCAAATGACTTACATTACACTTTTTGTTGTCTCTCAATATCACTGAAACAAAAAAAATGTTGTACAGTATCTTTATTGCTATACTGGTATAAATGATATTTCAGCCCGCAGTATCACTGAGCATCCCTCATCTATGTTGCTGAAATGGAAGGAGGGGCAGGAAAAAGCAGTTGATATGATCTAAATCCTGCACTGAAGAGAATGTGGAGCTAAGCACCAGCAGCTCCTTCCTCCACAGTTCTTGTTCACTTCGGTTAGCAATATTCTAACATATTTCCTTTAGGCATATACTTAAAACATCGTAAATGTCTTTGTGAAATCAAAATTGATGCACTATATGTTGCAAATGGCTATATTGAGAGTTAGTTTAGTGCAGCAGTCTCTTGGTCTAAGCTTAAAGAGGCAACTGGGTTTATGTTATTTTGTATTCTGTAGTGTAGCATCGCATCCCTCAGCCTTACTGGTTTGACAGAATTTACAATTTTGCACCTTTTTTGTGTTTTGTTCATCAGTGTCCTCAAAGTAAAAAACCCACAGTACATTAATGCTAACACAGCCACTAATGGCTAATAAATACAGATATGAAATTTGGCTTCTTAGCAGAACTATTATCTAGCCTCCTTCTACATTATCTAACTATCTAGATCTTTTTCATCATTATTATCCCTAACACCTGCTGCTATTAGTGCTTGTCTGATTTCCTCTTGGTGGTATTTGATCTATTTCATTGCCATGTTTCCAAGTGAGCTATATTAGATCTTCTGATTTTTGACTTTTACCAGCCTTTGTCTGACAACTGGTTGGTGGATTTGCCTTTAATAATTCATCCAATTACTTAACATTTATCCAAGTACTTAACATCTTACTCAAATGCACTTTTGTTAATCGATTATTTAGAAAGTTATAATATTACAAACATTGCTAGTTTTGGGAATTAAAACTGCAACAGTGGTACATTGTCAAACTTGTATATTGTTGTGTTATGGTACATTGTTAAACAATGGTTCATTTGAAAACTTTAAACATACTGAAGAGAGCAGTAAGACCTCACTCTTATTTGTAAGGTGAGCAAATTGGTCTGCCTTACTGAAAAAGATCTAAAGTCCATCACTACTGATGATGTGCTCAGAAATGTACTTGCAAATGCACTTACTACTACAACTAATAAGAAGAGCAAAACTATCAGTAATTCTGAGACGGTTCCAAACACTGAAGCACACGTCTTCTAAACCTCAAACCATAATTAGTCTAGTAAGAATGTGGCGAATATAGTGACTCAGCTTATCCAAATTGTATGAGACATGATATTGTTTTTCTTGAAACCTGAAATCATTTTATCTGACATCAGAAACCTGGGCACTGTGGTCTGAGTCATCCTTTGGTATAGGCATGATACTATATCTGCCTGCAGCACTGGGCACATACAACTGGTACAGCTCAGCCAACAGTCAGTCTCATCTATGTCCAGCACAGTCACATCACACAACATGTTTAAAATTATAGTTATATACACATATGGGTATACTAGTCTTTTGCTGTGGTTTGTAGTAAATGGTTGTCACTGGGCACAGGCCTAATGATGGTAGTGTAAGGTCTGATGTACCTCTGACTGTGCTGAGTGTGTTCACATTCATGGAGAGATATCCCAGAATCCCAGTCAGTGTCATTTAGCACACCTGTGGAAACATACAGTTAAAATGTCAAAACCACTGTCAATTTCAGTCAAGCTAAACTTTATACTAAGGCTGAACAATATACTGTTATTGTGACATTTACAGTGTTTTTAGTGTGTGCTGTAAGCAATCTGAATAATTACAGTTTCAGTATGTGGACACCTTACCATCATACCTATATGAGATTTCTCGACACAGCTTCAAAAACAATACACATAATAAGAAACAGGTAATAGAGAAAAGGACACCTATATTGTTCCTTTTCAATGTTTATATTTTAATTTTTTGGGATCTGTTAAATCAATTAGACGTACATGCTTCACTTCTCACAAAACTCAAAATTTTTCTCATCCTAGGCATCTCTATTCAAAGTCTGCCTGAAATGCTCTGCTTGAGCTCCAGTGTCCTCAAAACCCCTCCTCCAATGAGCCCAGTGTGCTCTGATTAGTCAGTTTGCCCACTTTCAGTTTGGTCTCAGTTCTGTTGTAGCATTTTGAGTCTGACCCCGAGAGTCATGTAGAAAAAGTTAAGAGACTCCATCCATCTTTGCAAGCTAGACTGAAGACAGATGTTTCAGAGTGGTAATCCGTGTGCGTTATGTGAGAGCAAATCTTTCTATCTTTTTCATCATTGTTATCCCTAACACCTGCTGCTATTAGTGCTTATCTGATTTCCTCTTGGTGGTATTTGATCTATTTCATTGCCATGTTTCCAAGTGAGCCATATTAGATCTTCTGATTTTTGACTTTTACCAGCCTTTGTCTGACAACTGGTTGGTGGATTTGCCTAATAATTCATCCAATTACTTAACATTTATCCAAGTACTTAACATCTTACTCAAATGCACTTTTGTTAATCGATTATTGATGCTAATGCCATGCTCGCTAGTATGCGGGTATGAAGGACTGTGTTATGAGATACCATCACCTTGTAACAGAGAAGGCGTTTCAGGCAGCTGAGAAAAGTGGTTTCTGTTGTGGTGTGCACTTCAGGCTTATAGACTTTGCAGACTGTTTACATCCACAATAAACTACAGCATTCTAAAGGAAAGGGAAAAACAGAAAAGCATAATATGGCCTGCCTAACTTTAGTGTTAATATATGTTACATTCAGCAGTCAACAGCACTGCTCTATGAGTTTGCATGGTGTACTGATTTGTGAATGAGCGTTTTCTGGTCCTGTAAGTTTCCATTTTGCAATAGCACTTACAGCGCACTTTCACAAACTGACTTGTGGTGGCATCATATGACAGTGACTATAGTCACTGAGATCTTCAGTGTGACCCATTCTACTGCCAGTGTTTGACTATGGAGACTGCATGGCTATGTGCTTGATTATGTACAACTGTGTAGCTGAAACACCTGAATCACTAATTAGGAGGGGTCAAACCACATAGGTGGGCAACATGACACTATTTATTACTACCATCATAATGTGTTTTTCTTATGTCATGGATAACACCAGTACTTAAAGAATGCTGAACTACTGTATGATTTATTACAAAGAAAGCATAATTAGCACTTGAGCAAATTATATATTGTGCATTTTGTGTATTACCAAAATAATAAGTATCAAGATTTTTGACTTACTTTGACTAGACCAAATTAATGCAGGCCAGTCTTTGACCATATCACATTACTGATTCACTAATGTGCTTTTTAATGCAGTGTGTATTACAATCGCAGAATATCACAATATAGTTCATACGCAATGCAAGCATTTTGTCTGTACTGTGCAGTCATAATTTAAAACACTGTCTACACAGAAAATTTAAACCACTGTCTACATAGAAATGCGCTCCTGCTTGCGCATTTTTGTGCTAACCAAGTTTCACGCTACAAGGGTTGTTGATAAATCTCCATTTTAGTACAGCCCACAAGCTGGAATTTTTCTCATGACTCACATTCACTGCATTTTTAGGCAATTCTTTTTTTCAAATTAGTTATCTATTTCAGTGTGTGCATCAGATCTCCTGAATTTATCCTCAGTTTGTACAGCTCACCTCCAAGTTGACATGCAAGTTACTACATGACTCTGCATATTAATGAATAACTAAAAAGATTTTTCCTGGTATTCTAGTGCAGTACCAACTGCTGTATCTATTAATTCTATTGATATCTATAGTTATCTATCCATTATTTTGATTATTACATAGTTTTTGATGATTAAATTGAATTTTTGAAAAAATTGACATAACTGAACAATTACTAACCATGCATATCTTTTCTAAAAATCTAAATCTTTATTTGAAATAACCACAGTACTGTGCAAGAGCTGTTATGCCACCAAACAGCACTTAAAGCTTTAAGAGAGAGGAGACAAGGTTCTCGTTTGCTTCAGATTTAAAAAAAAAAACATCCACAGGTGTTTCTGTCTATCCTTCCACTGTGAGAAGTCTTCAAACCCTATGAAGCTGAAAAGATGTGTGGCTGTCAAGAAGCTGCTACTGGAAAAAGGAAAATGCAAGAACAGTTGCAAATCAAACAAAGAAGCTGCTGGTGGTTTTTTGTTTGTTTGTTTGTTTGTTTTTTAGCTTTACAGATTTGCTACAGTTCTTATTTTTGCCCTGCAGCAGCAGAGCTGTTGTTTGTCAAATTAGAGGGCTTCATATTCACAGCCACATGTGGCAGTCTAAAGTCACCGTGTTATCTCCTGTTATCTCTCTCTCCCCGTGTTCTCTTCATCTAACAGGGTTATCCACCTCATCTGCATCCTGTTTAATCCCTGTAATTCTCGTTCTCTTTCTCCAGCTGCTGCCAGTTTCTCTAACTCTCTACACTTGCTTCAATGAATCCCCTTTCAGGCTGAGGTGTTTCAAAGTCATATAATCTTACATAAGGTTAAAGTAGATCAGTGGTATAATATGTAAAAAATCCAGGATAACACAATATCAGCTCATAACAGATAACAACAGAAACAGTCTTAATCTTGTGGCCTGCGGCCTTTAGCAGCTGTCACTTAAACTCAGATAATTCCTGAATGTCACACCTGCCAAAACAGTGGATAAAAGAGATTATGGCAGAAATTTACCAAAGCGTACAGTACCTCTCTAAAATAAGTCAAAAGTTGACATCATTTGATAATATAGCAGGTTATAAAGTCAAGCTTGAGTAATCACATGTGGCGAGTTTTAGGTAAGATAAACTACACAGAGAGAATTTGTAATTACCTTAAGTACTTTGTGAGCTACTCCACCAGTGTGTGATAGCTGGCTGCAGTAGTCTGTCTGTGCAAGAAACTAACTTGGATTTGAAAAATCCTAATTTACTATTAGATTTTTTACACTTTGTCCTCAATTGCTTACAGACTGTTATTGCATAGTGGCACACAGCTATATACAGAATATACACACGTTTTCCATCTGTTGCAGGAACAGTAGATGTCTCTGGTCTGTCTCGAAACTGTATGACCCTGTTGACTCTTTTAAGCTTCACTCCAGAACCAGCTAAGGGTGTTTTATACCTCCAACCATATTCACAACCTCTAAATGCAACAATCCAAATGAAGAAGCTTTCTCTCTCTATTTTGGAAGGTCTGTGAGCACAGTCCTTATCAGTCAAGATTCCAAAGATGCCTTTTAAAAAAATCAGGGGCTGTAGGCAATGCAGATCATTATTTTGTGACCACATGGAGCTGATCATTAGCTTTTTTGTTATTTATTTGAATTATTTGTTTATTTATTCTTACAAACAACACATTGAAAATGTTTTAAACTAATAACATTCTTTTGTCTGATGTTCTGAGGTTGTTTTTACATTCTTGAAAGTGTGGTGGATACTTTGTATCGCATACAAATTGTATTTTTTTGTGTATATACAAAAAAAACCAAATAATATAGCCATCAAAGAAATAATTCTGTAAATGTACATTAAGTTTATTTTAGCCATTGCTAGTTGGCATGTCTGTGTTTTCCAAAGACAGCAACAAACTCACTGAGGCAAGTGCGTTCTTAAGTTCTCTCTTTTCAGTATGAAAAACCTGATTTCTTTGAAAGACACATTTGGGATTCAGATGATAATATTTAATGATCTTTGCAGTACTAATACTACAGAATCTTGCAATATCTGAACAAATTTAAACCAATTACAACCTTTTTTTAATTATGTGTAGCGATCTCGGCCAATTACATTTATAGCTGATTGCTATAAATGTGTATAAAGGTGTTTCCGTGTAGGATTCATGTAATCCAATAACATGTATTGTTTTGGTCAACCGAATCCCAGCTAATCCTAAAATTGTATATCATTGGTTTAGCAATGCATATATTATACATATAATATACAGTATATCACATATTGTAATATCTTAATTATAAATTTATTGCATACATCGTATTCACAACATGTAACAATAAAGTCACATTTTAGGAAATTTGTTGATTTTGTGCATCCCTACCTATCCATCATTACAGTTCTTGAAGGTTCCATATCATGAAATTATGGAAAACTGTCAAATAAAAGAGCTGTTTTAGAATGTAAACATTATTAAAGGCACGGTGTGATCTATTAGCAGAAATAAGTATAGAATACAAAACCATGCTTTCATTTGTAACTGTAACTACAAATCGTTGTGTTTTCGTTAGCCCTTCATATCAACATAGGGCTGGGTCCTCTTCCTACAGTAACACTGGCTCTATTGTTTTTTATGTGGTTTTATGCTGAAATATGCAGCTTACATTTGGTGGCGCTATAGTAGTGGTTGGAACACATGGAATGAAGAAGAATCAGTGCTGGCTAATCATTTTGTGCTGTAAGAACTTTGAGAACCCATTTTTTATGCTTATTATTTAGCACAAGAAAAAGCAAGGGAGGATGAAATGTTGTTGTCATAGAAGTAAAAACCTGATGGGCACCACAGGTTCTGCTACATCCTTGCAAAGAGAGAGGTAAGGGAGAGGTATTCGGTTGGTTGCAATCTGCCAGATGCCTCCAAATGTTACACACTGTGCCTTTAAAGTTTCAAATGTAGCAATTACTCCTCAGTCCATACAGTCTATGTGTAGAAATGAAGCTAATAAAACAACTTGTTTGAATTCAATGTTTTCGCTAAATTCAGTATGACATTATTAAATTCAATGTGTTTACATATGTTATATTTTACGCATTACACATTCAAACTACAGCAGTTTAGCCCCTCCTGTTCACACACAAGTTATAAAGAGTGTTTCATCCTAGACGAGATTTTGAAAAAGTAAAATAGTAATTTATGT
Source organism: Semaprochilodus insignis (assembly GCA_034552555.1). Lineage (NCBI taxonomy): Eukaryota > Metazoa > Chordata > Actinopteri > Characiformes > Prochilodontidae > Semaprochilodus > Semaprochilodus insignis. Next base: position 15,398,207 of record CM067489.1, on the reverse strand, counting down.
AGGAAGGCCTTTAACCTATTGGCCCTGCATGAGAGCCCACACTTCTATTCCTCACTTTCATGACACATTACCTCCATAGATGTTGGCAATTAATTTATAGAAGTGATTAAATGTAAAGTCTTAAGATTAATAGTTGAATAATAAGCCTAGAGTTCTAGTTTATTTGATAAAGATAGACAGTTAGGCTGTACCTCTATGCATGTTATCCAGCTTCTGCTCTGTAACCAGGGCCTGATGTCCCTCGCTGCTTTTACTCTGAGCTTTGTGAAGCATTTGTCTTAGGATGCTTCGGTTCATCTCCACCCTCTCAGCCAGAGACAGTGAGCTGCTGCTGCTGCACACACTCTCTAGGCTTTCAGCATGCCAGAGCCCACTCCCTATGGGCTCCTCTCGTTCTGTCCTGCTGTGCCCACCGGTGTGAAGGGGGCTTTCCAGACCACTGGACTGCTGCAGATCTTCTCGCGCAACAGAATCGATCTTTATGAGTCCATTTGAAGCTTTTCCATTCAGCAGCAGTGTCTCTGGCCTGCCAACCCTCCAAAAGCCCTTAGGTGTAGCCCATGGTTTGTTACAGTAGGAGGATGAAATGTCTTGTTTGGCTTCATAGACGTTATCATTTTGGGCAATGTTCTCCAGACTCGCCCCTTCTCCAAGTCCTCGCGGAAGGGCTAGCATGGCAGGGTTGAAATCATCTTCATTAGAAAGCATCACTGAAGGTTCTGCTTCAATACCATGGAAGGTAAGTGTCTGGGTGTGAGGCTCAGTATCTTCATCACTGCTGCTGGATCCCCAGGTGAGAGGACATCCCAACATATAGGATCCAGGAATCACCTTCTTTTCTTGGCCCTTTTTGGATGGTTGCTTCCAGACAGCCTTGCGCTCTGAGAGGGCCTTCACTTTGGACTGTAGAGCTGATACAGCAGTGGCCTGTGAGGAGGGTGGGTGTGGTCGGGTGTGAGGCCACCCAGATGAGTAACTGTGCGGTCGAAGGTCCAGTATGGAGCTACATGGGCCACTATCCTCAAGTTCCTGTGGTTCTGGTCTGTCCTCCAGCTGGGAGTCATTGTGCTGGGAGGCCACGACCACAGACTTGTCCTCCTCAGCCAAAACCACGTCCTCCATAGTCCATTCAGAGAGTCAAGTGAACGTTATAGAGCCTACAGAGACAATAGGAAACAAGTCACTTGGTGGTATCATATGTCTACATAAACAGTCACTGTAAACATTAAGTCTGGGATGTATCCACCTATAAAGTATCAGTAGCTAACTGTTTTTCAGGGCTTATGGTGCAATCTAAATTCTGTTGTAGAAAATGAGCGGCTGTCACACCAAGCTGTATACAAAACGTATACAAATAAGAATAAGGAGCAACAACATTGTGACACAGTGAATTGTCATGTAAATCAATCAGCGACACGCAACAGTCCCTGCACCCTGCCACAGAAAAGACGCTCAGTGCTGCCATGGTAATGTTAACAGAGACTGTCCTCAAGCCCCAATTATCAGCGATGCAGTGTAGATTAAAACTACATTATGTTCTGTCTGCCATCCATTCAATCGTATAATCTACTTCCAAGGAGTTAAACTTGGAGTTTAGACTGGAACTGAATTTATTTTAACCGAACAGAATAGAAAAACTAGAATAAGAACTGACAAAACATAAAGAGGAATTAAATCCTCATGACATAAACAGAGGCATTTAGAGTGGTTTTAAGTGAAACACTACATTCCAGTCAATATGTTTGTACTGAGTTAGTATTGTTCACAACAGACACCCAAAGTAGCATTTAATGTCTGTAAAAGCTTCCTCACAGAAAAATATCATATAAAATGAGAAATACATTGCCTGAAGCATACTATTGTTTTACAATGCATTTTGTATTTACGATATAGCGGGGGTTCTAAGGCAAAACAGCACCAAAAGAAAACTTTTGTATGTCATATTTACTGCTGACATATATAAAACTCATATAAAACATGGCTACTCATAGAAGGTTTCCTTGTTTTTATCCTAACTGTGAAGATATTTACTATACAATAGCAATTTACTATAAAATTTACTATAAAATAGCAATCATGGAATTATGCAGTGACCTTAAAAAACTCTAAAATGGCAACTTTACAGGAGGATAAACAGCTTTCTAAACTTACAATGAAGGTTGATTTTGTTGTCAATTCTATTGGTTCATCCATCATCATCAATATATATATATATATATATAAATATGACAAAATATAATATTGTGATACACCTAAAGTATATGTGATATATCTCAATATTTATTATTATTATTATTATTATTATTATATTTTTTCAGACATCACATCAGTTGGATCCGTTAAGCAGAAGCCTATAAATGTCTTTAAAATAAATAAAAAATAAGATCCATTTGTTTAGGGTTGTGTTAACTTTTCACCTGTACTGTATGTATTGGTACACACAAATAAGGACCTATAATGCTAGCTACATTTCTAAGTAAAAGGAAATTAGTATCACTTAATTTGGACACTTTGGCGGATTTGTATATACTTTTTCCCTTAAATATAAAATATCTAGCAATAAATATCTGTTCAGTTCACCTCAATTTTGCCAAACTCTAAACCTAACCATAAAACCTAATACTAACCTTAATCAAACTTTTATCTAAAACCTAAACCTAACCCTCTTTCTGGGGTCGCACTGTAACCCCGGTGCAAATCCTAATCCTGATCCCAGCACTGTTAAAAATTATTTTATAGAGCTTTTACAATTACTGCATAATTGTCTTATTGCAAATATTTGGGATGTCCACAGTGATTTAAGATGAAGGCAATCGTTGCTAGAAAAAACAGCCCAGCATGGTGCAGCGTATGTTGTGTTTGGATGCTGGTATGCTAGTCAGCAGTAACAGAATTTTATATGCTGGTCACCAGTAAAACCATCTTATTTTGTGGTTGTTGCTGGTATGGTGGCCCCAGACCAGCACTATACCATCTTAAACCAGACCACAGCTTAGGGCAGCATGGAAGGCATGCTGATCTGAGTTTTTTTCAGGGATCATTTTCCAAAGTCATTAGATTTTATGCCAAAATGAGGAGAAAGTGATTGTTTTATGTTGTAAATGTAAATTCATTGTGACACATAATGGGTCTTATGAAAACAAGAAAAGTTAAGTGCTCTTACACTTTTAGAGGACGATGCAAGTAACATTTGTTTATTAGCTATGTAGCTAAATTTTTTAGCATGTAAAAGTGTTTTTGCTATTTTTTTAATTATTTGTCAGCTGTAATTTCATGATCATAACAGGCCTAGCAACTAGGTTTTCATAGATAGTTTGTTAAGAACCATTTAACTGAATAAAATACAGTAAGAAAAGGGTCATACTATGATTCCCAGATGGACAAATGAAAACTCCCAAGCTTATAATACATTCTAGCATTTTCCATTAAACCTTTAATTAAACTTAGGAAAAATAATGAAGATAATCTGGAACCACAATGAATGTTACAATATTCATATATATTTTTTGATTTGTCAAATGGTATATACACAATTCTAATAATTATTACTTATTATGAGAATTTTCAGTATAGGTCACAAAAACTATTTTGACCGGGCCTTAATAAGAAAAGACTGACTACTGTTTGCAGTTCCATACTGTATTTCAAGCAGGAGAAAGATTTGGCATTTAACTAGAGCTAAAGTTCTGTAACAACATGATGTAACATGAGGTTAATATGAACAAATAACAGAATTTTCCTACATAGTCAAAGAATGAAAACTATTCAGTTGCCATTGTAATGCTAATGTAATTAGCAAAAAGAAAAATACATGTGGATCACTGTTCTTTGCATTAATACTGCCAGTCACTTAAGTAGTCATGAAGAAAGAGAAACATACAAAGACAAATGTACACTGAGGTAAGATGTTAATGCATGACTGAGTTCTCTGAGAAACTAATTTGATTTAATTAGTCTCCTCCTAATTAGGACTCCCTATTGCTCTAGCTGGCTTATCTCCTCCGGGGGAGCATCCGCCAGGCCATGCTGAGATACACCCCACTGAGTGCCGAGTCGTCAAAATTCACTTAACCATGTTCAAGATGGATCATTCTGTGTGAATACACTTATAAAAAAAACTTCAGGGCTCCATGATAATGGTTTAGATCTTCAGCATTGCAAGAATGACATAAAGGGCTCAAAGAAGTGTGCTTCTTCATTGACCAAAGTGCACTGTGAAGCCATGTAGTGGCGAAAACAACCTTATAATTAAACAAGATCAAGTATCTTGTAAGGAAAAGTATTCTGCAAAACAAGTAAAGAGAAAAGAGCAGGACTGAAATAGTGTAGTATGCCTCCAGCATAAGCGTAAAGGCATAAACTCTTTCTCAACATCTCAGGGTTATCTCTGGAACTAATGAGCCCATTTCAAAGGAATTCATATGCAAACATGGCAACCAAAGTTTCTCCCCTTTTCCTCAGCAAACCCAGATCTGTCAGCTGCCCTGAAAGGCTTTGACTGTTCGCAACTCCGATACAGAAATGCAGGCCTACAATAACATATTAAATTCTTAACATAATTTCTCATTATACCCATCCAAAGCAATCCTTAAAATGGGACACAATCTGCTCTAGGTTGACGTCTCTCACAGCATGAACTTCACCAGCACAGCAGCTTCTGTCGAAAAGCCTCAGGGTGCTGACCCTTACGTTGAAGGGCCCAATGCGTCAGACAGGGAGTACAACAGCCCCCACAGCAGGAGGTGGATCTTTTGGGACCATTTAAGCTAACAAATCTATCTGAGCTCTATTCAGTAATCGCTAGGCTGAACAGTAAATCAAAGGCAAATAGGCTATCTGTTGTCAGCTGCAGCATAAGTCTCAAAGTAACCCTGCTTAGGTTCTCCTGTGTTCTCTCTCTCTCTCTCTCTCTCTCTCTCTCTTCTGTTGGTAACTCTTCACTACAGAAATTTCAAACACACTTCACTGTGCATATCATAAGGAAAACACCTTCACTAGCGTGGAAGCTAATGAAATGAATAGAAGTTAAAAAACAAAAGGCAGATGTCAGCATCTTACCTCATTCTGCCTGTTGGTGTATGTTCATCTTCACCTTGACCTCCATCTGAAAGTTTGGCGTAATATATAAAGTTAAAACATCTAAACTACAAAGAGTCAAGCATCATAAGTGAATCAGTCCAGTTTTTGTCCCATCCCTGATTTCACTCTAGCCGCAATCTTCGTGCCTTCTTTCTGTTTCTCTCCCTCCTCTGCTCCAGCTGTTTTGGAGGAGACTCAAGCTTGGCTTGAAACATTCCCGCTACTGAAGAACATGACTTCCCAATTGTCTCCTCCCTTGCTATTACCATCTAGCCATTTCTACAATCACCCTTTCTTGAGCGACAGCACATGGGCAGAAACTGACTGTAAAAGATCCACATGTGTAAAAACTCCTGTGTTGCTCAGGAGACAGCTATGACCAGCTTTGAAAGGCATAGGCTGAAGGAATTACAGCAATGGAAGTGTATTGGTGGAGCTCAAAGAAAGATCAGCCCCTAGTGGGCGGGCTGTAATCCTACCCTTCAATCTGAGGGGGGAGAAAAGAAAGAAGGAATCTTAAATGGAGAGGGAAGGAAGTGCAGACGTCTCCAGGCACATATTCCAGCTGCCAAGGAATTTCCTTTGTTGATTATGAATTCAGACTTGACTGATTGATTGTGATCTATCACTTATACATCTCTATGGACCTCACATTGGAACCATAACTGAACCTGTGCACTAGTAGCATATCCTGCAACCTGTTGAAACTGACATTTAAAGAACATTTTGTTTATTATTACACACTGGACGGTGTGTACCCTGTCACTGATCTGCGGCCTGCTCTGAAGCAGGGCCAGATATAACAGAAAACAGCGTTGGGTTGGGTCTTGAACTTTATATGCAGTTGGATCCAGTGATGTAAAAACAGAGACACCCTCATCTGAAACCTGAGTTTTGACTGAGAGGCCTCATGAAAAATTGTGCTTATTCTCTCCCCCTGAAACAGACTCAACATTCCATCAACTTTGCTCCGGTTAATGTGTCAACTGCCCACTCATAACAAGAACCAGCCCTGTTCACTCTCCTCGGTAAGAGACATTTGCACAAAGTGTTACTCATACTGTAAAATAGACCTTTTTTTCCAAGCATGCATTCTAATTACATGCTAAACGGATAAACAAAAGTGATCCAAGGCTTTCAAAGACTCACTGCTGCTCAGAACCAAAACTAGGTCATGATACAACACACAAAAGTAAAGAGCTTTCAGCAAGGCATAGCAAAACACTGACTTAAGCTTGCTTGTTGACTAATAATGAATTTGCAAAATGCCTTTGTGTGATAATGTGTGACTAAAAAGTATACAATTTGCTTCTATCTTTTTTTCTTTCACTCCTTCTTTCCATTTAAACAATCCAGGCGTATTTTTTAAATGAATAAAAAAATATCATGTTGAGATCCTTTATGCAACGTTAGCTTTACCTTTCAGCCAGGAGTTTCCGTGGATTTAAGGATGCTCATCCCAAAAAGAAGCAAAGTTTTCCATGATTCTCATGAATGTATTCCTCCTGACATTCTTGACCTCCTGACATTCTTGACCAATTTATTAACACCCACCATTCACAAACTGAGAGGTCTTCTCACATCTATCTAGGCTCTGTCACACTCTCCCTCTGGAGGTTCACAATTGGTTTTGAGTGGTTAATCTGTTCAAAAAATCAAGCGGATTAAGGCAAAATGAAATCCACTATAGCCAACCACTGGCCGCACATTGTTGCATAAATCGTTCCAATCTGGAGCCTGTTGGCGTGGGCTGCGTGGACGAATGAGGTTTGCATGAGATTACTTTGACCAGCACTAAAATGAATTCTTCTTTGCCAACTGACTGGTGATGTCATCCATGAATGTGAGCTCAGCTGTGGAAAAGAAAAACAATGTAAAAGTCTTAGGAAGCATTACATGAAGTTGCTTTAACATTTAAAAAAATGTTCTAGATAAAAAATATCTTTTATAATGTGTAAATGTATTTATACTAAGCAAGAACCCAGAGATTATGGCCTCTGAGAGACATTTATGGAAGGAAATTTGAGCTGGTCTAATTGCTATACCGATAAAACAGCTCCATCTAGTGGTGAGAAAGGCGAAGTAGAAGTAGAAGTCTATAGCGAGAAGCATCAACACGACAGTGCGCATATGTACTAAAAAGGTAATGAAGTTTATCTATCTATCTATCTATCTATCCATCTATCTATCTATCTATCTATCTATCTATCTATCTATCTGTATGTATGTATGTCTATAATAAAAAGCAAAGCCTCACATGACATGACAGTGCGCTAATGTAGTTAAAAGGTAGTGTAGTTGATCTGTCTGTCTGTATGTTTGTCCGTCTGTCTGTCGGTGTCTATAGCAGAAAGCAAAGGATCACGTGACACGTGCACTAATGCAGTGCAAGTGTAAAAATGTAATCTCTTCATTAAGTAAAATAATCTACAAACAAAATACATTTCCCAGCTTCCCCAGCCACGCCACGCCAACATCCGGGCATGTAGCAGCTGATTCTGACGACGTCACTCCGTTCCACAGCAGAAGTCTGACGCTGGCCAACACAGACAGTGGGAGGGTAAAGGATTTTATTCACTAACGTTATTTGTAATATTGTTGTTATTAAATACAGCTCATATGTACATAGATAGATTCATACTACGTTTATCCAAATCCGAATTTGTTGTCTATCGCTCTGCAAAGCCGCGAGGTTCTTTCTTAGCAGAGTTATCTGTTTGGCTAGCTTTTGGCGTTTGACGGTTAACATCATCTCGTAGCACCAAGAAACAACAACTTTCAGGAAACTGATTTGACAGTACATATTAATCATACACAAAATAAAGGTTGTTTTTAAATATACGCTTAACAGGTGATTTGGTATATCAAGCATGGCGTTTGTTAAAAGCGGGTGGCTCCACAGACAGAGTGAGTAACTATTATTGAGTCATATTTTTTTATTAACTCTAACCGTATTATTCACCTATATTGTTTTGTTATTATCCTTCTCTTTTTAATACTCAGTTTAATGTTACCCAATGGATGAAGTTTGTTGGTGTTTTAATGAAAATGTATTCATTAATGAGTACTGAATCATCTTTCATTTTACTTTATTTGTTGTGTTGTTTGTGTATTGTCATCAGGGTAATTGAATTGACGCCTTTTTGTTTATTGTTTTTTTGGGTTTATTATTTATAGCTTAACATAAGATTTAATGAATTAGTTTTTTAGTGTTTGTAGCATCAGTTACAATGTCATTAATTATTATCTTCGGCATTCATAAATTTTAATTAGTGATTTTTGGCTTTTCATTTAAACTGTCAGTCAAAACTTCATTAATTACTCATTAAAGATTCCTGTTGGGGTTCTAGACAGCTAAGGTCTAGCCTGCTATGGATTTTTGCCCTAACTCTAAATTTTAATATAGGCACCATCTTGCGTCGCTGGAAGAAAAACTGGTTTGACCTCTGGTCAGATGGCCGTCTCATTTTCTATGATGACCAGCAGCGGCGCGACATGGAGGACGAAATCCATATGAGGGTGGACTGCATCAACATCCGTAATGCTAATGCTTGTAGAGGTAGGAAGCCTGTTTTTCTATAAGGGATACATAGCAATAACGGAAAGACATTGGTGTCAGCAGATGTCTGCCTAGAAAAAAATATTTTGCATTGAACCGATGAGTAGATCTAGCTGGTATTTGAAACAAGTATCTGAGGACATATGTATTGTACTCTAGAAGAGTAAAACACTGATGGATAGAATGGTAAACTGGGTCACCTAAATTGTCTTTAAAAGTGGTGCTTTAGTGGACTACTGTGCTAAAATATCTGCATTTTAATGTTATTTTTAGGCATTTTTAAAAGTAATTAAAGCAAATGTAATATTTCTCTATAATGCTAATCCAAGCAGATTTAGTCCCAGTTTGGACTAATGTGTAGTGTCGGCTATATATGTATATTAGATTTCGCTATTAGTCCATAATTCTCTTTTCAGTGCATGTCAACTTCATATAGTTTTATCCTTTGTTCTTCAGTCCACCTGCTGTGCTTTTCCTTACCTGTAGCTAGCAAACTAATCGCAGGAGTTTCCCTTAGATTCTTTCTCAATTTGTTGCCAGACCTGACCCCTCCTGAAGGAAAAAGCAGAGATTCTCTCCTTCAAATTGTGTGTCGTGATGGACGTGTCATCAGTCTCTGTGCAGATGGTGCAGATGATGCTCTGTAAGTTAGCTGAGCCAAATGTTTGCTTAGCAGCACACAAGAATATGCAAATATGAGTCGACATACGTGCATAAAGCAGATACAAAAATGTATATGAACACCTGTCTGTGTAACTTGGCAACATCACTTGTTTACTGTGGTAATGTTGTGTGGGAGTAGTTTTTGGGTGCTAGCAAACACAAGACCCTCTGTGTTCAACATAAATAAGATTACTGTTCACCTTTTACCTCCTTCCTCTCAGGGCCTGGACCATGGCTCTCCAAGATGCCAGAATCAACACTGTGAGTTGTTTCTTACTCAAACCGTTGTGGGTGGAGTAGTTGACTTTTTAAGCCTCGAGGCCTGTGTCCATTTCTCTATACTTTGACCTGTGAGCTATCAGTGAATGGTTAACTTTGTTTATTTCCTGCAATCCATAGCACTTAAGTTGTGTGTTAGCAATAAATGTTCCATTACTTTACCATCCCTTTTTCCTGCATGCGAATTGTTGTGTGGGGTTAAAAAAGGGCTGTGTTGTTATTGGTTTTTAAAATAAAATTCTTATTTCTCAGGTGGTGGCCCCACCTCAGTTTGGGTTTACGCAGGAGGTGAATGCTTCTGCCCCGCCCGCATATACGGAATTAAACCCAACTCCTCAGGTACATAAAAAAAGAAAGAAAGAAAAACAAGAAGTCAGGTGACATAGTTTGCTTTCTATGTAAGACTACTTCTGAACTCTCATTTTACAGCAGAACCTGATCACAACATAAATCAATTCAGAATCTTTCAAAAGAGAATTGTGATGAGTTTAAGATAAAATTATTTTTCACACCCCTAATGTTTGCAAAAGAATTCCCAAAATAAAATGAAAGCCATGGGTGGAGACTGTCTGGACATTAAGTACTTGTTAATAAATTGTATCCTATTTCAGGCTTAATTTCATACAGGATACATGGTCTTTTTTCCCCTCCTGTATCCAATTTTTTGCTGATATCGGCCCAGTACCAAAACTCATCATATGTTCATATGTCTCCTCTGTTTACTTTGTTAAAACAGTTTTGTTGCAGAGTGTTTCCTTATTAACAGTAAATATTTACTAATTTTCAGTTTAAGAACGTAAGTAATATCTGACTGTTTCATTTTATTTGATGAATTCATTTTAAACATAAATGTTAAGCTTATTTTAGTTTTTATTTTTTGCTTAGGTGTACTATCCAGACCAATATGGAGGCTACATCCCTCATCCTCCTCCTCCCTATACCGCCCATGTGGTTTACTCTGCAGGTGGGCAGCAGTATACGTATGCCTCCCCGTATCTCTACCAAGGTAGATTGAACTGCTGCTGGCAATCGGTCATCATAATTCAGTCTGAGTACATCCTCCAACTGTATATTAAACCCTTAAATTATTTTGAAATCAGTACCTTTTAATGAGAATTATTTTATGTAGACTGACCCTCAATTTCCTTAACTACACCTCTTATCTACATTCATTGTTCGTTTTCATAGCTCTACCTACCATATAGGTGCACTTTGTAGTTCTACAATTGCTGACTGTAGTCCATCTGTTTCTCTGCATAATTTGTTAACCCCCTTTCACCCTGTTTTTCGGTGGTCAGGACACAGAGCAGGTATTATTTGGGTGATGGATGATGGCATGTTGGTGTGTGTTTCACTAGTATGAGTGGCACAGACAAAGCAGTGCTGCTGAATGACCACCCAAATACTACCTGCTGTGTGGTGGTGTGTGGTGTTGAACTGAACTTCTAACAAAATTAAAGAAACAGATGGAATACAGTCTGTTATTATGGGAACCCAGTGGGCCCCTACTTGGAAAATACACCTGACAGAGAACATATAGCATATGTAGCATATATATTTATATTTATATTCATATATGGACACCATCACTCACTCACATTTTATGTGTTCCATGTTTGTTTTTGTTTTTGTTTTGGTTTTTTTTTGGTTTTTTTTGTGTAGGAGCCTACCCTCCGCGCGACGTTAACCACGTCATTATTGAGGACCATCGTCGTGATGATGCAGGAGATATGGCTCTCGGGATGCTTGCTGGTGCTGCGACAGGACTGGCTATCGGGTCCCTTTTCTCTGTGTTTTAACGTGCCTGTGGAGTTAAGATCCAGTCTTTTCTCTCCTTCTGAGACCCTTTGCAGTTCAGACTGTGTTCTGCTACTGTCTTAACATTGCTGCAGTCCCCTCTCTATTTTAATAACTAGGTGTAGGTGATCTGTTTGGCCGTTAATCTCTCTGTATATACTAAAGCCTCATGGTAGCATTTACAGTTGGGGTTCAGTAGAACAGTGTTTGTTTTGCACTTTGCCACATGTAAAACAGTATGAAGCAGTTGTAAACCAGAGCAGTGTTCAAAGGCCTCCGGGTGGCTGTTTATAAAAACTGGGTCACCTACTTAGATTGTCTTTGAAAGTTATCAAGGTACTGAATGAAGAACAGTCTTGTATTATCTCATACCTCCTCAATATTGCTAAAATCAAACAAATATAAAAATGAATGTGTTCCATTCTTAAATTGGATTGGTCAAAGCAAAGTTGAAGTACATTTAAAACACAAAAAACTTCTGAAGATCCTTATAATAGTCAAGTTATAACAAACATTTAACATTACCAACACACTAACTATAGCTCCAAGGAACGATTCTGTGATTTTGAATTAGCTTGACTGAAATTAGCTTGGCATACTGGACACTGGACACTTTGATCTGGACTGTCTTTTCTTGATTCTATGCTGTTTCTGAACAGGCTTATATTTGGAAGCCTTGTGTATGCATACACTTCCATTGTGGCTTTATGAGGAGACCTACAGATCAACCGTTAAAAGCAAAAAAAAAAGAAAGCGTGTGGCTGCTAATGTCAAATGGCATTTTGGTTGAGAATTAATGGGCACTTTATCCTGTTGGTAGCAGTGATGACATTAAAATCGGTGGAATGGACACGACCCTCGTGGCAATTTATACTGGCGACAGAGTATGAATTTACTGTATGACTTGATCTGTGCACTAATATGTGTGTAAGTAAGAGATGTGCACTGTCATTTTTTTAATAGGAAACGTATCCACCAAATCATTTCATTTACATTCAAAACGAGGAAATAGCAATATTGACTAGCAATGAAAAGGAATGGCTTGGCAACATATTAGTTTTTTTTCTGTTTCCCCACATGTAGTTGTAGTAGCACATGTACTTAGTAGCTCTTTACAGTTGACTCAAATAAACAAACATCACTCACTGCTGCCCACACAAGCTGTTATAGCACCAGTCAGAAATTAGACAGAAAGGGTCAAAAACAGCACATTCAGATTTTTGTTTGATATTTTTGGCCATACAGATGCGTTTAGTTTAAATATTAACATAGGGGGATTGGTCATGTAGATATTTCATGGATATTCAGTGGATATTGAGTTACACATTTATAATCACTGTTCATCCTCGACATTAAGGGAGGGTATTATGCTCAAGAACCGCTCCACTACAAGTTTGATACCACCTAAAATCACTACATTCCGCTGGATTTGTCGAATGTAGCAAACAACAGAAGCAAAAAATAAAGTCCCCACTTATACACCAACTGCATCTGTAGTGTAGCATTTCTGTGCATCATTAAATACAACATAGACAGAAGCACATTTTTATGTGACTCAAAATCTTTTTGAGACACAGACTTTTATTACTTGTTCGCTACATTAGCATCATGACTACAATGGAAAATTTGATTTCTTTTTTTTTTTAGGCCAGACTATTTTTTTGAAACACAGCTTGGCTATATTTCTCTTTCCTCTTGGATCTGAAAGTAAACACAGCTGAATGTTGCCATCAACCTGTTTAATTCTGTCTGTAACCAATGCCAGAGCTCTGCTTTGGATATGAATGTCCATTCTGCTCGTTCTAGCAGTAATATTATTTGGGAATTTAATGTAAAAGTAGCACTACAGCCTCCTCTTCCTTCTGCTCCAGCTTTACTTCGGTGTTTTGTGCGTGGCCTTCACAGAATCCTCATTTGAACTACACTCCTACAGTGCTTATTTGGTAAGATGTTCCTATGTTATCATGTTGCTTTTTCTGCAAATGAATAATGCTTTATTATAATGCTCCTCTCCAGTGTGAAATTCTATTTATTCTTGTTTTTGTTGTGAGATGTGTTTTTCTTTTTTTTTTTCATTATTTTGTGAAGGAATAGAAATTTGTTTCAAATGAGGCAGCACAGATTGTGATCCAGCAAAGCCAGGAATAAAAGAATGCTCAGAATGAGTGAATTTACAGGGAATATAAGAACAAGTGTTTACAAATGGGCATTTTATCATTTTTTCATTGGTTTTCATATCAGACATACTATAACATGTTTACTGGTTGTATATGGTTTGTTATTTATTGACTACATTTAATGTCTCTTTACTTAAGCATTTTGTATATCACAAGGGACTTTTGTGTTCAGGTCACGGATTTAATTGACCTCATTTGACAAAGTTTTTACAAATGATTAACACATATGCCCTGGCCTGTACTTCATGGACCAGTAATACAGAAAATTCCAGACGGTGATACAGGTGATGCTCTTATTCTAAGCATATTCTTTTTACATTTCTGTCTGTGTCTGCAGTTGCACTACTTGTTGCTCAAACACTTTACTGTACGGCTGCATTGCAGTATTTTACTGTCATGATTGTAATCAATAAAGTACTTATCCAGAATAACAGATGTGAGGAACTTTATGCTTTAGTAAATATTTTGGCCAAAATATGTGACTCTCATTTCTAGTGAAACCAAGACAACAATTTGCATATGTTTTGTAGATATATAGTTTTATTTAGCTCTAATGTGTAATGTATGTGTACTGTAGCCCTTGACACTCTCATTATACTAATTTTGGCTCCTTGTCCCTGTAAAATTAAACTGTGTGGTGTCATCACATCTTTCTTGCATGTGCAGAGTGTTCAAGTGCTCACAGTCCCTGAGTTAATGTTCAAGTGCTCACAGTCCCTGAGTTAATGCACACTGATGCAGTGTTCTCCAACTGTACATAAACTGGTTCTCTGATTTGACATAATTCATAGTTCAGCTGACATTTTTCAAATTGCTTAATTCTAGACAGAATTATTCCCAGTGGTGGTGATATTAACCAGACATGAGTTTAATGTCTCTAAAAGCTTCCTCACGATAATTTATTGTCTGAAGTGCTTATGAATACTCTCCAAATACCTTGATTGATTTACAGTAGTTTTGAGGGTTTTGTCTGAAACAGTTTTTAAATATTACTGTCAGAGATGTACATGTTGGGTATTGTAAAACAAAGGAAAGAAAATCATATGCAAAACCTTAATTCCCTCTGGCCAATTAAGTTTTGTTGACTTTTTTGTGAAAATAACCCATCCTCTACAGAGAACACATTTTTAATGCACAAATACTATTTATTTATATTTGAAAAATGTAAATATGAAATGAGCCACAGTTCACAACGCACATGTCACAACTTTAAATTCAGTCAACAAATAGTAATTGTGCTTTAAAATGTTAATTCTATTTTCAGCCTTTTTCAACATTACATATTGGACACATACAATTTGGATATTTGTGCTGTATACATGGTGGTCCCTAGTTCTTATCACCACCACAATGCACAAATACTGAATACAGAGTTTGAAAGCGTGTTTAAATTCCTCTTAAACAGCTCTATTGATCTGCATAGTATGTTACAGCTCAACTGTGTGGTTAAGAGTTGACTAGAAGGATCCTAATGGAAAACCAGACACTTCACTTTTCTCATCTAGCTGATACAAACTGTAGTCCTTTCAGAAAACAAACAAGCTAAAGTTGTATACTGTTCTACTCTAGAAACCTATTTCTACTGACATCCGAGAGTAAACATTTACAAAGAGGACTGCTTTCAGGTTACCTATGTATAAGTACACTGTTTCTAATAAAGCTTCCAAAAAACGGTTAATTTGGTTACCTAACAAACCGTTAAATAGATGGTTACTTAGAGGAACATCATTTTTGTAAATATGCACCAAACCAGCAGAGAATGCATGCTGAAAACCCCAGCATAAATCAGCATGCATTTTCTGCTGGTTTAGACTGGTATAGTGCTGGCTTGTGATATTTTTTTCTTTCAGCAGGGATGTGTTTATTACATTTAGTTATTTAACAAAAAAAAAAAAAAACACACATTCACATCTAAAAGAAATGTGCCAGATCTAGAACAAATGTGAAACTAGTTTTTACGAAACAGCCAATCAAAGCACAAATAGCACATCACGATTCATTTTTTCAGCGTGCTGAGCTATGACAAAGCTAACAGCTGTTTAAATGGCTGTATCCTTTCCTAAAGCTGTTATTGTGATTTACAAGATTCTTTTTCTCTTGATTTTACACAGAACAAAAAAAAAAAAAAAAAAAAACACATGGAAACTGAAAAACAGTTTTTGATGAACCATTTGAGACAACTTTTTTTGAGTGCTCATATGACTGGCTGCAAGCACAATAAGTGAACATTGTAATATAAACATGACTAAATCAACAAGGGAAACCAGATCATACTGATTTCTAAGAATCACATGGCCATCATTTCACACTAGAATAAGAAAACAGACACCTTCCTGTTAACAGGCCAGAGACAAGCGTAACTACTGTATTATATCCATAAATGTAGTAATTAGTTCTTCATAAGAAGCTCTATTCTTATAAAATATAAAATACTCATTTGGTTGCATTGCAAGTCACTGCAGGCTGCCAAACAAAGTCACGGACAAACACAGACAAACAGTAGAATCGAAGTAGTGGATACAATTTTTATGTAATACCGCAGTGCATTATATTTTCACAGCTCTTTTAAAGAGATAAAAATTTAAATGCATGTATAAATGTACATATGCAGATAAGGGCACTAGTAAAACAGACAAAAGCACATATATCCCAGACAGCTCTTTGCCAGTCAACAAATTCATATAATGCTTAAGTAAAAAATACCGAATTCTTGAATAAAATCGGTAACAGACATCAAGCTAGTAAAGTTTTGAAGTTAAATTCAAAAATATGCCTTGCTTGGCACAACAAGGCTGCAGGTACTGTGGAAAAGCCTGCAAAGACGGTCTTTAAGAAACTGGTCAGTTAAAGCTGAATATTCCCCTGTAATTACAGGTGGCATATCGGTAAACAAGCTGATATTAGCATAAAATGCTGGATTAAATATCAGAAGGAAAAAAAGAAGGAATGTGATGCTATGCTGTAACAAATCCATCCTCTAATAGCACACAGTCATGCATCACGTTGTGTTGTTATTAATTGTGGGGTAGTAGAGCGTTTAAGTACTTTGAGCATGAACTACTTTTAGATGCTCAAATTAATTGCTTCAATTTAAAAGAACTCAAATGATTTATAGTTTTGAAAGACTACTGGATTGGTATTGGTTACTACTCAAGGTTCTAAGGTTCAAATATCAAAGATCCAGAAAAAAAATGGTATTATCCCATCTGTACATATAATAATCTCATTCAATAAATATATCTCAGTTCCTCAAACACCCAACACCATAGAAATTCTAATAAAAACTCTGTATCACAAGAGGATTCAAAGGTGCCATAATGAGGTAATCACAAACATTCTCAAAACACACCACATTGTTCCGTTTTAGATCATGTGGGGGCAAAAAAGAATAAAAGAATAAAAATAGAGTTTTTTTGTATGTTAGGTTTATAGTGTAGTTAGCCCTCCTGGCCAAAGTCCTCAGTAAACTTCTTTAGCTTCTCCAGGTCTTCCTCATTTACAGTGGGCTTGGTCTTGTCCAGAGACCTCAGCATGTCCGCCTGAAGGAAAAGACACACATACAAGGCCTTACAGTGAAACAGCAATTCACTTTGGGCACCTCTGGTCAAATTACATGTTTAGGTGATTTTTTTTCTAAGTGAAAAAAGTTTACAACCTCTACAAAGAACACACTTTTGCACACTGTAATGCACAGTACCTGTTTTATGCAGTATTTAATATATTGGGAATGCAAATAAAACAGAAAATGTAGCCTCCCCCACATTAATCTCAAATAAATAGAACTTATGCACTACAATTTGAAGAAAAATGCCATATTTAAGTGTGTTTTGTGTAGTGGATGTGTTCAAGTATAACTAATTTTAAAAAATCCACAAAACATGTAATTTGACTGAGGGTGTTCAACTTTTGCATACAACTGTTGAATAACTGTGACTGACAATTTTTTTCGTTGTTGTTGACTGCATGCAACTGTTAAAGTACAAGCCTGCTTTCTAGCTGTTGATACCTAGTGGTTATCAACTGATGACCGACACAGCTTGAGTTCAGATAAACATTATACACAGCTTAAGATGTTCTAGCACCTGTAAGAAATTAGAACTCATCTGATGAAACAGGCCCAGATGCAAGTTATCTGTTGCAACAAACATTTGATTGTATACGTTTTTGTGGAAAATAATAGTGGTGACCTGTCTATTTGCATTTCATACACTACTGCTGTAGTGCAACCTTACTGAACAGCTGAATGTGTGTGCAAGATAATGCTAATCACTCAAGGCTGACAGCTAACAGATTCCTATGATTAGCAATTATTTGTCTCTTTGCAAACAAGAAGCTAAGCCATGCTCCTCACACTCCATACCCTTCCTAGATAGCAGAAGAGTCTTGTAGATTCACTTTGCGTTCCCGAGGCGATACATGTTTGGAATGAGCACAATATCACTTTCACATCACTCTCACCATGCTAACGATGGGCTCCAGCAGCTTATCACCTGGAACATCCACCCATGTCATCTCTATCGCGTTAGAGTCATTTGGAGAACATGGGGTTAAAAGGTCATCTACGATTACATCAGGGTTGTTCCATGTCTTTCCTCTGACCTGTATACACGAAAAGAAAAATAATTATTTAAATCAATTCAGATAAGTACATCTACTTTCAGCCAAGTGTGTCACAGGCAGTATTATAAACACACTTGGCTGCCTGTGAACAACATAACGGACCACTGTAATATAAATGTGACCGAACTCAATAATAAAACATAACGCATAGTGATTTCTAAGAATGTACAAGAGCTAATCCTTCAGGATTATGAGAATTAACGGCCATTGTTCTCATGGTCATCATTTTACACCAATGAATGAGAAAATAAATGCCTTCCTGTCAATGCAGAATCTTTCCAGCTGTTGCAACTTTTGCATTATCCATTTAGACAGCATTTGCTTCTTCGTAAGAACACAGTGAATATTACACTGAACAAACTCACAATTCAGATCAGATGGTTTACACGGCATTTAAGACTAACATATTTACAAAACTTTGTCCTTATTTATTATATTAAATAAATTCAGCTAATTGAGTGATCAACATTTTTCATCTCCATACTTTATGGGACACCTCCTCAATCAAAACAAAGTACTTCTCCTACCTTTTTAAAGTGGGTGGATGACTGAACTTTGCGTATGGGCTGCATGAGTGCATCCCTGACAATGATGCTGATGTCCGCGCCAGAGTAGCCTTCAGTCTTTTGCCCCAGGGTGATGAAGTCTTCATCAGTGAGGTTATTGGGAGTGGTGCCGAGGTGGAGCTTGAACATGAAAGATCGAGCGTGCTCTTCAGGAAGTGGAATGTAGATGCGCTTCTCAAACCTAAACCATATAAACAGAGAGATGCACCAATGATGACAGCAGCAACACTGTCTTACAAAATAGGTAATTTCAAGAATTGACAGGCAAAATACATTTACAGTACTGTACAAAAGCCAAAAACCATTTGCCATTTATTTAATTTTCACTCAAAATGGCCTCTAAGTACAGGTATTTCATTTTTCAGTTTTAAGAGGGGAAAAAAAAAAAAATATATATATATATATATATATATATATATAATAGCACTCTGTGTGCTGTGTCTGATCCACACATACCAGCGCATCACACAATTATACATCACCACCACATCGGTGTCACTGCAGTACTGAGAAAGATCCACCACCCAAATAATACCTGCTCTGGGGTAGTACTGTGACCATGACAGAGTAAAAAGAGGCTAATAAAGAGGCTAATCAGATAAACCGATGGGACTATAATTGTCTATACTTATAGAACAACAAAAGTGCATCTATGTGGTAGGCAGAGCTGATAAAAAGAAAAATCAGTGAAGATGCAAGGAGGTGTACCTAATAAAGAGGCCAATCAGTGTATGTTATTTATTACACAGAATCATTAGTATCTGTATCTTGAGATTTCTTCACAGAATTGGGATTCTGACATACAAAAAAAGGAAAATAATTTTCAAGTGAATAAAGGAGTGTGTTAATAAAATGCACTGATATGTAGAGCCAGTCACCTTCTTCTGATGGCAGAATCCAATGTCCAAGGGATATTAGTTGCTCCAAGCACCAAAATTCCCTCATTATCGTTTCCCACACCTACAGATACATCCAGGAAAAGAATAACTTGTTAATTTTCCAATCACTGAATGAAACCCGTGAGTGCCTGCAACTCACCTTGCATCTGAACCAGGAACTCCGTCTTGATCCTGCGAGCTGCTTCGCTCTCAGTATCACTCCTGGAGCCACACAGAGAGTCGATCTCATCAATGAAGATGATAGAGGGCTTGTGCTGCCGTGCCATAGTAAAAAGGTTTTTCACCAACCTGGAGAAGAAAACAGGCTATTAGAAGCAGTTTATTCTGTTTCTACTCTTGTTTATCAAGGCATTTTAGCCTAATATTACTATCCAGTTGTACCTTAAGTCATCAACCTATTACAGTTATTCAGGTCACAAATTAAGAAGACAACGTGCAGTTTAAAGATTTGTTTTCATCAAAGTCTAGCAACATGAAAATGGGCAGTTGTGCATTAACTCCTACAAACATTATTTAGGACCAATGGCAGTTTAACTGCATTAAAAAGTTCCTAAATCTCATTTAATTTCCCTATATCTGAAGGGTTAACTTTTCTTTTTGTTTACCAATTCTAAACAAAAAACTGTTCCTATTCTGTAGACAATGTATTACTTTAGAGGTACATAATAATTCACATACAAATAAAGAGGCTCGGGCCATAACAATTACTGTGGTTATAATTTAAGTTAGTTCTGGTCTCCCATCACAGCTCACAGTTCAAATACTTCAAACTCAACAAAACTGCATACAAAAAAGTTTTGGCTCCCCTGGTCAAATGATTTTGTTGACTTTTAAGCAAAAATACATTAACACAGCCTGTACGGAAAACATATTTGTGCACATTTCAATGCACAGTCAATCTTTATTTGCTGAATCTAACATTTAGAGCAGTAAAGACACTGAACAGGGTCTATACAAAAGTTATGGCACATTTTATGTTTTATTTTTTCCCAATATGTTAAACTCAGCAAATAAATAGAAATTCTACATTAAAATGTTTGTTCCCTGTATATGTACATATTTTCACTTTGAACATCAACAAATCCCAGGGGTGTTCAAACTTTGCACATGTACTCAATGTACTCAAACACCACTAACGGGTCAAACGAATGTAATATCCTGATTTACTTCTCACTCTCTCCCAGCCACTTGGACACCAGATCAGAAGAGGAGATGGAGAAGAAAGTGGAGTTATTGGCCTCAGTGGCCACTGCTTTGGCCAGGTAAGACTTCCCTGTGCCCGGAGGGCCAAAAAGCAGGATCCCCCTCCATGGTGTTCTTTTTCCTAGGAAAAAGGAATTTGCATGAAGTCAAAAAGAGAAGTACAAGCAAACAATTAAATAAACAAGGAATGAAAGAAGAAACCTGTTAGTGAATTACTGATATTATTATATTCATTTGATTCAAGGAATTGTTACTGCTGTTAAATGTAAACGTAAAAATCTGTTTTTTTTAATCAATTTTTTATTATGATTATTAAGTTATTAATAATATCCATAATATGCAAGGTTATTAGAAAAACTGCAAAACTGTGTGAAAATCAATGGTTCCAAAATTATGTTGATTAAGCTGTTTTCTTTCACTGGATCTATCAACAAAAGATGTAATTTGACCATAGGAGTTCAACTTTTGCATTCAACTTTAAGTATGTATACATGTGACTTGAACCTGTGAAAAGGTGAGGAAATTTGATTGGTAGGATCACTGCCTCTTTCAGAGCCTCTTTAGCTCCTTCCAAGCCAGCAACATCATTCCACTTAACATTTGGCTTCTCCATAACAATGGCACCTACAAAATAAAAACACATGACTTATATACATAATACTCACCATTAACCCAAAAGCATTCAATGCACAACATATGAGGGACATCACAAAGCAAACAAAGCAGACTAAAAATGCATAAAGTTTACAAGCATCTGACACAGACACACACCTTGAAGCTGATTTTGTAATTTCTTTTTCTCTGATTTTTCACCATCGTCACTGTCATTGCTGTAAAAAGATAAATTTATTTAAAATAAAGATTCTTTTGAATTTGAACTGTTGAATAATTCAATACTGTTGATAATTGTACAGACAGACTCTAACCCTTTATCATCAGACACTTTCACAGGCTTGGCAGGTCCAGCTTTCTCTTTCTTTTTGAGGTACTCCTTCAGCTGCTCAGCTCTGTCCAGATAATCCGCACACTTCGCCCGGATGCTCTGTTTGGCTTTGTCCCCTTGAGCGTCATCTGCAGGACACAGCATAATCAATTTATACAGAGTAATTTTACACATGTAAAAATACAAGGATAGGCCCCGTCCGCATTTGATGTAAATCAACTGAAAAGAATATATATATATATAT
>CM067489.1:15350900-15375800 GCA_034552555.1 Semaprochilodus insignis | reverse complement strand
ATATATATATATATATATAGAGAGAGAGAGAGAGAGAGAGAGAGAGAGAGAGAGAGAGAGAGAGAGAGGTTCTAACATTTTACCATCAATCTATAGCACTACATATTATTGCTATACTTTTATTTTTGAGTTATAGCACTTATGTATCTGGAATTGTCTCAGCAAAACTTTTGTCACTTGTTGCAAAGCATTACTTTTTGAGTTTCAGTAACTGAGAATTCCAGCACTTCAGTAACTGCAAATTCCTTTTCTCCTGCTGTAGATTATGTGACACTCCTGAGGCTTGTCCTGAGGCAGGATTTTGTGTTTTTCAAGATTCTACCCCCAATTATTTGATAAAAACAATAGATTCATATGTTCAGAACAATGGTTCTAATGAACCTATGTTCGGCTACAGCACACCTGATCCAGCCGAGAAAAGGCTGCACAGTCACGAGTCACCAGTTCAATGAAAACCACTACAGCTCAAAACGATTGGCCTTTGAAACAGAAAATGAAACTAAGCTTAGGTCTGAACATTAAGCTCATGCACCAAGGTGAGAACAATGAAAGTAATGATTTACATACACTTCACCACATGTAGAAAGTACTGAACTGAATGCTGGTACAAGCGAAGAGCTTCCTCATAGTTTTTGGCCTTGTCCTCCTCTGCGGCCCTAGTGGCCAAGTCAATGGCTTTCTGTAACACAAAAGGGAAGGAGTCAAGACAAGACAAACATCTAGAAGACAAACATCTTGCCTAACAGGAATCTCCTGCCTGGGACTGGTACAAATAAGTTCATAGCTGAATGATTCAAAAAGGGAAGCTCATGTAATAATAAGTAATAAATATGTTTGAACCACTAACGTGCTTAAATAATCAAGAAATAAGAGTTAACAGTCTAGTACTGTGAAAAACATAAAATATAAAAACACAAATGACACTGGTTTGGCTAGTTTTAACAATAGCTGCATACCATAACCTATAAAAAACCTCAGGCTGACCTTTCTTCTAAAACACTAAGATACGATATTGAAACTAGAACATCTGAAATGTTATGCACTGTGAATAGATAGGCACAAAGTGGTTACAATAATTCCAATTATATTTGGAACAGCAAAAAAACTATTACATTAATTAGAATACTTTTACATTTACTCAAGTACGTTAAAAAAGAAAAAATAAACTTAATTATGTTGCATTGGAGTCCTTCATTTACTTTACTTCCTAAGTTTAGTTTCATTCTGTCCTGTTGGTTCAGCTCCAGGCCTGTTTTTTTCTGTTGTTCAACTTCTCATTTTGCAGTTGTTGTAGACCAAATGGATCCCTATTGTTAAGAATATAGTCTAAAAACTTAACTCTGCATTTCTTAGGACTTGATATTGAACAGTTCTACAGATACATTTAGGTACATTACTTTTAACTACACTTTAATCATTATTAACGTAGCGGCACATTTACTTAAGTATAGTTTCGGCTAACCCAGTGTTATAACTAGCGAACACTGGTATACGGAATACTTATCATCTTGAATAGACGAGTGTTTCAAAAAAATATTAAGCCTAGGTACATGAGAAACATTCATATTATTAATGCGTTTAAGCATACGCGTTTCCAGGTATACCATGTATTTACCTGTGATTTTATTGATATTTTTTCTACAGGTAAGTTAGCTTTTAGCTACTGGGGCTAACAGGCTGACAGAAAGTTAAAAGTTGCTTACCTGTAAATTGGCATTGGCCATTGTAGTCGTTCTTTAACAGAACTTTTCTTCTGTTAAATCCTGCACAGGTAGCCGATATACTAACTACATATCTGGTCTTACGCCACATATACTGTCAAACACATCTGTCGCATGAAAATCTGCCTAAAGCTCAGTGTACTTTTATCTAAATCGGTCTTCAAGTCTCTTCCGTAGTGGCTTGTCGTGACGTCAACGAGGACACGCCCACACGCATCGTATGTGAAGGATGCAGATGTTTAAACCCAGAATGAAGAATTAATTATAAAAAATAAGTGAAGGATGAATATTTGCATTATTTAATGATGGTAAGTACTATATATGTATGTATATATATATATATTATGTGCCTCATGCAACTTGAAACTTTGTCAGTTGTGTAAAAAAAACATTTTGTTATTGTATCTATTTACTTTACTACATTATTACTTTTTCCCTTTCTCTTCATCACTTTATACTTTGTAATTATCACAGCACTGTGATTAAAATACATTTTAAACTAACTAAACTAACTTCCCTTACTAAACCTCTCTTACTATATTACAGTAACTCCACACTGCTGAAAAATATGATGCTGGTCATTTGTTGTGTTTAAAGCAAGTTTTTGCTGGTCAACCAGCATAAACCAGCATGGACCAGCAGGAATTCCATGCTGGTCCAAGTTATTATTTTTTTTTACATTTTATTTACAAAAGAAAACATACTAATAAATTCTTATATACACTTGAGTCCACTTTAAAAAGACAGTTTATTACATTGTGTTACATTTCACAAGTATTCAGTTCGATGCACCTTCACAGAAACAATTCAAACAAAACTTTTTGCAAGTATTGAAGCACCAGTGATTAAATAATTCCAGAGAAAATTATGTAACATCTGAACTGCATTTCAGAAGAAAAAAAACTAAACATTCAACATCTTTATGTTCACACAGCTACAAGCTTCTTCCAGCCAGGGTATGGCTGAGCTGAGAGAGTCTTTGTCATGAAGAACATAACCAATCTCAGTTATGTATAGTCACATATATGGAGATTTACATTAATACTGCAAAGAAAGAACAGATACATGAACAAAGACATACAGGGTAAAATATAATTAGCGCTCTTTTTATGCATTTTCTTATATATTTTCAACCCAGAAGGGACATTAGCTGTGTCGCTCCTTGCACCCTCAGCAGAGGAACCATGTATGAGTTTTGTGTATTCCGAATAAAGCCCCGAATGCAAGAATTCACTGTTACAAATCTGTCGCTTGTCATTTGTGGCCTCTCTTGGCTGAGTATAGTGCATTTTATTGGACACAAAACCAAAAACTGTAAAAGACTAAGAGCCAAGAGGAGCAGTCATCAACTTCCTCCATTTAAGATCTGCGGCCGCAGAATCCTCAGGATGCGGTCATTCTTCGTAAGATCTGCTGGTAAGTCATTGTTCTGATAAAAGACAATAACCTACAATCAGTGACTCATACAGTATTCAAGTGATTTAGAAAGTTTCAGTTTATTCCCTCCCTAATCAAGTACATTCATACACACACACACACACACACACACATACACAAATATATATGTATATACACAACGACCGGCCACTTCATTAGGTACACCTCCTTGTATCTAAACTCGTTGTCCTTTTATCAGCTCTGTTTACCATATAGGTGCACTTTGTAGTTCTACAATTACAGACTGTAGTCCATCTGTTTCTCTGCATACTTTGTTATCCCCCTTTTCACCCTGCTTTTCAATGGTCAGGACCCCCCACACGACCACCACAGAGCAGATATAATTTGGGTGGGATTATTCTCAGCACCGCAGTGACACTGACGTAGTGGTGATGTGTTTGTGTGTTGTGCTGGTACTAGTGGATCAGACAGAGCCGCGCCACTTAGGTTTTTAAACATTGTGTCCACTCACTGTCCACTGTATTTGACACTTCCTTGTAGTAACTGTACTGCTGTGTATCAGCCAGTAGAGGTCAGTATCAACTTTAGAATTACTTCTGAAGACGATGATGATGCTAGTTACATCAGAACTGAAGCTAAATCCTGAAAGCTGATAAAGCAACAACGTTGGGTTGTTGTAATTGCTGTGAATGCTTACCTTATTACGTAAGGCAGGGTCAGCGCTTGCCCCCAGCAGAAGCTTCACAGTTTTTGGGTTTCCACCCATGACTGCAGCATGAAGTGCTGTGGAACCATTCTACGACATGCAAAAACAACCCATGACTCAGAAAAGTCGTTTATACATTTCTATACAAGTGTTTATGATAGGGTCTTGATTTGGAGGAATATATTATGCATATTTACTGAGTTCTTTTGTACCTTTAAAAGGCCTAAAGATGGGTTGAACTTGAGGAGCTCCTCAATAACATTGCAGTGTCCTTTGTGCGCAGCCTTAAAAAGAGCTGTGGAGCCATCCTTTCAAAATGCAATGAGAGACAGAAACAAATACACATTAGACTTAAACAAGACAACTAATAAATGTTAGTAAAATGTTTATTGTTTTTTTTTTATTTAACAAACATACTGGAATGTAAATTGTTACTAATGTACTTTGTAGTGCAGAGAAGAATGATACACTTTGTACACGGTTATATATATGTACACTATATATATATATGTATAATAAAAATGAGTCTCATACATTTCTGTCAGCATCCCGATCTGCGCCTCGGAGCAGCAAAACTTTCACAACCTCACTGTGTCCCATCTGGGCTGCCATCCACAGTGGGGCAGTGCCATCCTGAGATGCAAGTGGAATATGAATGAATAGATTAAAAAAGCATGATTAAATCAATGAAAGTCTAGATTCCAAAACAAACTCTATACTTTTATACTCTGCCCTTCAAATGTTTGTAATCACTTGCTATACTGTTAACTGCTGTTTTCTATTTAACAGTAATGTGTGCAGACTAAAACATTATAAACTAAACAGCAGGAGGTATTTAAATGTTCATCCAATGTTTAAGTTTTTTAAAAACTTCAAGATCCTATTACTTGAAAAATAAAAAATCTCTACAGCAAGATTCTACATTTTTAAGATTAAGAAACCATCTTCTGGAGGTCTATCTTGAAGGTCAGGTAACTTGGATTTTTCAGGGTTGTTTTGATTTTTTTTTTCTTTTTTCGGTCAGCTAGCAAACGCAAAAGGAAGGCAGATAACGTTACTGCCTGGAAGCTCAGTATGTTATTGCAGCTGTACAGCTTCTTTAAACCGTCATTATGGTGGATAAAAAGGATTACCGAAATTACGGAAATGATTCGTCAGATGAGGAGGACAACAAGCTGAAAGCTATAGTTAGCAAGGTATTTACCTGGCTTGCTAGATATGCTACTTCATTTTGGTCCCTTTTCTTTCACTGACTGCAATAACACAGCAAATAACACATGCAAGTTTTTTTATCAATCTTTTTTAGAATTATGTGCATTTCTGCATATGTTTAATTAAAAAACTATATATTCAAAATTAAAATATATATATATTAATCATTGACTAAACAAAACATTATATGAGAACCTCTACAATTATCAGTTTGGTATGGGTGATAATTGGGGTCAGGAGGTCCAATCAGTCACAAAGCAATCATTTTTATACCCATTTTTATAAATATCAAAGAGCCTTCACCATCAAAGCCTAGCCTATACCACACTGATTTGTTACTGTCCGCCTTGTCTTAGATAAACAAGATTTCTAGAAGAGGTGCCAAGATATGTAGATGTGTTACCCTTCCTTGCAGTGGTCATCCAGCAAAAGGGTACTCCAAGGGTAAGGCTATCACAAAGAATTGTAGGATAACAGCTAAGGGTCTGCAGGCCTCTCCTACAGTGGCTAAAGTAAGTCTTTATGAGTACACAATCATGCAAACTCTGAACAACAATAGTGCACACGGAAGGAGGGAGCATTGCTGCCCTTTTATAGCTTCCTAAAAGCTGCCTGAATGAGCTAGAACACTACTGAAATGATGTATTGAAGAAATTAATGTAGACAGACAAGGCTTATGGCTTAAATGAGAAATGTTTTGCAAAAACTAAACCCTGCAGTCCAGCATAAGAACCTCATCACACCACACTAAAACATGGTGGTGGCAGTATTATTTTGGACCAGGACAGCTTGCCATCTTATGAGGAAACTATTCATTCTGGATTGTATCAAGAAATTTTAGAGAAGAATGTTAGAACATCTATCCATGAACCAAAAGAACTAATGTTGCATTTTGGAATGGCTTAGTCAGTGTCAAATAAATGCTGAGGCAGTAAACAAAATGGCGATTTACTAAAATGGTGAAAAACTATATAATTGTTTGTTTTGTCTATCGTTGTGACTTGATCTGATTGTAATTTGCACCGTTCTATACATGTATCTGCCACAATATTGTTTTTAGATTATAGAAAAGCTTAGAAGGACAATGAGCAGA
Source organism: Semaprochilodus insignis (assembly GCA_034552555.1). NCBI lineage: Eukaryota > Metazoa > Chordata > Actinopteri > Characiformes > Prochilodontidae > Semaprochilodus > Semaprochilodus insignis. The sequence goes on along the minus strand of CM067489.1, from coordinate 15,369,670 downwards.
ATAAATGCCTCACCTCACGAGGCTGGTTCACTTTGGCTCCAGACGACAACAGCTGGCGGACAACAGTCACATGACCTTCCTGGGAGGCTAAGAAGAGAGGTGTCGCACCGTCCTGTAATGTGAGAAGAGAAACTGACAGTGAGTCAAACGTTCAAGGAGGCTATAAGATCTACTTATATATGGAATGAATGGCTGGTGGCTAATAAGAAAACACTGGGGTAAAGTTTCTCTAAGGTCATCCATGCTGAAAAATACGACACAAGTAAGGACGTCTGTATTTGGGACAAGCACACATAGAGAACATACACTTCTAGAATAACAGTTTACAGTTATATCTCATCTAACTTAATGTTTAACCAGGATATTACATTTTATCTTTTTTGCTTGTATTGTGCACTTATTAGGCCCAAAAGCTCTTCCCTACTGAATTGCAATGAATCTTCTTAGTAAATCCAATATGTAGCAGCACTGGAATTAAAGTTAGTTCAGAGTTAAAAGTTAAATCAGAATAAAGTTAAAAAGGGAATGTTTGTGAATAAGCTTAATTGGATTATAATAGTAATTTCAGGTAGTTGCTATGGTGTTGCTGTAAGGTTGCTATGGTTTGCTAGGTGGTTGTTAAGGTTTTGTTAGGTAATTTCTATGGCATGCCAGGTGGTTGCTAAGGTGTTGCTTGGACATGATAAGGTGTAAAGTGAAAGACTTGATGATGATGGACCAAATAATAACAGGACCAAAATATTTGGCTATAGAATATATACTAACTATAGTGGAATAAGAGATCAAAGTACAAACATTCATGTTTTACTTCAGAACAATAATATATACTTTCATGTATGCATATACATTTAAAAACAGAAGCACAAATACATCAAAAATGTACTTCAGAGTATATAACTGTAGCAAACTACTTCCCGCATGTTTATAACATGTTTGTTTTTAGCATCATTTAAAGTGTTTTACTTTCAACTTATTCTCATTTGCACTTCCAATAGTATCCCATAGACACTTGGGAGATCTATTAATGTCTCTGTTGACATGCAGACGCTCAGTGTTTAGACTGCGCATCCAGCTCAGTTCCTGGCATCAGCATGTGATCGCTGATATGGCAGAAATAAGAGGAGCTGGCAGAGCTCCTGCACACAGCTCCTACAGCAACACTCATGGAGAAGTGTGGACTCACACTAAGCTGGTCATGAATGTTGGCTCCGTTCTTCAGCAGAGTCTCCACCACTTTGCAGTGTCCATTCTGGCAGGCTGCCGACAGGGCTGTACCACCATCCTGCAGAAAGTACAAACACGACATATTTATGTGTTTGCCAACAAAAGACAAAGCCTGAGCAACACTCAACCCCAGCCAGATTTACTAGCACACATATACTCTGAAATGAACAGACGAAAGCTGTTACTTTAAAGCTGTTATTTTATTCCTGCCTTAATTGTCGCTTCATAATGTGCCACATGTTTTCAATGGGAGAGGGGTCTGGACCACAGGCAGGCTAGTCTAGCACCCACACACTTACTGTCACTCACTGTTGCTCCAAAACATGTATATGCTATATATCTTTCAGCGGTAGTGGTGCCTTCACAGATGTGCAAGGCATCTATACCATGGACCATCTCCAGCTTTTGAACTTTTGACTGTTGATAACAATCTGGATGATAATTTGCTTCTTTGGCCTGGCAAATTGGCTATGACGTATATTATTATCTTTTGAAAGGTCAACTCGTTTGACCACAGTACATGTTTCCACTGTGTATCGGACCATACATGAGCTCAAACTCAAGGATGTCAGCGATGTTTGGGGACATTGTGATATATGGCTTTTGCTGTGGACAGTAGACTCTTAATCTTGCATTTATGCATGCATCGAAAAGTGTCTACTGAAAACAGTTTGTCCAAGTGTACCCGAGCTCATGTAATAATATCCAAAAGAACTAGAAGAAAGACGCCTATGTATTGTGTTGCAGAGATATCTACTATCAAGTTAACATGCTAACCAGGCTAGCGCAACCTGTCCTGTCTCATAATATCACTTTGTACCTGAAGAGGTAAAAGTGAGTCAGTGTACAGTCGAGTCTGCCACATGAGTAGATGAAGAAGAAGCATGATCGCTCTCTGCAACAAAATACACTCATCATCATCAAAAAAACAAAGTTGCACCAAGAAGGAATCAACCGATAAATGAAACTTGGTGGGTAGGTTTGACATCATGAGACATGCGAATGATTCAAGTTTCAAGCAAGGATGGGCCTTATCGCTGTACCTGACTGACTATATAAGGTTGTGTGCTTTCCATTCTGACTCATGCTTTTGTGTTGGAAGCATCCTTTGCATGGAAGTGTGCGTCTGAGAGCAGTTCAAAAGCAATTCGAGCAGTTGGAAGAGTTGGAGACCGTTCGCATCATAGGGCTCCATGAAGCGGGATGGTCTTATAGATGTACTGCGCACCATACGGGTTGTGCGGGTACTACTATAGTACACTGTTGGCAGCAGTGGATTGAAGAACACACCAGCGACACAAAGGATCTGGGATACCTAAATAAACCACAAGAGAGAACCAACAAATTGTCCGACATGCACAGTTATGCGAGTTAACCAACAGCCATGACTACAGAAATTTAGAGAGCAGTGATGCCCTCCATGAGTCATCTGTTAGTACCAGCATCATTGTCAAGCAGCTGCACAACGCAGGACTACAAGCACAGACTGTTACGACAACTGCCTTTAACACCACATCAGCGTCGTCAAAGACTGCAATGGTGTCGTGCCATACTGTCACGGAGTGGCTCAGAATGGCAGCCCATCTTTAGCGACAAGTCCCACTTTTGCATGGTGGACACAACCAACGAATCCATGTACGGAGGCACCATAGTCAGTGCCAAAATGAATCTTTGTTGCTTGTTGTCGTGCATCACATGCGTCACAAACCTACTGTCCCTCCACCTCCACCCGTACCACGACATCTGCAGGAACCGCATGAGAATATTCAAACTGCAATTACAGAACACCATTAGGAACCTCTACAACTCCATGCTGAGATGCCGAGACGTCTGGATGTTGCGTTAGCAAACATGCCAGCCCAGCGCCATACTGAGAGACACTACTTTTATATGTGTAGTTCAATAAACATTGCCCATATCAGTCCAAAATTGTCATCATTTGTTGTTCCTGGTAATCTTTATCTACCTTCCAAATAGCATTGCAATCTGACAATTCCTTCTGGGTGCAACTATTTTTTTGATGATGAGTGTACATTGAAAGCAACATAAAGTGACAAAAATAGTAGCAAAACATAAGATATCATTGCTGTTACTTTCCACCACCTAAGATGTTTGAAGAGATTAAGTTTGATGCTGAACTCTGAACATCAATTGTTCAGACTGGTAAATAAACAGGGGAGGAGTGAAAAGTGAAAAGGAGGGATTGTGTGGAGTCTATATTTGACATATTGTATTATAGGTTTTTTTCATACTGCACAACCCTGTTTTTTGTATTTGTCTTAATGTTTAACTGTGCTGTATTGTGTAACTGCTACTGGCTGCTAAATTTCCCTCGGGATCAATAAAGTATCTATCTATCTATCTATCTATCTATCTATCTATCTTATCTTGCATATTGCTCCTTTAAGCTGTCATTATTCAAGGTCCTCTTTGCGCACCAAGATTGTTCCAGATTCCGTGAGTGTTTTGATAGTTGTGAAATCAACCCATCCTTTTGTTGGATGCTCCATGTATACCCAAGCATGGTTGCATCTGTTTAAGATGTTTTTTTGACATTTCACAATGTTTCCTAGTCTTAAATTGAGATATAGGTCAGATATAGGTTCTCCTTCACTGTAACATAAGAAAGTGTCAATGACAAAAATTACAACTCTGTCCAGTATGAGAGAAGTAATCACTGTAATTAATCCAGATCCAGTCTGTCTGAGACTGCTCTGCCAAAGCAGGCATTAAACTCACCGTGAACACTGGTCAGCACAATCCTTGCCTTCTAATTGCTCTGGGTCAACTCTCTGGCTCACTGTTTCTATTTCTGTCTCTCTTTCGCTCATAAACACGTATACATATAAACTGACTGTGCAGTATTCTAGAGAATGTTGCTTCGTTGTCAAAATGCTTTATGGTATTTAGAATGACTTCGCATCTTTAAACACATGACCATAATTCATCAGCATTACCGTACCTAACACACTACCAGCTTAAAACCACATCTCTGAATACTGTACAACCTCATCTAGGCTCAGGAATACATTTGTAGTCACCCTATAATAGATTGTTGTGCTATAGTGGTCAAAAAAAAAACATTAGATGCAAAAAACATTAAGATGCAGCACCTGAAGGTGGTCATTCAACTGTTTATTTTAGAATATTGTGATCAGTTATAGCCAATTATAACAACATATAACAATTTAAATAAAAGTCTTGTCTGCTTTTAGATCCAAAAAATATCAAAAAACTACTGCCATACAGTACCGGGCAAAAGCCAGAGACCGCCTTCGCTTACTTAATTTCCAGCAGTAAGAGAAAAGACATTTCACAGGATAAAACAGTAGTTTGTAAAAAACCTGAAAAATCCATAGCTTCTACTGTGAAAAGACCGGCTTAACACTAAAAGGATGTGTCTAAAAGGATGTGTAGTTGTCAAGAAGCCTTTACTGAGAAAAACAAATAGAAAAAAAATAACAAAAAGAACATTTACAAAACAAACAAGTGTTCTCAGTACAATGGAATGACCACCGCAGAGTCCAAAACTCAACAATACTGAATGTGTTTGGGATTACTTGGAAATTGTAAGAAGAAAAAAGTACAACTACCTGTGGAGGTGTGAAAAAGTACTCCTGTAGAATACACTGAAGACCTGATAAACTTATTTGCTGAGGCCTAAATTAAATTAAAGTTTTTGCATTTGTTTTTGTTCTTTATTCTGACAGAAATGTTATAAATTAAAGGCCACTGTCTATATTCATTACTGTGTAAATAGTTTTTCCAGTCTTGTGTATTCAGTGTATGTTTTTAAAATCTAAACTGTGACAAAAAGCACTTCATAGCATTAAACCATTGTGCACTATACACTAAATAGTTGTCTGAAGAATCTGAATCAAATTTTCAGATATTTACACTCATACCTTGGTTTGGAATTCAGTGGAGGCACCAAACTCGAACAGGAGCTTAACAATTTCATCATGTCCTTGTTGTGCTGCAAAGAACAGGGCAGTAGAGCCTGTCTGAAGAAGCAATTACACACATACACAAACATTTTAAACAGACTGTCAATCAGCTCTGCGCAAAGTCAGCAACAACACACACACCCTTCAAACATTATCATCAGCCACAGGACACAGATCCTAAAGATGACCCATTAGCAAAACCCCTCATTGTCCTCTAATCCTCCACTCTATTTCACTGCACCTGCTACAAGTGCACCAATGCTCCAGAGTAAATAAATGGAAATTATACTAATCTGGATAAATATGGATGCTGAATCTAATTTTGTTAATGCAATAAGTATAATGATACAATAATACAAATGCACATGGTAAGCTATTCAGTTTATTTACATCAGTGTCCCACTTGCCATTTAAATTGTTGCTAACTTTACAGGATCTGAAGGTCAATGTGCTCCTCTTATGAGGCAAACATTTTCTAAAATTTCGGGATAGTGGTGGCAGTAAAGCAGTTTGATTTGCTTTAAGGCCAGCACTATGAAAATGAAGAGCCCATATCATGAAAAAAACAATCCTGTATTTAAACTGTTCAAAAAAGGTCACTCCCCACTTCACACAGTTTATACAGAAACTAAGACTATTTTAAATTAATCATTTTTGTGATGTCACAAAAACCAACGAATTAAAATACATCCACCAACTCAGCACAAAATATAGGGTGGCCAATCAGACCAGAATGTCATTTACACATATCGGTCTTGAAGGCATAGCAATAAAAACCACCTGTACTATTCTAAGGGGAAAAGAAAGGTTGGAAAGTGGTTATGTAAAAATGAATTAAGACGATGAATGAATCAAGTAGACCATATGGGGGAAATGTAATACAAGAAAAATGTAAGGCCCTTTTTGAAAGAAAGGATGAAAGTCTAGAAAACACAATTACATTTACACTATTTCAATTCAATGAAGCCCCTCTCAGCCCCAACCATAGGTTCTCCTACCTCTTTCTGCAGGTTGATGTCTGCCCCTTGCATGATGAGTTCCCTCACACACTCATAATGACCACTGTAGGAAGCCACCATCAATGCTGATGTGCCATACTGGTCAATAAAAGACAAAACACATGAATTCTTAGTATTAACTCAGATAATGACAAAACTCAATTTATATATCAAAGTAAACTAGAACTTGGAAATCACAACGCATTTATGGCGTATTTCCAAATGAAACACTGTATCAGTAAACCAAATCACAATTATTATAGAATCGCCTGATCAGCAATTATTTCCCATGGTCATCGTTTTTTATCTGTTGATTTGAGGCAAAAACATTTTTTAAAAAAAGAAAGCAGAAGCTGCATTTAATACAAAACTAACACAAAGCCTACGTCTGACTGGTGCTAATAACATCTTTAAAGGGTAGCACTGAATAATGTTTTTTTTATTTGATGTTCGTTGATAACACCTTTAGAGGATGGTGGTGAGCGATGTTTGTTTAGTTGATGTTTGTTAATGACACCTTTAAAGTGCAGCAGTGAGTAATGTTTGTTTATTTGATATTTGTTAATTACATCTTGAGAGGGCGGTGTTGAGTAAAGTTTGTTTATTTGGTGTTTGTTAAGGACAAATTTAAAGTGCAGCATTAAGTAATGTTTGATTATATGTATTTGTTTATATATATAATATAATATACATCAGTAATTGTAGTTATTTATATGGTAATTAATCATTACCTGAAATGTCATGATTGTGGCATTTCATGATTGTGGGAGTGAAGAAATATGATGCTATTGGTTAATATTATTTTAAGCTGCCCACTGGTGCACAGTGATGCAATCAAAAATCAAAGGACATTTTCAAGGAGGGTAAGCGGTATTGCATTACCCTACAGATTTTTAATTCTGTATTAAGCTGAAATGAGCTTATTATGGCCAGAAACACTGAGATTCAGGTTGATTTTATCAATAACAACATCACGTTGTGTCATGTTTTCTCACTGTGTCCTGCAAACAGTCTACGTGCAGTGTAGGATTGCACTGATCTGAAGTGAATGCCGAAAGTAATGCCTTTAATAAAATATGAGGAGAGATTCCATACACTGTCTTTGCAGTCGACGTCCACTCGGCCACTGTTGAGCAGAAGCTGAAGAAGGGCTAGGTTCCCTTTCCTGGCGGCCCAAAACACAGCATTGGCAAGGGGCGTTTCCTTCTGCCAGACACAAACACAGAGTATACTTTGACCACGTGACAAGTCACAGTATAACCTATATGTATAAAGACCTACTATAAACCATATATTTATGCATATGGTGTATATTCGTTCTAGCTATTTATGTCTTGTTACCGTTTACCATTAAGCACTATGCCTAATGGTCGTTATTATACTGCACTTTGCACTCGCAGTATAAATAGTAGGGCACGATAATATAAGCATGCTCTTCTATAAATATCGTGCAGATGGTACATGGTAGAGCAAAACTGTAAGTGAACACTCTTATACGTCTTTAACTTTGCCAGATCTACGCCTGATCAACGACTATGGACGTGTTATTAGACGATCGTTGGCTTCTTGGGTCGACTATAAGCAGCAGAACGCAGGCAAACCGCTCACAATAACACTGCTAATAACGTGAAAGCCTCTTTTCCCCAGCATGCAGCACACAGCTCATAGCACAGTACATTGCCGCTGCAAAGATCTAGTAACAGATTCACTTTGTAGAAACTGTTTAAAGCTCTTTTTTTCCCGCATGCAATGCACTGTAATCGCCGCTACTGGCTCGTTTGTCTTACAGCAATATACTCATGAAGCCGTTTACCTTGAAAGACATGCTGAGTTCATTCGAGCCTCAACCCGCGCATGTGCAGAAGCGCTGCAGACTGCTTTCTGTGGTCGTTTGCTCTGAGGAAGAGGATGATTTGGGGATTAAAGAGGCCGAGCGATGCCAACGCTTACTGCATAATCTCTCTCTGTCTCTCTGTCTGTCTCTCTCTCTCTCTCTCTCTCTCTCTCTCTCTCCGCGCACTGTCTCACACAGAAACATTCACACGTTTCTGGCTCTTTATGACGATGATGATGGAAAATATTTTTCATTTTTGAAGATATGCATTAGGAGGGAACATCAAATACATTAACTACGTTTTATATACAGATTATTTTCTGCATTTTTTTTTAGAAAAAGAATAAAAAGGAGATTGAATATCAGTTTTGGCTAAAGAGAAATTCCACCACTGCTTCAAAATGTCTTCATAATTAAATCATTAAGATGTAAACTAAATGATTCAGAGTGGTTTGATGTGAAATGCTCTGTTCTTGAGAAACTTGCCGGGTGGTGATGATAGGAACCAGACGTCTACAGAGATTAATGCCTCTTAAAGCTACATCACATTCATAATATGTTGCCTGAATAAAATATACATAATATGCATAAAAGCCTAAGACTCAGTAATGTTGAGATGTAATAAACCTTAAAGGGTATTTATGTTGATATATTTGCATGGTGGAGACATACATGCAAAGCACTGTCAGGCAAAATTGCAGGCAACCTACACATGTTTTTGTTAACAATCTTAATAAATAATAAATAATACAAATAAAATAAAATATTTAATTATTAACCATTTATATTGTGGCTCAGCGCATGACTAGATCTGTTTAGCTCAGGAAAGTTGGGTTGTGTGTTCCATGGCAATTGTTTTGCATGTATCATTTTGGCAGTGCTAGGAACCACACAGAATGTATATATGTGAGCGCAGCCACAGGGTGACTAGAGGTGGCTATGGTCACCCTAGAATGAACATTGGCTGCCCTAGTTAGTGAGACAGTCAGCCATCATCAGTCAGCCATCAGTTACTCTTTATGGTGTGAATCTGTGATCAGGGTACAGATCAGTTGTAAGGCAATTGTGATGCTTTGCTTATTACTGCTCTAGTGCGCTACTATGTGCAATACTTAACCTTAAGCATCTGTTTACCATCACCATGTGCAATGCTTCCTCTGGCCTTAGTCTTCTAGATTTAAATTTTTTGTATTTTGGTTTATATTTTCTGTATTTTTTGTATATATAGATCTTATTTATTATTTGTATATTTCCAGACACTTCTGTTCTTTCCTCTGTGCTGCTGAAACATTGTAAATTTCCCCACTGCGGGATTAATAAAGGACTATCTTATCTTATCTTATCTTATCTTATCTTAATAATGAGTGTATCTTGAAATTACTTTTTACACTCGACTACATCGATATATTGTAATTTACCTTAAACAGTCCGGTCTGGCTAACTTTAGAATCTACAACTCATGTAAAATTGTGCAGGACACCTTAAATTAATCATGTCTTTGGCTTGTCTATATGATATATTTTTCTTAAAGCTAATGTATTGCTTTGAAATTTGATTTAGTGATTTATTATATCTATACCTGATGAAATACAGAATTTCCTCATGAATTACTAGAATACGTAACATCAACACAGTTTTCACTTTCGGTTTACTTATAATTGTATAGAAAAATGTCATTTTATGTTATTTTAATACAGTAATGCTACCTTATTGTTATTTTTCCCTAACAGTGTGGCGTCCCTATTAAATCTCTTTGACTTCCCTTGGCCACCTCATTCAAAAAGTTCTATCTACACCTGTCAATGGACCCTGGCTGCCAGGTTAATTCCAAAATAAAGCTGCATCATGGGCACAGACTTCAAGTTGTCTATACTTCTTCTGAGAATCAACTACAATAAATTCATGTAGGCTCAGGGATCATTTTGGAGAGTAAATAAAATGTATATATTTAGGTTCTAGACATTGCAACCCCTGGTTCCTATTACCACCACTGTGTCCTTTTTTTTGTAATTCTATTACAGCATTAGAAAATTATTGAACAATTTGTAATGTATTATTTTTTAAAGTAACTGCCACCAACACTGTAACCCAACCACCCCAGCAGTATTTAGCTATAGTCATATAAAAGGCACTCACACACGTGCATGGATGCAAATTTGTATTCCTGGCTTTGTTTTTTGCTTTAATCATTAACATTGTCCTACAGCAAAGCTGGAACATTAAGCTCAAAAAGTACATCTTTGTAATTTAATCTTTCCTACAAAAACTGAAATAACATTGCTGTTTGTTTTACTCCCACCTTGATTGTGTTATTAAGGGACAAATACATTTTATGTTCCATTCATATTTTATAAAATTCACTTACAAAATCAACAAAACATATGATTTGACCCTGGGCACCCACGTTTATGCATACAACTATAATTTAATATAACAGTATGATTATTATTAACAGTGTTAACAAAAAAGAATGTATGTCCCCTTGTAGATCTGTGGCCTTAAGCTATATGCCACTGCATATGTCATTTGTAGTAAAAACAGACTTAGTGTTTTTTTTTTTTTTTATCTGTACCAACAGGCATTCATAGTATTCATATACTGGGGACATTTGGTCCCCAAAAAGAGATAAATACATGGCCACACACACAAAGAAATTAATGCTGATTACATGACAACCATTAAGATGTATATAAAGTCGTTCATAGTGTTTCAATGTTGCACTGTTCTAGAGAAAGCAAGCCAGATATGTACACAGTGGTAGTGAAAGGTAAGACAGACGTCCACAGCGTCTAAAAGCTACAGAATGCTATAGCACAAGCCGCTTACAAATGAGTCAAAAAGAGATAAATACACGACCACACATGTACATACATATACAAAACACACAATCGGGTCTCACCTAGTCTTGTTATGTCTCAGGCTCTCGGAACCTGTAAATCAGTTTTTAACGTCTGACAATAGATGAACTGCGCAACTTCAGAGTACAAAACGATAGAACTGAAAGAGATTAATGACGATTATATGACAGGCTGCTTATATTGTGCATGACATCAGGTCTCTGCAACACATCTCCATGAACATCACTGTATTGAGATGGGTTAACATCAGGAAAGCATAGATTAGTCTTTATCATTTGACCTGCTATAATCATGGATTTGGTGATGAATGGGCAATTTAACCCTGCCTATTCAACTGATATCATTAGACTTGCCACACAGTGAAGAGTTCACTGTAATGACGCCAAGAGCAGTAGTTCTTGTGGGGCTGAATAAAATCACCTGGTGGTGTCCTATTTCCTGAGCACAGCATTTGACGTGTGAGCCTGTGTGAAGTAAGGCCCTAATGGCATAGACATGTATGATTAGAGTGGACTGGGTGTTATTGAGACACAAAGCTTATTATTTAAGGCCTGTCTCTGTTTATTTCTGGCCAAGACAGCAAAAACACACCTTCCACAGAGTATATAAACAGCCAGACTACTTTAGTGACCTCCCAAACAACACCAGCCAACCATCCTCTGGACAGTGCTTTTCAATAACATGCCAGGTAAGCAGAAAAAAACTTTTCAGGCGCTCAAATACGTGTGTTTATGCTGTATTCACTAAACATGTTACATTGATTTTTTGGGAAATTGTTGTCAGATTTTGCATGCAATGCATAACCTTTTTAGAGATAGTCGTGTGTCACCCTGAGTCAAATTAAATATTACAACAAGTTAACACATCATCTACAGAAAATAAAACTCTGCTCTTTAATGCATAATTACTGGGTCATTGCTAAATTTAACATGTTGGAAAAAATAAGTACATAAGTAAATAAGTACTGTACAGGATGTGTTAACTTACCTTTCCTTAGAAAACGAACATAATCATTTGACCATGGGTTTCGGATCTTTTGTATACAGCTGTATGCATTACCATTTAAAGGTTGGGACTCACTTGTCCTATTAATAATTTGCTAATAATGTAGACACTGTAGATCATCTAATCTAAACAGAAAAGGTATTTTTTAATGTTTTATAATACTCTAGGTAATTTGTGAGCAGTTATTTATTTGTGAAATAATGCATAATACACTGTAACTGCCTATTACCATGTCTCATGCTGTCTTGCTAGAGAATTGATTACCACTTTTTGAAATGTGATGCACTCTGGATGTTAATTTTATTACAACAGATGTTATGCAGCTTTCTCATTTTAAAATCACAGATAGATGTAATTCTACACTCTTGCTAATTCTTTTAAAAGCTTCTGAATTTACACATGAATATCACATTACCAGGGTGAAGCAATTGTACTGTATTACCATAAGTATTTGAGTAGTTAATTATTGTCATTGAATACTATGATTAAGATTAAGAGGAGTAATATTACATTTCCATACAAGTACGAACAGAGCAGAGAGAGGGAATGTGAATGAAAGATGGTTATGATTTGGACAGATACACATCAAGTACACTGGATGGAGCTGTTTAGTAGGACCGTTTTGCTTGGCCTGGTCATATCTGCGCCGATCAGAGCAACAACAGAGTCTGAAGAAGAGTCACCAACAGAGTGGACACTGTGGAAGAAGGCCAACGGAGTGTCATATGAAGATGAGGTGTCTGTCATAAACACCTGATGTAGCAATGTACACTAGATTACACCAGATATTCAGATTAATAACAGAACTAGACCACTAAGTAATAACTAAGTAGCAGTGAAACTAAGAAGCAGAAAGTTAAACAGTCTGACTAAAAATAGAGAAGCAAAATGAAAGGGGAATTTTCTGCAGAATTTAATTATTAAGATGTAAACTAAGGTCATGTGATGTTCCTCTGTTCTAAAAAGTGGTGTTGATAGGAGCCAGAGGTCCAAGGGGTCTAAAAGCGTTCTTACAGTAGGGCTGCAAAAAACAGTGAAATAATTTATTGATTACTGAAACAAATAATCAGTTATTTGGATTGTGCATTGTTCAATTACCAGATAACCCTTACGCCACAATCAGCTTTCAAATTTAGTTTGAGGTTGTCTTATGCATTTGGTAATTGGCAAAGATGATGATTAACCTTTACTGCTAATGCAAAAAATAAATAAAACTAAAAATATTTTTTTCCTGTTAACATTTAAAGCCAATGATGTGCAGCAACTATATGATTTTTCTTAATCAAGTAAATAAACGAATGTAAATATAAATTTCACATTTTAAATGTCTACATTCCACAGCTACATTCCACATTCACAGATCTTTATTGAAATGGAGGAAATTATATCACCAATTAATTGACTACTATATTAGATGACCACTAGTCTAGTGGTCAATTTTGGTTGACTAAGTCTATTAGTTGTTGTAGCCCTACCTTACAGAAGGTTATTTCCTAACAATGTTTTAACCAAATGCTGCCTGATGCCTGAGCCATTCTGTTATGATGGTTTTATGAAGGCTTTGATCTAAAGCATATTTATGTATGGTGAAGAGATATATGCAGGCTCTTATTAGGCTAAATAGTCACCAAAGACAACATATATTGTAAGATTTTACATTATTTTACTATTATCAATATTGCATATCACAACTTAGAAGACACATATAGGTCCAAAGGTCCTTGTATACAGTTAATTTTGGGGCTTCAACACAACTATAGCCACTTATGCTTTCAATGTATTTTAGAGTCATTATTGGGCACACATCTTGTAAAAAGAAGAATGCCAAATAGTCCATATAGCAAAACTGAGCTCAGTCTGTTTTACATTTACTGTTTTTGTGATGACACAGAAAACAACCCATTTATATTTGTCTGCCTATTCAGCCTACAGTCGTTTTACCTGCCCATTAACAATGAAAAAGATATATATGCAATATGTAGGATATGGGTCTTTTGATTTTCTGTATAGTGCAACATTTCACTTTAAACCACTCTGATTATCTTTATTTACATCCCAATTAGAAAAAAAGCAATAAGAATGAGCAAGAAGAATGATCACAAATCAGTTTCACACAGATTACAAATGTCTGCTTGCTTCTTCTTCTTTGTAGCTGAGCTTTTGTAACTTGATTCTGATCTTCCCAAACAAAGGCTGATGACATGGAGAGAAAGGTCATCTGGGAGACAAACAAGAAAATGATTGAAGATAACAATAAAAAATTCCATATCGGCATATCTGGGTTTACCATGGCGATGAACAGATATGGTGACCTGGTAAGTTATTATCTTTCAGACATACGATCATCATATTGAGCATGTACTCTAATTGTACAGATAAAGAAGAACTCGAATTTGTAAGATTCTTCTTTGTTCTTTTTTGTATCCAGACTAAAACTGAGTATAAGCAGTTACAGGGAGCTAAGATTAACAGCAGGGTGAAAAGACCAGGAAAGGTTGTCTCTCCAAAGAAGTTGCGCTACTATGCCAAAAGACTGAGGGCAACCACAGTGGACTACAGGCCAATGGGATACGTCACTGAGGTTAAAGACCAGGTGGGATGCAATTCTCCAACTGCCAGTGGTTCCCAAACATTTTACAGCCCTGGATCCCTTTAGACATTTAACTGCCTACTGTGTACCCTTACTTGCTTACATAAAAGTGCACATATTGCCCTGACACATATATAACACATTTAGCCTCAATCCCCCTTAAAAAATAAGCCATACTTATGTTGGACACTTCACCCCAGAGATACTGAAATATACTCTGCAGCTGTGATTTGGGCAGTGATTAACAAAATATTCACACTGACATACAACATTTCACATTCAGCACAGTAACACATTTTTTTCAGTATATGCTATGACTTAAGCACATGCTGAGACATATTTACAGCCAACATGTTGAAGCCAAGATTTTGATTTTGGTTGTACAGGACAAAATGGCTCTTCTTAACATTTGGGTTGCCAGCCCCTGCTTTAGGCCTTAGAAGTAAACATCAGGCTTTTGTTACCGTACCTTTAAATCTCATATATGTAAATAAATGCCCTGGTTGGCTGGCGCGTGCATCAGTGAAATGATGCAGATCAAAAAAATTGCAGAAAATTTGCTTTCCCCAGCTCAGTCTGCCCTAATAACTACAGTCTGCAGTAACAACACTGCTTATCACTGTGTGGGTGTGAATAGATGTGCATATCGTCGCTGTCCAAAGGAAAGCAAGTATCTCCAAAATGGCAACTTTACAGGAGAGGGCAAAAACCTCATTTAATTATAATAATAAGTCAATGGAACCAGACGTCTTTCCAAGCAGTTTTGGGTCATTTGTGTTGTGTTGTCCATTCATCATGAAATGCCCATACATTGTAAACAGCAGCTGCTGTGTTCAAATGGTCCAGAAAAGTACAAATCGACAGAAATGGAGATACACGACAGTGACGATATATAAATATGTTTTTTGGATGTGACATCACAACTATGAGTAATTTAAAAGGAGCTGTTCTAGCAGCAAACTGCTTTCATCACAACTTTATTTTAGAAAAAGTTTATTTTAGTAGTTTATTTTTGTTTGTCTTTTTTTAATAGTTTTATTTTCTCTGCTCAGGGATACTGTGGGTCATGCTGGGCTTTCAGCACTACAGGTGCCATCGAGGGACAACTGTTCAAACAAACAGGACAGCTGGTGTCCCTGAGCGAGCAGCATCTGGTGGACTGCTCCAGGTCTTATGGCACGTTCGGCTGCAGTGGGGCCTGGATGGCAAATGCATATGATTATGTAGTCAGCAATGGGTTACAAAGCAGCGATACTTACCCTTATACCTCTGTGGTGAGTTGACTGTATGATTTGACCTGAGAATTGTACCTTGCACCTTGACCTTGAGGTGCAAGGCTGCTCCTCTGGATGACTAATATGTAGTTTTCTGAGCAATAACTGTTTACCTCAATTGTGTTTACCTGTTTTCTAGGACACACAGCCTTGTTTCTATGACCGGAGCCAAGTTGTGGCCCATATCAGTGACTACAAGTTCATTCCCAAAGGAAATGAACAAGCATTGGCTGATGCCTTGGCTGTTATTGGGCCAATTACTGTTGCGGTAGATGCTGACCATGCAAGCTTTATGTTCTATAGCTCAGGTAGGCTGTAAAATCTATTCTATGATTTAATCCAAATCCAAATAATGTTGAACATTTTGGCATAATTTTATTGCTGAGATGTGAACAAAGTCATTCAGAGTAGTTCGGTGTGAAATGGTTAATTGTAGAGAAATTTAGACAAGTGACCATTTCAAGTAATTGCTTTCTGTAAGAAAAGTTTTAGAGGCATTGACCACATCAGACATCTGGTTCCTATCAACACCACTGTGAATAGTTCTAAATTGGTTAATTTCTCTAGAATGGAGCATTTTACACCAAACCACTCTTTAAGACTATATGTACGTTCTTATCTGCAGAAAGTTGAAATACCCCTCTAATTTTCCAAGTATACTAGTGTATATTTTGAATTCAACTCATGATCAGAGGGTATTAATGAGTGTTAGAGTTGCTCAATATGTTGTTTGTTAATTGCTATTCCAATATTAGCCTTTACTGCAGTACTGAGTGCAGGCAGCTGGAATATGAAATTGATCCTCTAACTGATGTATCTGCGTCACAAGGAGTTAACTCTACTGCAAGTAATAGCACTATCCCAATATGCCAGTTTTTGCCAACTGCATTAATGTAATTGTAAATGTTTTTGCAGGGATCTATGAGGAGGCTAACTGCAATCCAAATAACCTTAGCCACGCTATGCTTTTGGTTGGCTATGGCTCTGAGGGCGGGAAGGACTACTGGATTATCAAAAACAGGTGGGAGTTTATGTTCAAATTGCTGTTCATTTAGACTAGTTGTGTCAGATATTTACTCTGCTGTAAAATACTCTGTTCAATTTATGAAGGGCATGTAATAAGCTGAATGCCATGAGCTACAACAGGGAAGACGTTAACTCTGAACTTGACAACAATTTAGAACCCTGTTTCCCAGCCCTCTTTCTGGAGTAACCCTATATTACACAGTGTACCGCCCCCTTGGCTAATTTGCTGTAAAATAATCAAATTATATTGACTAGTGGTGAAATGTGAGATTTTATGTTGCACTGAATCATAAACAGTGAAAAACAAATCAAATTATTATCAGACCTGAGAATAATTTACACTTCTACAAATACAGCATGATCTACCCTTTGTGTAAGTATGGGGGGAACACTAAACCATACAGGACCAGCAATGAGAAACGTTAAGTCCTCATGTCCACTGGTCTAGTCGAAGTTTTCTGTGCTGTTGAGTGATAGCCCTTCCCTCTTTTCACAGCTGGGGCACAAGCTGGGGAGAAGGAGGATACATGCGCATGACTCGGAATGGAAAAAACAGCTGTGGCATTGCCAGCTATGCTCTTTACCCCATTGTATAAGGACTCTGTATTTTTCAATAAAGAGTGTTATAACTCAGTGTACAAGATTAATTCATCCTGTCCAAATTAACACAGGGATCTTACAGAAGAATATTTCATACATCACAATTACAAACATATTTACTGTTATTATACCTTGCAATTTTACACCAGTGCCTCACAAGCAACTACAAAATGTAGAAGGGGGGGGTGGGGGGGGGGACCATATGATCCTATTTACACACAATGTCCACACTCTTTGGAAATGGTGTATATATAAACATTTGAAAAGTCGGCTGTACCTTATTATTAATATCTGTTATCTGCTGTGTTGGTTGTGAAAGTATTAATACTAATGGTCAGGCTAGGCTAATTCAGCAAGTCAAGTTGCAGTTTAAATTGATTTCTTTAGTAGATTTTGTACAGTTTTATAATAATGATGGTAGTAATCTTACACTTGCTTATAATAATGTGCCATTACAAGTCTGCGACAGGCTCAGCAACAGCTGTCCCATTTTGCATGAAAATAAAACACAATTTCTTTATTTAGAATCAGCTCAAGAATTGACTCAGTTAAAATGGATATATTGGCCAGACTGTTATGTCTATTTCAGATCCTACCTCTAAAGATCAACCAAAACTAATTTGATAAATTGGACAAATGTTATAAGGTTAAAATACCCCTCCAAAGAGAAAGGGGGGCGAGGCTTACCTTCTCTTAGAAATTATTATCTTGCAGCACATGTAAGGGCTATAGTGCCGTAACCCATTACATATAATAGACAATGGAAAATACCTTCTATCCCATACAGGCAGTCTTAGCTGAAAGCAGTCCACTGAAATGTGCAGAGCTGCTCAACATGCAGGCCTCTGCTCAAAGCCAATCACAAAGTCACTAACACTGTTGCCTGTGCAGCCATAAACTCTCATAGTCTGTCAAAAAGCAGGCATAGGTTACTCAAACATCTTTGCAAGAGGTGATTGCTTTCAAAAGTACACTCCTTGCCACACCCACTCAGTAAACTTACTCCACACTTTACAGGTCCACAGGAAACATCCTTCCAGAGCCTCCTACAAGTTGTAACACAGCACCAGTGAAAGGCACACAGCTGTGTGTTAAAGTGTTGTGTCTCATTTGAGCATGTTGAGGGAACATGTTGCACTAAAGGCGCTGTGTACTTTCTCACAAGAGGAAAGTAAGAGACAAACTGTGGTGGGTCTTAGTTTTACTTACACTGGCCATGACATATAATGCCCAATGTCCAGAAAGCAGTATTATATTATATTATATTATATTACAACCCCAATTCCAAAAAAATGTTTGGACGTGTGTAAAATGTAAATAAAAACAGAATGCAATGATTTGCAAATCTTATAAACCCATATTTTATTTACAATAAAACAAAGAGCACACATAAGATGTTGAAAGTAAGATATTT
>CM067489.1:15293919-15341082 GCA_034552555.1 Semaprochilodus insignis | reverse complement strand
CTCCGCTCACTAGTCCTGCTCTTCTCTAAATTCCGGATGCACACCTCTAACTCTATAATCCTCTCCGTCAGACTAGAAACTATCTTGCACTTCTCACAGATAAAGTTAGAACCGCTGCTGTCACTAGAGACGGAGAGAGAACCATAACTGAACATGCAGCACTCAGAGCAAAGCAACAGGTCGCGGTCTGCCATGCTGATACTTACGGTTTCCGTAGGCGTGTCTCAGGGATTTGATAACAGTAGCCTCTGAAGCCTGTAGTTTATCAAGCAGCTACTCCTCTCGTCTGTAGCAGGGGCAAACCTGTGAAAATAATCTACTATTTTCAATCTAGAAACAGTTAGTAAACGCAAAAAACGATAAATGTAGCACGTATAGTAATCGCTTTTCCAAGCAGCGTCAGCAGGAAGCAGCGTCAGCAGGAAGCAAGTTAAATATTGGTGCATGAAATGTTCCTCATGTGAGAAGTTCAGTCTCTGCCAGTCTCTAAACAGTTTGCACTGCTATCGTTCCTAGGTTGACAAGGGGAAAGATAAGAGGTGATCTTTGGACCAGGCAATGAGGACAATCTTAAGCCAGGACACTTCTCACTTTTCTTGGTCTGGATTTTTGCAGTGTGGCTGGACGACTGACTCTTCCTGTTTGTGTTTATCTTTTTGAATACCGTTTGACCTTCTAGCAGTCTGGATTACAAATTCACAGTGTGCAACAGACTGGCAGACAGGGATACTGTATTTGGGAGTGGAGAAAAGAGCTGCTGTAACAGATTTCAGGGTTTTTTTCAGGTGATCTTGACCTTTACCTTGAAAGACCTGTCACTGAACACATGCAAGATGAGCTGTATGTGGACGTTTCTGCTCTGCTACATGGCTGGACTTTGGCTTTGTGTTGCTGACCAGGGTAGGCCATCCTGTCGTGTTCAGTATAAGCACAGGGCTGAGCATCGATTGCAGCAGCCTTCTAGAAAACACTGTGACCCCACTTACAACAACAACACTGCTGGGGGAATTACACAGGTACAGTGGCATTCATCACCTTAATAGTCAAATGTTAGAATGTGAAAAAATGAATGGTTTATTATGCTATAGTGCATCTTGCTAGCTAAAGTGTATTCTAGCATCCCACTCTGTGTTTGAGACATGGAGGGGCAGCATACAGGAAAAACAAATTTTTTAAATACATGTTATGTTTTAATGTGAGTCTAAACACTGTTAACATTTCAAAAGCAAACAGTCCATTTACAAAAACACAGCTGGCAAAATGTTTTAAATGTTGTAATTTACATATAAGTTTAGCATGAAGACAAAGTAAGGCAAATATTAAAATCGTAACGGCTAAAGAGATTAGAAGTGCTCACGTAATAATAACTGGTACATAAAAACACACAAATGTTGTAAGTGGACACCGGGGGTGAAGTACAAGAAAAACATTGCTTACGGCCCCTTTAAAACAACATTTTGAATTAAGTAGATTATAAAATAACAGCTTTAAAATCTTTTTGATGTTTCTATTAGAGAAAAAGTTGTCTATGACATTGCCGCTATGTAATTTTGGAGGAATGGGCATGAGGCCTCTTACAGGAGCTGCATGCTTTTCTGCACCACGTCACACACCAACAACTAAGGGTTTACAGCTAGTTGTAAGAAGCTAGCTTGGTATTCCCAGTATGGAAAGAAAGGCTGTTGTAAAAACCGAAACCTCAAACACTGTTAGGAGTGAAAGAATTATACTTTCTAATTGAGCAAATTCAGGGTTGTAAATTGTTAATAGCTGTAGTAATCTGTTACAGGAAAACAACCACAATCCAACAGTATAGTACACTTCCCTGCCAGTGAAATGATGTCAGTGTCGGGCAAAATAGGAGGTTCGCAGGGAGGCTTTTAAAGGTTTATTAAAAGAAGACACAATCCAGAGCGGTAGTCAAAAAACAAGCAGAAGGTCAGAAATCGGCAAACAATAATGACGAAGGGAAAGAAGTCGAAGTCAAAGAACAGAGCTAAGGGTCAGAAAACCAAAATAGCATACAGAGTAAATAAGGCTCGGTAAGTACTGGCAACACAGAAACATTACTTCGCAAAGACGAAACTAAACTGAACAGCTTATAAAAGCAAAGCACCAGGTGAGAATAGCGAGTACTCAGGCGAGGCCGATCTGGGATTGGCTGCCGGCTGTGAGCGAGAGGTCATGTGGACACCAGGGGAGTTCACAGGCAGTATAGTTTGTGCCAAAAGACTGTAATGTAGGCTATAACTTCATGAAGTTTTACAGTTTTTCTAGACGCCAAAAGTCATCTAACATCAGTCATGTTTCAGACTAGCATGCAAAGTAGCAAAATAATATCAGGCCAACAAGTGTGGTCGAGCTTTGTCAATCTTGAAACCTTGCAAACCTACCTCAGCTACCTTGATAAATAAATTCTAATGTCTAAATTATGAACAATATAACATATACTGTATCATAAATAAAATTTTATTTGATTACACACATTCTCCACATTCAAATGCTTAGCAAAAACTTAACTTAGCTTATATGGATTAAAAAAACAAGCATTATTTTTGCAAACTCCTTCTTTCATTAGTCTTAGTGTTTCTATCCATGTTGCCATAAATAAAACAGTCCATAAATGTTCTTAAATCACTTAAAACAGCTAGGGTTACAGTTGAGGAAAGCAAAAAGTTAAGAATTTGAAAAAAAAACACATAATAATAATTAAAAAAGAAATAATAAGTAACAAAGTGATAAGATGCTTTAAAAGGTCTGTATTGCGATCCTGACCCATACAATGGCCCGATGGGTCTGTGGGCCTATAGGCTTGACTTGTGTATGAAGCTAAGCAAGGATGTCCATGAGCAGTAAACGATTGGAAGACTATGCAATATTTCCAATGCTTTAAACCTTATGTTGAATCTCTACTTTGTAGTTTACATTTTAGGACAAAGCAGTTGAACTAAGGCATTCAAGAAGACGTCTGCATTTACTGGGTTACTGACTTACTTGAAAAGATTTATTATGGATATCAGCTTCAGCTAGGAATCTATGGGAACCCTTTCAGAAACTAAGCAATGTGAAGATAAGCCGGTCTTTTTATCAACTGCCACTACATGGTGCTGTCAGGTCATTAAGCTAACTTCAGAGAAGTAAAAAGAAGAATAAAGAATTTGAAAACAAAATTGGCATATATTGAGTCCTAATAGAGAGATTCGATTTAAAGGGTGTATATTGCAAACCTCCCAGATCTAATAGTTCATGGGAGTATAAAGAGTGATTAGATACTTTAAATCACCTATATTGGAACCTAGCAGCAGACAATGGCCCTATGGGTCTTCGGGCCTATAGGCTTGAATGGTATATGAAGCCAAGCAAGGATGTCCCTGGTCAAGACCTCAATAGGAGACCTTTCTTTATTACCAACACTTTAAATCTTTTTAACAAAACCTTTGTTTTGAATCTTTACTTTGTTGTTAACGTTGTAGGACTAAGCAGCTTATCTATCATGTTTGACCCTATCAAGATTAGCGTGGCCTGCTACCTTGTTATGAATGCTCATTTCCATCAGTCCATCACCCATACTGTATGAGCTTGACTTAATGCTGAATATACAGACATAACTCTCACTCCAGGCCTACAGAGACCAAACGGCCCATAATACTGGCACTACTAACTTCTAACCTCACACAAAGTATCATGGGGATCATGGACGTAAGCCTTCTATAAGTTCAGAAAACACATGTAGACTGGGTTGAGAGACTTATATGCCCTCTAGACAATCCACACAATGGTGAAAAGCTGGTCTGTTGTTCCTGGTGAGGACAGAATCCGAAGTACAGAATCATGCCTGTTTTTAACACAGAGCCGTCTGTGTTAAAGATTACGAGCATCCAATATTGACCATAGGCGTTGACCCTTGCACACAGGGACTTCTCCGGATTCTCTGAATCTTTGAATGATATTTTGTACTGTAAATGGTGGGATATTCAAAGTCTTTACAATTTTCCTTTAAGGAACATTTTTGAGAAATTATTGTACAAGTTTTAGATGCAGTTTTACTGGTAAACCTCTGCCCAGCTTTGCTTCTGAGAGACTCTGCCTATTCTAAAGTGTTTTTTTTTTTTTTATACCCAGTCATGTGACTTATTGGTTTTGTTTAATATCACTTACTTTTCCAACGTTTGTTTCCCATGCCAACTTTTCAGAATCAGGTTTATTGGCCCAGTATGTTGAAACACACAAGGAATTTGGTTTCAGCAGTTCGTGTCTCTCTAGTACTGTACCAATGTACACATAACTAATTGACAGTCCACAATATACACAATGACTCCACATATACACAGTAAATACAGACACAGTACAATATATACAGTATACACAATATACAAGCAATAAACAAACTATATATGGACAAATAATATACAGTTATTACTTACAAACAGTATTATTTACAAACAGTAAAAGGCAGTAGTGTTGAGGTAAAGGCAGTAGTGTTGAGGTAGTGCAACAGTATTAGTATACATGAATGGGGAAGAAACTGTAGTGTATAATCTGGCATGTGAATGAAACTGGTGAACACTATGGAGGAACAGAACTAACTATGGTCCAGCAGATGATGTTATTGGTCAGCCGTTTATGAAGGTGATGGCCTGAGGAAAGAAGTTGTTTCTGTGTCTGGTTGTCTTGGTGTACAGGGTCCTGTAGCGCCTGCCAGAAAGGAGGAATTGGAATATGTTGTATCCAGGGTGAGATAGATCTTTTGCAGTCTGTTCTAGTCCTATACTGTGACCGCTCCAAACCAGACAGATGTGCATAGGACTGATTCAGTGACTGCAGTGTAGAACTGGATCAGCAACTCCTGTGGCAGACCCATCTTCCTCAACTCCCGCAGACAGTACATCCTCTGCTGAGTTGATGTTGGTCTCCCTCTTCAGGTCTTGGGAAATGATAGTTCCCAGAAACTTGAAGGTCACCACGGTTAACACAGGGCTGTTGGATATTGTGAGGAGGATTGGTGATGAGGGGTGTCTCCTACGGTCATCTTCACGGTCTTCAGCATGTTCAGTTCTAGGTGTTCTGACTGCACCAAAGAACCAATTTAGAAACCTACAATAGAAGTAGTTCAGGTCATCAGCCAGGTTTTTGTTTGTCTGTCAGTTCATCCAGGTTGCCAGTTGCAGTTTCAAAAATACTCCAGTCAGTGCATTTAAAGTCTTGCAGCTCCTGTTTTTATGGTCCATTTCTTCACCGTATTTACCACAGGTGTTTACACCTTTCAGCTTCTGCCTGTAGCTTGGAAGAAGTTGAACCAGGCAATGTATGGAGTGTCTAAAAGCTGCACAGGGAACATTTGCGTCCTTGACAATAGTGTAGCAGTGATCCAGTATGTTATTGTCCCTGGTGGGACAGTCAGTGTGCTGCTTGCATTTCGGGGGGCTTGTGGTTTAATTTTGCTCTGTTAAAGTCCCCCAGGATTATAAAAAATAAGTCCGGATGTTTCTGCTCAAGGGTAGTAATTTGGGCGGACAGTTTATGCAGCGCATCGTTCACACTGACCTGGAGTGGGATGTAAACACCAACCAGGATGAATGAGGAAAACTCCTGCGGTGAATGAAATGGTTTGCAGTAGAAACAAATTCCACCGCCTTTCGTTTTCCCCGACTGCCCCGCAGCGCAATCCACTCACAGTAATTGAAAGCCCGGCAGGTCCGCTGTCTGTGATGGATTCACAAAGCCTCTGTGAAGCAAAGGACAGCCAAATGCGCAAAAGTCTTTACTGTGTCTTTGAGAAGAAGCAGCTCATCAGTTTTGTTGAGCAAAAAGCAGAGATTCACCAGATGAATCTATGGGCTTTCCCAGGCAGGGCACACAGTATACCGTGTGCTTTTTCCATAGGTGATTTTAATATAAAAATTCTTGCTCTTGTCAAGCGATATGGTTCTTTCACTTCTGATGTCTTCACTGCTTCTATATCCTTCAGCTTGTCAACAAATGTAAATGTAGAGCTGCAGGAGATGTTGCAAAACCCTGATTACCCTTTACAGTGGTGAAAAGTGAATTACAAAAGCTAAAAGGTCTGACATAATGCTAGATTAAATAAAAGCTGGAGAATAATGAAGTGTCAAAATTCATAAAAGTCAACAGGCATGCAGAGATTCATGCCTGTCCCAGTGGATATTTATTTATTTATTTATTTACATACTTTACATACTGTTTACTTACTTATTTACTTGTTAAATATGTTTATTTATGTAAGAACTCTGTGTTCTGTAATTTTTCAGCGTTGTGGCCCTGGACAGTACAGAGAGAGGTGGGGACAATATAGGGGTCTGTGTGTGCCCTGTAACTGCAATGGCCTATCCCATGAGTGCGATCCAAACACAGGAAAATGCCAGGTAAGTACCTTCAGTTGCCTTTGTTGCCGTTCGGTTATAGTGCTGCTTGAAAGTTCGCAAACCCTTTAACATTATGCTCATTTCTATATAAATGTGAGTTAAAAGTCATAACAATAGACAAACTGAATTAAATACAACAAATAACACAAACAATCATATTGTTTTTCAATAATTTCTTAAACAAAACGATCCAAAATTAAATGATCCTTTGCAAAAGTATGTGCTCTGCTTTTCATAGCTGGTGTAATGCCTTTTAGTGGCAATGACTTCAACCAAACAATTCCTGTAACTGTTGACCTTGCACATTAACATGGAGAAACCTTGGCCTGGTCCTCATATTCCTCCTTTCAAATGTTTCATGTTCACTTTCTTGCATGTACAACACGTCTTAGGTTCTCCCACAACACTTCTATTGGAATAAGATATGGGTTTTTACTAAGCTTTTCCAAAATGAAGTATTGCTTTAACTATTCTTTGCAAACTAACTGGTGTTTTAGAGTTATTGTCTCTCTGCAGGATTCATTTTCTGTTAAGGTTCAGTTCATGGGTAGATGTTCTAACATTCTCCCCTAGAACTTGTTGATACAATCAAGAATCCATAGCTCCATCAAATGATGACTAGTTGTCCTGGCCAGATAGCAGCAAACGGCCCCAAAATATGATATCATGCCACCAGCATTTTTCAGTGTTGCGATGAAGTTTTCATGCTGGAATGCAATGTTTGGCCTTTTTGATAAAGATCCATTTTTGCCTTGTCTACCCACATAACATTTCTGTGGTCTTCTGGCTCATCTAGGTGATCTTTGGGAAGCTTCAAGCATGAAGCAATGTTCTTCCTGGGAAGAAGTTACGTTTTCATGCTATTATTCAGGGCTATGTACTCTTGTTCTTCAGTGTTTGCCTGATTTAAACTAATGAGGACTCACTTAAGCCAGTGTAAGATCATTAGCTGTTACCCTGGGGTTCCCAGAGTTCTGTACTGCGTTTTTTTGTTGGATGACCACTATAGGGTAGGGAATTTCTTTCATTTCATTTCTTTCATCTGTCTGACACTTGTCCTTAAGGTACAAACTGTTCTGTTTTGGAAAGACTTCTGGCCTAATGAACATTGGCAATATTTTTTCTAAGGTCTTTAGAAATCTCTTTGGACTGAGTTAGCATGCACTAACAGACGTGTGGTAAATACTGAGCTTTGATGGTGAAGACTTCTTTTGATGTTTTTAAATAGCATAGGTTCAGTCGCACTGACACCTTATTGTCATCCAACTGATTAAACCTTCTGACCTTTGTTATCAACCATACCAAACTAACATTCTTGAGGTTCACAAACTTTTTCCCAAACCAAATATATAATTTTGGCAAACTTGAACGATAAACTATGTAATTGTTCTTTTTATTTGTTTAATTGTTTTTCTTTATTTATTGTTATTACAAAGGATCAGTTTAGGTTCATAAACTGTCAAGCATTACTGAAGTTATATTTTCATAACTATTTCTTAATCTCTCTTGATCCGTTTGAACAAAAGAAAGTTTGTAGGACTGCTTAAGACAAATTACTTTGGATTGACTGACTCTTTCATTTTTTCAAGTCAAAAACCAACAAACTGTTGAAATCAGACTAGAACTTGGTGTTATGACAAAATGTAATAGTACAGCATTTTTTAAGGACACATAGTTGTCCAATTATTATTTTTTTATGACATCCGGTAAGTTGGAACAGACAGCACAGTACATCCACATTAAAAAAAAATACTACAAAATGCTTCAGTTCAGTTTTGCACTTAACGATGTTTAGTCTAACAATGTTTGTCATGAAACACAGAGTTGGAAAGTGGTTTTTAATTGACAATATCCACAACGTAAACGTTGACAGTTTTTTGAGCAATGTGGGGGTTTATTGTAGAATAGAGATACCAGGCTTTCACTTTATGTTTAGAATAAGAGAGAGGCTAATTCATTTTAGGGTTGAGATTTAATACAACCCCAATTCCAAACCAGCTGGGACGATGTGTAAAATGTAAATAAAAATAGAAAGCAGTGATTTGAAAATCTCAGACCCATATTTTATTCACCATAGAACATACCTAGCAACCGCAACCCAGCGCTCATACCTAGAGAGAAGAAAGGTTATTGTCAGTATAAGTGCCAAAACAAAGTTTTTGCAATATACACATCTATTAGTGATTATTCACTTAAGTGCTTTACAAAGAGATAAGTCTTTAGTCTGAGTTTGAAGACTGCAAGAGTCTCAGCTGTTCGGACAGCCAGTGGAAGTTCATTCCACCATCTGGGAGCCAGGACAGAGAAGAGTCTGGACGCTTGTCTTCCATGCATCTTCAGGGATGGTGTGTCGAGTCGAACAGTACTTGAAGCTCATAGGGCTCGAGGTACAGATCTTTTAACAACACCCTGTAAATGTCTGGGAAGTGAGGAGACCAATTGCTGGTGTTTTTGGGAAGGAATGTCATCCCATTCTTGTGGATCTTCCTGGATCTGCTTTGCCGGATTTTTTGTTTTCTGTTGGTCTGGACTGCAGGCAGGCCAACTGGAGTCTTCTTCTACAAAGCCATGCTGTTGTGCCAGATGCAGTATGTGGTTTAGCGTTTTCTTACTAAAATATGCAAAACCACCCTGAAAGAGACACTGTCTGGATGGAATCGTATGTTTTTATAAAACCTCTATACACTGTTCAGCATTGATAGTATCTTCTTTCCAGATGTATAAGCTGTGCCATGCGCTAATGCAACTCCACATCATCAAAGATGCAGGGTTTTGAACTGTGCGCTGATAACAAGCTGGATTGTCCCTTGAGTGTGCAGAATACAGTGTCTGTAGTTTCCAAAAAGAATTTCAATTTTGATTCATCTGACCACAGAACAGTTTTACATTTTGTTTCATTCTATTTTAAATGAGCTTTGGCCCAGAGAAGATGGTGGCATGTGGGGATCATGTTGCCATATGGCGTTTTTTTGCATCATATAGCTTTAGCTTGCATTTAGCATTGCACAGTGTTTTAATGCAGTGCCATCTGAGGGCCCAAAGATCATGAGCATCCAAAATTGACCAACAACCTTGTCCCTGGCACAGGGATTTCTCCAGATTCTCTGATTTTTTTGATGGCATTTTGTACTATAGATGGTGGGATATCCAAAGTCTTCACAATTTCATTTTTGGGAAAATTTTTCTCACATTGTTGCACAATTTTTAGATGTAATTTTTCGCAGATTGGTGAACCTCTGCCCATCTTTGCATTTAAAAGACTCTCTAAAATGCTTTTTTTATACCCAGTCATGTGCAAATTGCGCCTCCAGCTGTTTTTTTATTAGTACCACTTATTTTTCCACTTATTTTTCCAGCCTTTCCCCTGTCTGAACTTTTTGGAGATGTGTTACTGCTATTAAGTTCTAAATGGGTTAATAATTTTCATGAAATGGTAAAATGTCTCATTTTCAACATCTGATATGTGTTCTATGTTCTGTTGTAAATTAAAATATGGGTCTATGAGATTTGCAAATCATTGCATTCTGTTTTTATTTACATTTATGTTTTGGACTTGGGATTGTAGTTTCACTCCCATCTTAATTTCTGTTTAAATATGCTTGATCCTCTAGAACTGCCAGTTGAACACAGCTGGGGACCACTGTGAGCGGTGTGCGGAGGGATATTATGGCAGCGCAGTTCTGAGGACCTGCCAAGTGTGTCCATGTCCCTTGTCAGAGCCATCTCAAAGGTGTGGAGATATAATTACACAATGGATCATGTCATGTAACTAGGCAGTTAACATGTTCTTTGTGTCTTAAATAATTAAATGATGTTAGTATTCTTGGCCTGCTTCTCTTATCTGAACGCTTTTCATATTCTTACAATTAGAGCGTCACTGTAGGCTTTAGCAGCAGTTATTGACATTTAAAGTGTTTAGTTTTTAAAAAATCCTTACAGTAGTCACTGGTTTACTGATAACAGTGACTGATTTTCATTCAGACTTTTTGGTCGGTTTGTCATTGGTACTCTGATAGGATTCCAACTTCTTTTATTCTCTATTCAATATTGCATATAATTGTAAAATCTTATCCTTTTAATATAGCTTTCGTGCTTGTTTTGCTATCAAGTGTGAACCAGAGGAGGGTGGGTTTCCCCTTTGAGTCTTGGTTCGTCTCCAGGTTTCTTCCTCTTGCTCTGAGTTTTTTTTTTTTTTCTTGCCACTGTTCCCCTTGCACTTGGGGTTTGGAATCACTTACAGATTCTCTGTAAAACTGTTTTGTGACAACATCTGTTGTAAAAGGCACTATATAAATAAACCTTGACTATTGGTTTTCCAGGTCACGGCCTGACTTATTTCTCGCACGTCGGGAGCTGTATGTTAGCAAAAGGGTTCTGAAAAGGACTTCCAAAGTCCATCTTTCCCCTTTTTTTTCTTCCCTGTTCTAGTCTGTTTTCCATGCCACCTGGTTTTATTTTCCTCCGCCATGTGGTTTTGTTTGGGATTTTGTCCCCTTCCTTGTCCTGTCCCTGTTATTATCCACCTGTGTTTAGTTTACTGCCTGACCCTCTTTTACTGTTTTCAGGTGTCTCTTGTCATAAGTGTGTTTATTTGTTGCCAGCGTTGTTTCTGTGTTGATGGTTGTCTCCTATCATTTGTTTGTTTATTTCTTTGTCTTTGTAGCTGCACTATTTAGTATCTTGTATTTAGTGTTTAGTCCCTAGCACTTCATGTCCCTGCCTGCTTTTATGACTTTCTTGAAAACAACTACATTAAAAGACACTCGCATTTGTATATAGTCGCTTCATCTGCCTGTTATCTTTAAAAGTGGACCATGCTAACTGGTGTTCACAAGCTTCCATTAAGCTTCCACCATTGTTACTCTGGTGCTACACTAAAGAAGAAAACCTTCATGTATATACTGACTAATGAACTAGATGTGTAGATTGATCATTGTAAAGTTTTTATTTCTAGTTTTGCACTCGGTTGTCTAAGGGCCGGAGACCTGTTTGAATGCCTGTGTAAACCAGGTTATTCGGGAACTCGATGTGAAAGGTTTGTGTATAGTTATTCATTTATCCACAGTTAACTTGTTCAGCACTACAGCCAAGCAACATTTTTTTATTATTTTATTTTTAATAATCATGATGGTGTGTTGGATGCCTCATTCCTGACTGCTATATTTTCTGGCCACGCCTTTGTATCCAAACAGGTGCGCTGCTGGTTATTATGGTGACCCATTACAAGATGGGGGGAATTGCCAGCTTTGTGCCTGTAATGATGGCTATTTATGCGACCCCTTTACAGGCGGTAAAGACCTCGTTCAAATGACATATTTTGTCTTAGACCAGAAGTATCACTATGTGTTATGACTGCCTCTTGTCGTTTGTGTTTCTGTAGAGTGCAAAAATCCAAACAACCCCAGCACTGATGGTGACTGCCAAGGTTTGTGTTCGTCTCCCAGAATAAGCTTAGGCAGCGCAATGTTGTAGAAATGCCACAGGTCATAGACCAGCACAGTTCAGTGTTTTTGTTTCTTATACATAGGATGAGAAAATTACTTTCTACTCTTTTTAGAAATCAACAGTGTCATGTGACCATAAAATTAGACTTGAATATGATATATTATGTAATACTCAGTGTGGCGATACGGATAGGAATGTCAGTGCTTGTTTTAAAAGGTTGAACAGTTAAACTTCCTAGGACTCCCATGTACACCTTGAAATGTCTCTTCTTATATTGAGTTGAACATTTACCCTATACAAATATCATATAATACGTTGATTGACAACTAGTAATAATAATAATAATAATATGAATGCTCTTCTGTCACAAACAGTAAGTCTGTAGAAAGTTCTTTTAAACATTACATTTTATTATGATTAACATTTGATGAAATTATTGAAAACACACCACTTCTAGAGTGTGATAACTGCATTCAGACATTAATGGAGGATCTGGAGGGGGTGGATTTTAAGCTCTACACACTGAAGGCTGAACTAGAGCACTTTAAGAACAGCTCTGCATCTCTCACTGCACTGAGGAAACTGGAAGATGCCACTAATGCTACAAAGGTAGCTGTAAATTTGTGTCAGCATTATGGCATGTTGTATTATATATTTTAGTCCTCTCTCATTCAAAGTGTTTTTGTCCCATTATTTCAGGTGTTAGTGATGAACTACAGCATTTCTGTCCAAGTGTTGGAGCCGAAGGTGAAGCAACTAGAGGCAGACTTGAATGGGGTCAGCGATGACTTGAGAAAACTTAGGGCAAAGGTACATCTTCTTAAACTTCCATATATAGCTAAACATTTGTTTTACCCTGCTTCAAACAGGAACTCTGGAAGGATGTCTAGGGATGCACCAAATGTTCGGCAACCAAAATTATTTGGCCAAACACGGTGAAAAATCACTTATATGCACACACCCTATCTCACTCACACGCTGTTTCTCTATCGCTCTTTCATGCACGCATACCCCAATTTTACAACGTGATAAAATCCCAGCCAGCGTGGAGTGGGGAGCTCTTTGTGAATGCACCATGTTGGCTGGGATGGTGTTTTTGTCATAATGTGTTTTGTTTGTATATCTGCTGGGATGTTGCTGGTGTGTCTGCTAGGATGTTGTTTAGTGTTTTTAATCTGCAGTTTAGTAATTGTTTTTTCTAAGACAAAAATACATCCCAGACAGCAATATTGTTCTGGCCCAAATCTGGCCCACATTCCCTATTCTGGCCCACTTGCCAGATGGGTTAACAGCACTTTGGTGGACATCTCCCTATAGCATGATGTGGGCCCCATATGCACCACATTAGGGTCATACCTCAGTCAAAAGTAGGCAACTTTGCTGTATCTGTGCTAGAAGTGTACCAGATCTGTTTTGGGACAAGTGGGCCAAATGCATGTTGTAAATATGTGGGCCACATTTGGCTCACAGCAGATTGCCAGTGCAGACAGTGGGCCAGCAGTGCAATATCTTTGCCAGATGTGGCCCACATCCGCTTGCTGTCTGTGATTTAGCCTATTTAATTTAAGCATAGTGAAAAAGTGGCAAAATTAATAAAACACTGTGAAAAATGTGTTCGTTTTTCAGCTTTTGGGCTTGGTCTTGAGCCAAATGTTTCATTTTGTTTGGTTTTGGCTGGGGCTAAATAATTTAATTTCGGTGCATCCCTATTAAACATTAATAATCACCTATAATAATCTGAAAAACTGTCTGAAAACACAAGCTGTCCTTACAATGTTTGTACATTTCATGACAAACTGAAATGGTCAAAAATGGCATAAACATTACAGTTAAAAATACTTTTCTTTCTTCTTTAAAGACTAATTTTGTGTATATATATATATACATATAATTTTTTATTTTTTTTTTTTTTTTTTAAACAGTTCAAAACATAGTACATCCAAAATGTATTTGAATATTGAGATCAAAGCCTTCAGCTTTTGGGTACCCCTTTTGAAGCAGACTGTTAATTTCACTGTGTAAAACATTTGAAGTGCAAAAAATGAAATGTTTGACTTTATTTTTGTAGGCTGATTTGACTTCAGTAGTCACCAGTGAATTATTAAAGGATTTACACCAAACTCAGCAAAAGGGCAAAGACCTGCTGACTGATACTAAGGAGCTTTGGAAAAAAATAGAAGGTAAACAAAAATCAATTTGACTGTTTCATATAACCTTTTAGATGTAATCTATCTGTCTGTCTGTCTGTCTGTCTATCTATCTATCTATCTATCTATCTATCTATCTATCTATCTGTATGTCTGTCTGTCTGTCTATCTATCTATCTATCTATCTATCTATCTAAGAACTCCTGGAGCGACTGAAAGCCTCTAACACCACTGTACCCAGCAATGAGGTTGCAAGGATGCTGGAAGAAGCAAGGCGAATGGTGACACAAATGCAAAGACAAAACTGCAATGCACAGAGGAGACTGGCTGAGGATGAGCTCAGGGAAGCTAAAAAACGTAGGTTATTTTGGAAAATTCTGATTGACTTTTCAAAATGTCTTACAGTTTTTCTCAGTCAATGTGGTACGTTTCTCACATCATGATTTACATTAACATCACAACAAATGCATTTCTCAAAACATTTAGTGCAAACACCAAAACTCAATAAAATACTTGCAAAAGCATGTACCTCACTCAGAATTCTTTGTTTTCGCCTCAAAAGCAAATATTTATGCCAATCAACTTGTCAGTGCCATCAGAATGTCATCAACAAGGCAGTCAAAATATACTATACAAAGTATATTCTGAAGGAAACTAGCTAAGCTTTTGATTACAAGAACGCTGCACATTCTGTGGCATATCAATTGAAACGTTACATGTTACACACAAAATACAAACTTACACAGAACACAAAGTTACACATGACTGTATATGGGAGACTGACAGCAAGAAATTGGACTGGAATCGAATTTATACAGTAATATTATTTTACTGTATTGTTCGCACTGCATTGTTCGCATTTGCTGACCAAAAAAAAAAGTGATTCCAGCTCCATGATACGTTACAGCACAAAGGAGTAATAAAGTACATATAATGTTAATTTTGGACAAGAAACAGTTACATTTCAGCCATAGCAAATGTGTCAGTATGCATAAGGGTTTTACCTGTACATACTGGTACCACAGCTCTTTCACCCTGTCACCATTTCTTTGAAATGGAACTTTGTACAGCTGTTTCATGCTCATCTGGTGTCATTTCAGAACCCGATCAATGGTGGAGATGCTTACAGATTGAATATTTTGAAAAGCACTGTTGTCCTGTATAATGGCTTGCTGGATCTCCCTCAGCCTTCTGGCATTATTTGCTATGACCTCTTGTTGAGGTGTGAAAATATAATATTGAATAACATTTCAAAATGTATTTCAATGTGCAGCATTACAGCAGAGTGCACATATCTGAACTGCATACCTGTTTTCTCTACGGAACGTTTGAACGATTGAAGACACAGTTCTTCTTCCAATATTCGGCTGCACCCGGCGACCAGCTTCAGCCATTGTAAGACCATGATTTAAAACATGGTCCACAGTTGTTGCCCTTATTTCATCTGGGACAAACCTATGGACATGGACTGTCCTACCTCTTGCTCTGTTTTGTCCCGTCAGCCTTCCACCACGGAGCCTTACCCCTCTTCTTGGCTGTTCACCCTGTACACGGCCTTGTCTTTCCATGGTGAGACTTTGTGACACTGCAGTGTTCTGTGTCTATATATGTTTGTCAATTGAAGGTTCATGACATGCATCTCTGACCTATGGTTGAGAGCTGTTTGACCACTGGTTGATCTAAACCTTCACAAATTCCCCTTCTTAACTGAAAGCCAAGATGTAATCAATTTAGCATAAATTACCAAAATTTACCAAAAAACTTTCATAGAAATGTACAAATTATGCCTGAGAGATTATGACAACATGTTCAGCGCTTTTGCATGTAATGACCTAGGCAATGACCTAAAGCCTAAATGTTTTGGAGGGTAAGACAATTCAACAGACAATCAGTAGAACACATTTTGACATAAGCAATTGATAATGCAAAAAACAGCAGACAATTGTACATGACCATTTGCATGAATGTACAAAAGCATTTGCAAAATGTGAAACACAATGAGAAATG
Source organism: Semaprochilodus insignis (assembly GCA_034552555.1). Taxonomy (NCBI): domain Eukaryota; kingdom Metazoa; phylum Chordata; class Actinopteri; order Characiformes; family Prochilodontidae; genus Semaprochilodus; species Semaprochilodus insignis. The sequence goes on along the minus strand of CM067489.1, from coordinate 15,325,100 downwards.
CTATTATGATGTGCACAAGTGACAAGGAGATGTGGAGATTGAATGAACAGTTTTGAGAATTTCAATTCTGATCTGAGATATGAACCAAATTCACTCAGAAAAACTGTAACAGTAACTGGGGCCAGATTATATCTTTATCTACAATCTTACAAACTTGCTGTAAACTCAGTTCACCAGTTTCATTGTTCATTTTGACTATGGGATATATACAGTCCCCTCCAAAATTATTGGCATCCCTCGTAAAAGTGGGTAAAAAGGGTTGTAATAAATTCACTGTTTGTGAATTGTGAGAAATACATTTTTTTACACCTCAAAACCTAAAAACCTAAATTTTCACTTCATTTGAAAATAGAACACAGTTTTAGTCAAAGTCCCAACAGGGTCCAGGTATATAATATTTTTTGCCAGATGGACGGAAAAGCCTTTTTCATGGCATGGAATCTAAATAATCTGTGGGCATGGAGGTGGTAGTTTTGGAGACTTGGTGACCCCAAGGTGCTTCTTTGTTTCTGTAACTCTTCAACAGTGGTCCTTTTGAATCTCCTTTTTGCCTCTCTTTTTTTGTGTTCTCTTGTCTTTCCAATGTCCAGGAAAGACTATATATACTTTCTAGCTAATAATTATATGAAACAATGAAACAATTTCCTTTCACTAATTAAGGTAAAACACACACTTGACAAAATAAAAAAAGTATCACAGCAAAGTACATCTACTCAGGTAGTACTCATTGTACTGTATAATTGTGGCATATGCATTGAAAATGGGCTTTTTGCAAAATAAGCTTACAATAATCACACAAGGCTTGTCATGTCTAGCCTTAGCTCTTTGACAAAAGTGGCCATAAAAAAGTGAAACTGGAGAAGTGAACTGCTTGACACTTTCTTTCTTGGTTTCTCTCTCTTAGCACACTCTTTGGGACTTTTTTCACAAGCATTTTTTCCCTCACAGTCCTAGATTACATCATGAAGAACTTAAGCGATCCTCTGAATGGTGCTCTAGCTACTGCTGATCAATTCGCTCAAGACCTCATGTCCCAGGTTGCTGACCTTAAAGATCTAGAAGAAGTATTGAAAATGGCAAAGAAAACCGTCAACAAGACCAAACGGATGAATGACAGGAGTGAGGCAACTCTTTCAGACATTCTGGTAATAATAACTAAATAAGAGTTTTTCTGTTCAGGATATCATATATCTAGTTTACCGATTCACTTTTAATTTTTATCCTGTAATTTCATTAATTGTAATTTTTGTACACCATAATGTTGAGGCCTGGGAATTTGTAATTTACAGCTAAAAATAACCATTGTATGTTTCCCAGGAACGTCGCAAGATGTTTGAGGAAGAGCAGGACGCCATCTCTGATGATTTGTCGATGACCGAAGAAACACTGAAAGAGATAACAGGTCTTTTGTTAATGATGGAAGACCAAAGGAATGTAAGAATCCATTACACAGTTACTACAGCACTGCAGCTTATGGCACATACATATTAGTGTAAAGAAAAACCTTTTATATCTCAGTGCTATCCCTTTAGTCAAAGGAAAGGTTCTATTTAGAAACAAGAAGTTCAATATAGGATCATTTCATGCTTATATTTAATATAAATAATAAATACGATAACGGTTCTGAATAGAACTCATAGTTCTAAAAAGAACAATTCACTTTATTAAAGAACCCTTGAGGAACCACAGAACATAATATACCTACGATTTCATTCATAACTCCTTTTTTCAGGACTTTGCAAAACTTGCTGCTGAGCTGGACGGAGCACAAACAGATTTAAAACGAAAACTCGATGAGCTTTCTAGGGCCACTGCTATGGAGGGAATCGTCATACAGGCAGAGGAACATGCCCAGTATCTCATGGATCTTGCAATGCAATTTGAAATGTAAGTTCACACTTCTAGGCTTCAGCTCATATATCAGGAAGAGCAACTTTATGCCATTTTGGAAATCTTAATGTGATCATTTGTTTTGTACAAAATAAATTGTAACCTCTAAGGATTTAAAAGAAGTAATCTAAATGTAGCTAAAAGTATTTAGCTTCAGGCAAACAAGTAGAGCTGTTATTCACACATTTTTGTAGGTCTCTGCTGAATTACACCAACACCTCAGCTGTTCATATGGCTGTAGAAGCAGTCAGTGCTTATGGTGACGTCATCGATGCTCTTAAAAAAGCTGAGGCAGCAGCAGAAGAAGCTCATGAAGCTGCAGATCAGGCCCTAGAGGTGAGTGCTACGAATGAAAAAACACTACAGCTGGTTAGTATAATTTGCCAATCGCATCATAAATGTTAGACTGTTGCGGCTAAACATCTTTTATGATTTTTTTTTTCACTCTGAACAGGATGTGAAAGCACAAAATCTTACTCAAAAGGCAGATGAACTGAAGAACACTGGAATCATTTTACTTGACATTGCTCTGAAAGCAGTGAACACTCTAGCAGGTGCCTTTCCAGTATTATTTTGGATGGCTCTGGATTTGAAATATCTTTACCAGATCATTATAGTTGGTTGTACATAATAAGTGATACACTTTTTAAAGTGTACAATGCATGTATGTACAATTAATATGTATTTAATGTGTGTTTATAGGCCAGCATTAACATTTTGCTATATTGGTCCATGATTGTTAAGCCTTAATCTTTATGTTGTGTTTTTTGTATTTGTTTTAAGAGGCTACACAACAATACGTTGCTGTTAAAGACCGTCTGGACAAGGCAGTGGGTAAACTAAAAAGTGTGAAAGACCAGATCCAAGCTGTTGAGGAAGAGATAAATAGAATCAAAAGAGGTGAACTGTATGACTAAAAACATTGTTCATATTTTTTGCAAATGTAAATGCTACCCAAGCAGTGCATTCATCTTAAGAAACTATTGGATCTATTTGTTTCACACAGATGATATTGATGCCCTTGTGAATGAAGCTAAAGATGCTGTCCAGGCTGCCAATAATACTGTGTCCAGTGCTACAGCACAGTTAAAGGACATCAGCGCTGACCTGGACAAGATTCAGTTTTCCACTGGAGATTTGAACACAGACAATATACTTAACAGCGTCAACAAAACATGTGAGACTCAACAAATGAAGCATTTCATAGGTTATATTGGTTCCAATAAGGAAAATAATGGGGGAAGTTATCAGCTAATGGTGAAAGTCTGAGGGTGTAGAACCTTTTAGTTTAAAGTTAAAAAGAACCACCACGTAATGTAAAGGTTCCACACCTGGAGTGCCTGGAGTGTTGATGCCATGTAAATGTTACACTAACCCACCAGAAAGTTGCCTTATCCTCCTCATCCACTGCCAGTTTTAAAAAGCTCAATTTGAAGCTTTCTTTACTTATATTTTGTGTCTTACATTGCACCTTGGCCCTCCAGGACGAACAGTTTTGGTACCCCTGTGTTACATGAATAAACAGTTTTAGGATTTAGAACAGTAATTTCATACCAAGAATTATTTAGAGTGTAGAGATTATTCCTATCAATGTGCTGTGTATTCAAAGAAGCTCTGAGAAAAATGCCAAGGAAATCTGTGATGTGCTTCTTCTCAGTGAATGAGCTTAACAAAGTCTTCCCTGCACTCACTGATACACTCGCTGAGGTGGAGACCCAGAGCAGCCGGGTGCCCAACAGAACCAATTTGTCCGACAGCATCATGAGGATAAAGGACATAATTAAGAGCACCAGAGATGTGGCCAACCGAGTAAGTTGTGATCTAGGATGGGATGGGATATTTTTCAACTGGTTGGTTTATGTCTTAGATCCCTCAGACAAACCATCTAGCGGTATAAACACCAGTGTCTACACATTGAAGAAAAATAAATTACGTGCTTTAGTGATTATGATACAAAGGGCCTAGGATTGAAGGACAGCATTAAATATGTTACAAAGAAACAATAAAAAAAATGGACTTCCAGCCAGGGATGAGTGGTAGCATCACCAGGGATCAAACAATCTCTGAACTGTTCTTAACAGTTTATATATTTTTTGGAAATATTTACAAAACAAAGTGTGTGAAGTGTGTGTACAACGAAGAAGTGTGTTCCCATGACAAAATGGCCAAAACATTCACACATTTTCATGTCAATATAACATATCATGCTGGGGACCTAACTTAAGATTACCCAAAGCATTCTTCACATTTAATTCATTTTAACTATGGACAGCTTTCCTTTGTGCCTGAATTTCTTTTTTTCTTTTTCCAGGTTAGGGGTCCTATATTGTTCTCTGGCAATAGCCACATAGAGCTTCGCCCACCTAATAATCTGGAAGATCTGCGAGCCTTTACAGCTCTCAACCTGACACTCCACCGGCCCAAACTAGATCAACGCAGTCGTCGCCAGAGTATAGAGGAAGGGGATAACCTGTTTGTCCTTTATATGGGGAACAAGAATGTAAGTTGCACAGAAAAAGCCAACAATTACTTGATTCAAATGTGCACCTTATTTCCAATAAAATATATTACATTAGCAGCATTGTTGCCAAAAGCAAATAAACTGACAGACAAAACTGTGGTGTTATAATGGTGAGCATAATATAATAATGTAAGACAAGTACTTATTCATTACATTTTTCAGAGTGGCTCCTTTTGCATTTTACGTACATCTTATTATTATGCGTCTGTTGGCCTACAGAATCTGAAGGACTATGTTGGTATGGTGGTCAAGAACAGTGTGCTGTATTGTGTGTACAAACTGGGCGGCACACTCTATGAGATAAAGACTAGTGAAATCACAAAGTCCAGCTCGAACAGTTCACTGATGGATAGAGTTGACTTTCGCAGGTAAAATCAGTAGTATTCATTTTTATGACATTTAGCAGATGGCAGTTCAATGAGCATTCAAAGCTTTAATTCAGTGGATTGCATTCTTTGTCCTCAATTAGGATTTACCAAGATGCAGAAGTCATCTACACCAGGACATACACTTCACCTACGCCCAAAATGCTGCCGCCCATGACAACTCAAGCTAATACAACAGTTAGCTTGCTGGATTTGGACCCTGCTGAGGTGGTCTTATACGTGGGAGGCTATCCGAACGACTTCACTGTAAATATACATCACATAAGACTGGCTTTTGTAGCAAGTGCCCATATTTTAGAAAATAAAAGACTCTGACGTAGAATCATGCAGTAAACACTATTAGACATAATTATTTTTAAATACCATGTGAAGATATTCTTGATTTCTCAACCTCATTTTGGTTTAGAACTAATTCGTACTTTTTTCTTTTTTTGGATTTATAATTCTAGCCACCAAAAGAGCTCCAATATCCCAGCTTCAGAGGATGCATTGAATTTTCCACATTAAATGAACACATTCTTGGCCTCTACAACTTTCAGAATGCTGTCAACATAAAGAAGACAGACAAATGTCTAAGGTAAAGATAAAAATTCCTCCTGCCAGACACTGAACAGAAATGGTTATAGTGCTCGTGTATCCTACAATCAGCATTATTTGAGGAATTTTCTCTTACAGAGGCGGGGTCCATCAGGTGAGCCAGTATTTTGATGGCACAGGCTACGGAAGGGTCAACGTGTCAGGCACAAGTAGAAACATCAAGTTTTTTGTCTTAAGTCGACAAGAGAATGCTCTGCTGTTTTATATGGGTAATAAGGTGAGCTATGACACACAGAAGACAACTGTGATATACTAAGTACCAAGATATTTTGCAGTGCTAAAAGACCACAAAAGCAATGCATTACGTTTAGCCTAAACTGAATTCAAACATTTACATAATGCCCCTCTAAATAGAATACATCAATAAATATTTCAGTTTACTTGCAACTATTTAGTAGATATTGCTGTCTTGATGCTGCTTATATGGATGCGGCTTGACTTTAGAAAGCAACCACTGTCTTCAGTCATTCAGTAATTAACTTTAAAGCTGCTTTGTGACAACATCTGTAAAAAGTTGTAAAAAGCGCTATATAAATAAATGTTGACTTGACTTGACTTCCTCCTTCTGGATTCATGGGTGTTGTCAGAGAGTTTCAGCATTTAAACAGTTCTTTAGAATACAGCTCCAAATATATTTACCATATGGGTTAATATGTGAAGACGTCTCAGATTAAATTCCTGCTTTTTGTAGGATTCGTATTTCACAGTTACTGTGGAGGAAGGCTTTGTGGTTTTGCGGATAATAAAAGGGACCCAAACTTTAATTGAAAAGAGCAATGAACATGTCTTCCCTCTGGTAAGTACTGCCTTTTGAGCATTTGTAACCATAACTTTAAAACTGCATTTGGGCAGAGAATTTAAAATAGTATTTCAAATAACACATATTTGCTGATTTCTATTGCTGTTCAAAAGTCAAATCAAACCCTGCAAAATGAAAGCTGAAATTCTTCTTCTTCTTTCATTAGCTATATTTTAGATATTCAATATTGTACTATTATGTATTGTACTATTATGTACCATATATATTTTTCAAATAAATAATTACTGTTCAAATTTGAGAAGGTATTTCCTTTTCTTGTAAAGATGCAAGATTTTTGTTCGGACAGCATTCTTATTGTTGAATAATAGTTTCACAAATATTTTCTTTTAATTTTCTACATCAAATTTGTTTTACTATTTCTATTTCCATTTCTGTTATATAAATAAACCCTCCCCAATGGACCTCTTCAATATTATTATAAACCCCATAGGTAATGTTATGATTTGCATGTCACAAATCTGTTACATAACTCTATTCTTTAATTTGTTCTTGTAGGAAAACTACCAGCAAATCCGAATTTTCCAAACCGAAACGTCCACTCGGGTCAGCATTAATAACTTTTTAGTCAATGTTTTGTTAGACTACAAGAGTCTGCATACTGCAGAAACAGAAGCTTTTGTGGGAGGTGTTCCAGCAGCAACTGCTGCAAGGTAAGGAGGGTTTTAGTGTCTGAATGCCAGGCCTACACTGATTCTGTGCTATGGACATGTAATATGAAACCGTTTCTCAGCTTTTCTCAAGTATTTGAGTCAAACCCCAAAACATTCCCAGTAATTGCTGAGACAGATTGGCTGATGTTTGTTGTCATGGCCACACACACTCACAGGCCACTTAATTAGCTACAACTAATGGTGTACACCTGCTTCTTAACGCAGATACCTAACCAACTAATCACAGGGTAGCACATGGCAGCACCATGGCAGCTAAAGTTCAAATTAAACATCAAGGAAAGACAATTTAAGTGACTTTGAACATGGCATGATTGTTAATGCTAGACGGGCATTAACCAGAGGTCAGAAGAGAATGGATAGACTGTTTCGAGCTAATATAAAGGCAACAGTGACTCAAATAACCACTTGTTACAATCAAGGTCTGCAGAAGAGCACCTTTAAAAAACATAAAAAAACATAAAAAAACATGAAAGCATGGATCAATCCTGCTTTGTATCAATGGTTGAGGCTGGTGGTGGTGATGTAATAGTGTGGGGAATATTTTCTTGGCACACTTTGAGCCCATTAATAAAAATAGAGCATTGTTTAAACGCCACAGCCTACTTGAGTATTGTTCTAGACCATGTTCATCCCTTTATGACTACAGTGTACCCATCTTCTGATGGCTACTTCCAGCAGGAAAACACACCATGTCAAATTTTTTTTTTCCCCAATAGAGCACCTGAGATGCTGTGGACCAGGAGATTCTCATCATGAATGTGCAGCCGACAAACCTGTTGCAACTGCTATCATGCATATATATATATATATATATTAAAATGTCTGATGAATGTTTCCAGCACCTTGGTAAATCTATGCCATGAATAATTAAGGCAGTTCTGAAGGCAAAAGGGGATCTACCCCGGCACTAGCAAGGTGCACCTCATGAAGTGGCTGGTGATTGTGTGTGTCATATGCTAAATGCTTTGGAGGCCAGTCAGTGAAAAATTGTATGTAATCATACCATAAATTACTGTCAGTGTCATCAGTGAAAAAGGGCAGTTCTGTGTTCAATAATTAAATTATGGAACTACATGAGGCATGAACAACATTTAACCAGTATTAGTTCATTACAGAAAATAAAAATATTTAAAATCATTTACAAAATTAAGTAAGCTTTGGAATTGTCATAAAATGCAAAAAGCCCAAGTACATATCAAAAACTACAAAAAAGAGTTTTGTATAAGGCCACTTTTTTTCAGACTTTTCACTGCCTGCTTTGCAGATCAGATAGTCTGTTAATAGTTTGTTAAGTTAATATATGACTTTTCTCTGGTTCCTTCTTTTCATGGTAGACACAACATTAGCTACCCATCATTTAGAGGATGCCTGAACAGCCTTGAAGTGGAATTTAACGTCAGATTCGTAGAAGAAGTTGGAATTGTTCCTGGTTGTCCAGTGGATTTACTAGTAAGTGCAACCTAAAATAGCATTCAGGATGATTTGGAGCAAATCCCCTTTAATAAAACAAGCTAAAATAAAGTCCTCTTTCAGCTGGGACCTGTGTAAGAAAAGGCATGGGTTTAACAGTCAGCTATAGATTACCAACTAAATTTGTCATAAATGGGGATAAATGCAGGTAACTTATGTACACCAGTGTGAACAGCTAAGAAATAAACCTTTAAAGCCTTTTTTGTAAGAAGTAAAAGCCATAGTTCCATGGCTGTTTAAAAAAGAGCTAAATATTAGTTATTGGCAATGTATAAAATATATATTTCAAAAGAAATGAAAAATAAGAATATACAATTTATGGATATTTTACAGACATGGTATACTATGTATTTAGTTTTTAAATTTCATATATTTTATTATATAAAGTGCATTGGTATATTGAATGAAATTATGGCTTTTGGTTTCTATAGGGTTTGCGTGAAGCTTCTGTGGAATTGGGGAGCTCTCTTGCTTTTGCTCCTAACATTACTCCTGCAAATACTGGGACGATGGTTTCACTGGGGTTCAAGTCTACCCAGAGCAGCGGCCTCCTGCTCCACACTGGCAACGTGGTGAGTTCATAATCAACTTAGAAATGTATCCTAAATGATACTCTCAGAACAAATGTAGAGTGTTATTTAATAGCATTTTGAGTCACTTTTAGCATAACCTCTATGTTGTCTTATTTCTCCCTTAAAAAATCAATAAATCAACAAAAAAAATACAAAAGAACAATGCAAATGACAATTTTAATTTAAAGGCTAAATAAAATCTGCATATGATGACTGTAGTTGTCTGAAAGTCTGTCATAATTCAATTACCTGTTCATATTTTTGACACAAAATGTTTTCCAGCCAAGAATCTGGTGTGTCAAAATGGGATAAAAGAGTTTGTGCATTTAAACGTTGTACTAATATAAACACAGGTGCTAAACTGTCAAAAAAAATCAAATGATGATTAATGATAGCAGTGTCAAATCTTAGTCTAGTCGTGACTACTCACTGTGTTTTCATGTCCTCCACAGGATAATTGGTTTGCTCTGTCTTTGGTTGGTGGCCACGTGGAGATGAAAGACAGTACAAACATTTTGAAATCAGAAAACAAATATGACGAGGGAGGGTGGCACTATGTGACAGCTTTTAGAAATAGCACAGGGTAAGAAATAAGCATGTGTGCACTGAACAGAATGATCCTCCAGATTAAGATTATTCATTTGCGTTCACTTGTGTACAAACACATGAATACAACATGTTACATCCACAGCATCACTATCTTTCTGTTTATTTTGACAATAACTATTTTGATGTAATATGTTTTGTAAACGTGCCGCCAGTTAACACTTTGAATTAAGGACATTTAAAGCAGCAGTACATGTACATTTGTTTACAAGCAGCAGGATAGAGAAGCAGTAAATACAATATCAGAAGTAAAGGAACCATGTCTGCTGATAAAGTAAATATAACAGGATTGTACACAAATATGACTGCCAGCAGATCAAGTAAATAATTCTTACAAAAGATTCCATGTATACAAAATGAAACTTTTGTGGCAAGTTAGGCAACACAGCTCGACAGTAGTCAATGCAAGAGCATGCCTGAGTAGCAATATCTGAGTGTGTTTTGTAGCAAGTTTGCTAACATCACCTCAACATGGTTAAAACTCTGTTGATATGAGCTGACTTAACTTAGGATAAAAAAAAACTAGCAAGTCATCAACTTTGCAAAACATCAAACAAGCACGAGAACACAAGACAAATAAGACATCTCGTAAGTCACCATGTAGTAGTCCAACAAGAAGAAGGTCATCTTGGCATCTGTCTTGTACCTTTCATTTCTTTTAGCTCCGGCCAAGAAGTAAAAGCTTATCCGCGACTTTCTTTGGTCTGTTTTCGTGTTCATTAGCTCTCTCTTTTTTCTCCTCCTTGCTTCCTCTGAAAACGTCTTTGGTCTTTTTGCTTCCTCTGCCATGGTACCCATGCTGTGAAAACTGAGCTAGCTTTTTCTTACAGCTTAATGCTTGGCAATACCCAATAAAGTGTTACAGAGTTCTCGTGAGAGGTTTTGTGCCCACTCCACCGAAGTTACATAGTGTTATTGCAGGTGGTCTGGGCCCGAAATGGCAATGACAGAGTTGGAGTTCTCCCTATCATAAGACCATTAAAATAAAGCTGTTGTTTTAGAGTAAGAGTTACATAATGATACTTTAAAGCAACATTTTTAGTCCATAAATTATTTATTATAAACTGAATGATGGATTACCGCTGCCATGGAATATAAGATTTTCAAATCTGTCATTATATGATTTCTTTCAGAATGGAGCTATGTATTGATAATTCAGACATAGGAGAGAAACAGACACCTGCCCCAGCCATCAAACCCACAGATGTGCATATTGTTTTAGGACAAGAGACATTCCAGGGCTGCCTAAGGAACTTCTACATGAGGGGGTTAGTAACAATTAAAATCTTTGTATATGATAATATAGAGAGAGTGCCTGCATTTTGCTTGTACCACACATAACACTAGAACAACACTGGGAATTTCTATCACGTCTCTATCTTCTCACGGTGTGTAGGCTGGGGAACACTTACATTCCAACTGATCTGAGTAGTTTCAATCAGACTGGGCCTCTATCTTTGGGATCATGTAAGGTACAGCGCCCTCCTCTGGTTATCAAGGAGAAAAGCAGCCTCAAGCGCAGAGGGACAGCCAAGTGGGCAAAAATTCAAAAGGTAATTCAGAAAGAATATTTACAATAACAATAACATTTTATAATGTAAGTCACAATAAGTTCCAGTAAACATTAACTACTGCAGAATTCCCAGAAATCTTCACAAAGGAAAACGGGAAACTATTTAAGGGCAGTGCTTTGAACTGCACAACATTATTAGAAATTGTGCAATATTTTGCGAAGAAATGTCATGTGTATGTGATGTCTAAAGGCATAATAGAACAGTGAGATATGGCTGCAAAGCAGATTAGCATGGATTTAGTAGTCTGTATACCACTTGAATTTATTTGACTACTTAAATTAACTGCTTGACCAGGTTTTCCCATCAGTAAATTTCTACCTCATTGAGAAAATGGTTTAGGATGACAGTGTCAGTATTAAAGGGTCTCTTACTGTGAGTAAATGAGGAATAAATTTCACATATGAACTGGTCACCACAGAGTCCTGAACTTGAAAGTCTTTGGGATGTGCTGTAGGGGTTCCACTCTCCCATCGTCAATACAACATATCAAGCCAAAAATGAACACAACTCTGGACAAAAATAATTGTTGTGACATCGCATCCGTTTGAGGAGATTAAGCCATAGCAAATGCTAAAGTTACTCCAATTAAATATTAGAGTGCACGACTTTTTTTGGCCAGGTAGTGTATACAGTAGAACTGCTATAAGTCCACAGGTTTGCTTCCTGACTTCTTACTGCACTCCATCCATCATGATTTCACCTGAAATTCTATCAGTAGCTCCTGATTTAAATTATTGATGGATTGAGTAGATGGATTGAGCCAAATTTTGGAAAAAGATAAGCTAAAACATTCTCAAGAAGAACAATCACAATGATTTGCTTACTAGTTTGTTTGTATTTATTCTACTGTTAACTGTGCTTTAAATAAATAATATGCTTATTGCTGGGATAAACCATGGCTGCACCTACCACTTTCCTAGCTACAACATTTGTACTGTGGTAGTTTTTCCAGTGAATTGCATCCTAGCTGTTAACATCATCTGTTAAAAAAAAAAAAAAAAAAAAAAAACATCTTAGTGATCCTTCACATTTGTAGACATAATTTTAATTGCTTGTCTAGTGTATACTTATACTTTAATATATACTTTTATATGTTTTATATATTTTATGCTTTTTGGACTGCTGTAAACACTTGTCCATGGCCAACAGTGCGGATATACAGAAGCATGTTGTATTAATTATAGTTGCCATGATTTTGGGGCTGTAAACTGTTTTAGTTTAGTACAGGTGTTTTTTACAGTGTATGCATGCTCCTATATCTTTGTGCATTCATTTTGTGCCTTTTGCAGTAGGCCTAATTATAACTGCACTACAAGTTGTGGATTGTGTGGATAGATTGGAAGTGCAGGTAAAAGTGCATCTTACATAGTAGTAGAGGAAGTAATGGGGCTTCCATTGAGCTTTGCTGTAAATATATGTAGATCATGTTTTTATTTTTTGTCTTTTACCACATAGAGAATAATGTCTATCAAAGTGTTTTACACCCTTTTCTGTGAAAGAATTTCTCTCAGCCAGAATGTCCCAAATCAGAAGGTCTAATCCAGGCCTACCATCTCAGTGCCAGCAGTCAGCTACAGTATGTCATACTTCCTGAGGAGCTCAATTTCAGGTAAGCCATGTTCTTCACTTTGTCCTAATGAGTATAGTAAACTATGCATATAACAGTGCACATGAACAATATTTAAAGCACATTCCAAATGCTTCCTAATATTACCATGAACAACATAAACGTTTTAAAGCGTCTTGTGCCTTCCAGACCCCATTTCTCTCTGGATGTGCGGACCAGGTCAGCCAATGGTCTGCTGCTGCACGTCGCAGACAAGGAGGGTGTTTCTCGTATGGTTTTGTTCATAGCCAGTGGCAGGGTCAAACTCTACGTTGGGGAAAGAGGACTGCTCTACTACCAAAAGAAGATTAACAATGGCGACTGGCACAATGTATGCTGCACACTCCTTAATGTTTGGAACCAACCTAATGAATGATTTAGTAATTGCACTAATATGTAGCTATGTAGGTATATTCTGTACCTACAAGCTGGTTTAGCTAACCACGCCCACATTGAGACTTCAAGTTGTGATCCAAACAAATCATTCTAACCTTTAAATTAAGCACTGCATAGTTTGGAACACTCTTGAAAAGTCTCGGTAATTGTTGAGGTTTCCTACTCCAACATATGTGAATTAACTCATAACCTTATTACTGGCTTAATCAAATATGTTACTGAGGGGAAAGCTATTAAATAATCCCTGCTGAGGAGTCTAGGATTGGAGTCTTAGAGCTCCACTCTACAGCTACTGTGTGATGGACTTGAGAAGGGATGGATCTGAGGGCATCTTTATTGTTTTGTTGTATGTACAGATCAGATTTAGTGTTGAGCAGCACACGGCCCATCTAGTGGTGGATGGTTTCCGGGTGGATGGACAGATACAACTGGATGAAGGCATTTCAATGGGGCTGCAGGCACCTGTCTACATTGGTACAGGACAGGTTCATCCAGTTGCTAGGGCTCAGGCAAGTACACACCTTAAGTGTATTACTAGTAATAAAATAATAAGGACTTTTTATACAACCTTTGTACATAAAATTTGGTTCAGGGTGCTCTAGGTTTGGTAGGTTTGGTGGCAAACAGCCAGCCAGAGTGTGTCCTCTATGTTAGGGCTGCATTCATCCTTTGAAGCTATCAACCTAAGTGGACAACAAAGTTTTATTAAGAATTAGTCTATTTTGTCAACCAACAATCAATTAAAAACTAATTCAGTTCACAAAGTCAGTTTGATAAATGGACATCACTTGACTTTTTTTTCACATTTTTTTTTTTTAATGAATGTGAAAAAAGTAAAATATACTTTTATATGAACTATTTGTAAGATGATGCAAGGTGTCAAATTCATTCTCCAAACAATATGGGGCAGCATACCACCTGAAAGTTGTGGAGTCCACCCCATTGTAGGAAACAAGGAAAGGCACAGTCCCTGCTCCCCATTCTAGAAGAAACGTTGTTCAGAAATCAAACTTAATCCTTTTACTCACCAACGGCATCTCCAGTGGTGAAAAGCAACAGCAATATTAAGGCTTTTTTACTGCTAAGTCTGTCAATTTTTTCATTTGCTGCTGAAAGTGATTTCTTGCCAGGAGCACAAGCATCCAAGCTATTAAACCATTATGTAATGTATGTAATAAATCAAACAATTAAGCCTTTATGTAATGTAAATGAGACATAGATTAATTTCATTTTATTCTTCCTCAGGATAAACCCCTTCCAACAAGGAGTGTGATTGGATGTATCCGTGATGTAAGGTTTTATGATGTTCTTGTGGGAGAGCCAGCTGTCAATCAGGGTGGAGCTCCATGTTTTGATGGAGCAGCAGTGGAGGGGGCTTACTTTGCTGGTTATGGGTCTCACACAGTTTTAGGTTTGAACCTTATTTACATTTCACTATTCACATTTAATTTGATCTCAACTGACAGAAAAAAATGTTTGAAGCATGACATACTTTACCAAACAGCCTACTACATATAAAAGTGTTCGTAAAGTGTTTGGTAATTCAGCTGCTCAAACGCATCCTTTAGGTCTGAAGTGATAATGATAGTAACATCTCTTTAGTGACGTTTTTAATAAGATTGTTTTTTTTATTATTATTGCTGTTGTAGTTGGGCTTTTTATTATTTGTTTTCAGAAAAGTACTTCATGCTGGGTGCTGAATTCAAACTAACGTTTGAAGTTCACCCTAGAAATGTGACAGGCTTGCTGTTTCACTGCAGAAGTCATCATGACCACAGCCTCAGTGTCTTCATGAAGAATGCCAAGGTAAGAGTTTTCATTAGCAGCCTTTAGTAAGGCACGACCTTATTTCCTGCTTTCCTTCTATCTTATCAACTTATTTTTATTCTGCTTATCTAGTGTTAAAATGTTATCTAACTTTTCAAAACCCAAAACAGTATTCTAAAACACTCATTATATATAAGTATAATATTTAGTATTCATTTTGTATTTAAATCAATAGAATTCATTATAAGACATGTATTAATGAACAGTATTAGGCCTTTATTAGGTCTATTTAGGTGGCTTGTGGTGTATATTGTTCGCAGTATTTAGCTTTATGAGCAGCTTCCTTTGAATAAAGACAGTGATTAGTGTAAAGATTAGCCTTATTATTTGCTCTTGTGTAAAGGTTTTTGTCTGATTGTGCTATACTGATGTTGTGTTGTTGTAGATTGTAGCACAGATGAATGACGGAGGAGGTGACTACAGCGCTTCTGTTGCTCTTCTCTCACCCCTGTGTGATCACACCTTCCACCATGTGACAGGTGATTCCTTTAAACTGTCTTCCTGGTATAGTGCTTATAGTGCTCTTATTCAACTTGACCATTAACTGATCATCAGGGTGGATGTCTGACAACTGCAATGCATACAGGCCCAATGGGACTGCTGAGGAGGCTTATTAAACTACATCAAATAATACTCTGTTCCTTTTCTCCAAGTGACCAAAAAGGGAAATTCTATCGAGCTTATGGTGGGCCAAGATTCTAATCGTGCTGTTGGACCCTCTGTGCATTCTCATTCCCAGGTTTATGACACCCTTTACATTGGAGGTGTCCCAGGTAATGCTCACAACAGTACACACCCTTTTTGCTCAACCTAAAGAAGCATATTTTTATGGATAACAGTATGTCACACAGTGTCTAAAACCACATAACCAAGTCTATTTAAAATTACATAACAACTCAGCACAGAATGTGAAACAAGTGTGTGATGATTTAAGCATAGTACCAATATGTTGACTATAAGCTTCCATTACTTGTTATCTTCAGACATCAAACATGTCCTCACTGTTTGACTGCATATGGAGCTGTATACTGTATGCTCATCCCCTGCAGTTACTGTAACGATACACTAGCATTTTGTTAATGGACTTCCATTCTGTCTCACTGACAATGCAGAGAAGAAGCGGAGGAGAGTTCCGGTGTGGAGCTCCTTTGTGGGCTGTATAAGGAATGTGCAGATCAACCAGGCTGTTGTTTCATTTGAGTCTGTTAGCAGTGTGTTCGGCCCTGTCAACACTAAGGAGTGTCCAAGAGACTAGGAGGTCAAGAGGAGTGTAAAAGGATTCAATTTTGAGGTTCCATTCATGAACCCCCACCTTGCTGATGGGTTGTATATGTGTAAAATTGCAAAGCTGCAATCAAGTCCTCTTGTAGAATCAGACATTTCTAAACAGTGTAAAAATTAACACCAATGAGATTTTTTTACATGGCATAACAATAAAATAAATCAAATGTTTGGTACTTCAGAATTTGTGAATTTTGGCAGAGAAACTGTTTCTTCAATTGGTTGCTCAGGTTTAAATAAAAAAAAGAAAGAATTTTAAAGAGAAACAATAAACAGTGATTAAATATGACTTGATCTCATGTCTGTACTTTGCAAAATTGCTATAAAATAATATGGTTGAAATTAAATTAAATATTTTTGGCGGAAAAAATAAGCATTAGAAAGTAGTTGCTTACGACCCCAAGCTACCGTAAGCCCCCCAGTTATGTAACTTTTAAAAATTAGTGTAATATAATTTCTGAAAATAGCACAGTGAGTCAAACATTTTTTTTTTTTCAAATTAAACCAGCACCCTTCCGGTTCCTCTTGTCATAAATGTTTCTAGACCGAGGGGCAGATATACTAGTATACTGTGAGCACAGACACTGAGAGGGTCTCTGATGATTTATTTATGTGATGTGTGCATTAATGTGTGTCTGTGGGTCTCCTTAGAGACTTGTCTAATGTTGGGCCTGTGAGGCTTTCTCTCTCTCTTCTGCTATCTCTCACTGTATTTCTCTTCAATTCCATTACTATTTTCTTGCCATCAGCTCTGTTACTCATTCTATGCCTATCTCTCCATCCCTCTCAAAGCAGTGTCTATATTTCTTGTGGCATATCTTCCACTACACCTGAGAGGCTATATACAAGACACCTTCCAACATCTCAAGCCAAGCAGCCCTGACTATCAGAACTACAGATATGCATAAGTGACACATGATGTTAATGAAATTTTGTCAGGGTCGGGCAAAATAGGATGTTCGCAGGGAGGCTTTTAAAGATTTATTAAAAGAAGACACAATCCAGAGCGGAAGTCAAACAACAAACAAAAGGCCAGAAAACGGTAAACAGTAATGACGAAGGGAAAATCCAGAGTCAAAGCCAAAGAACAGAGCTAAGGGTCAGAAAACCAAAATAGCAAACAGAGTAAATAAGGGTCCGTAAATACTGGCAACATAGAAACGTTACTTCACAAAGACGTAGCTAAACGGAACACCTTATAAAGGCAAAGCACCAGGTGAGAATAATCAATACTCAGGCGTGGCCGATCTGGGATTGGCTGCCGGCTGTGCGCGAGAGGTCACATGGTCACCAGGGGAGTACTGGGAAATGGAGTTCACATGCAGTATAGCCCGTGCAAGGCTTGATGGGCGCGTGACAAAATTAGTTAATAAAATGAGACAAATATGGGCGTATCACCGCTGTTGGAATGAAATCCAGTTGTTTAGTTTTTGCCATAATTTGAAAATGACTATACGTTGTGTGTAAATGAATGGCCCAAAAGAAATGCCCAAAATTGGAAAACATGGTTATACTGATTTACATTAAATGTACAGCATGTTTTTCCTTCTCCTGTACAGTTATCAGTTTTGAAGTTATTGTTTCGACAGTGTTATCAGACTTTATTGACTGAACGACAGTAAATGCAATAGAGTATCCAATGCAAGGGAGCCTGTTAGCTTGTGGAATATCCTGCAGGCTATTTAGACTGCAGTTTTATTTATATGCAGTATATGACCACTAAGTACATACAAACCGGCCATTACAAACCGTTGTGCACTAGTGTTCATAAAATGAGTTATGTGGTCATGTGCTGTTTGCCAGTAAAGGTTTTTGTTGTAAATAATGAAATAATTCATACAGTGTCTATCATTTAACATTTCTCAAAGAAATGAAACATAAACAAAAATTACAATTGATGTGCCATGCAACACACAATATGATCATATGCTTCATGTCTGTTCCTGTTTTTCACACAATATATGCCCATTATCAAAAGAGCCAGCAGCTATATTATAATTTGTATCAGCAGCAATGCACTAGTATAAACTTTAAGAAAGTTCTACTGCCCAATAGACTGATGAGGGAAATAATCAGCCAATTAAGTAGTTAAAGTTACAAGTGAATTTTGTGTACATAAAGTGTATTTAACTGGTAAACAAAATAAAGATACCAGCAGGCTATATTAACTTTATTACTGGAAAAAGCAATGTGGACAGAATTGTGCTCTTCTTTTCATCATTAACATGCATGAGTTGCATCCAGTGTGAGCAGACTTGTGCAGCATCACCTCTGATTTAAAACTGGCTTCACTCCAAAGCGTTTACTACAGTATAATGCAAGGGTTTAGGGTTTTTTAGAGACAAAGTGCCTCACGAACCTGGCTTGTAACTCATCCCCTCATATTTAGCAAGTGGAAGGTTCTCCACAAGGAGGTCCTATTAACACACAAATAGTCCCTGATGCTTTGTTAGATTGGTGATTATAGAAATCACAATTTGTCATACGTAAAGAAATGACTTAGACGCCTACTTAACTAAGGAGTAACACCTGAGGGGCGGGGGATACTGGGGGCAAGTGAAATGTTTAGGAACGACCCATATGGTTAATAATAATATCGCATGCGTTGTAGTCTTGCTCTTCTCCTCACATTTGATAGTAGTGCAATCTGATTTGCACATTTGTTGTCAGACTACTTCATTAATCTTTCCCATTAAGGGTTAAGGCTGTGTGCAGCGTCACAGATTTTTCCCTTGAACAGTTGGGTGTTCAGGGTGTGCCACACAGTGAGGACTACAGGGGCTGAATGCTTTTGATGTCTGCTCTGCCTGCACCTCTACAGCGTTGCAATATCTGTCAGGAAATGCATGAGGGATGAACGTGTGCTGTGGACTGTATGGACTACTGCACAGCCTCCATTAGCAGGATGGTCACAGCAGCGGCGCCTGCGCTGCACTGAGCCGCATTTTAAAGCTATTCGCTTTTGAAACATCATGAGAAACTCGCAGCAGACGACGATCAGGTTGGGGCTTGCGCTCATTCAAACGACGCTTGACTAGATAATTTCGCGAAATGCCATCTGAACATCGTGTCGGGTTGTCATACCGAGGCCAGGGCGCGAAGAGACGTGAAGAGCCGCGCGTGCATTAAGAGGTGCTGGATAACATACAACGGTTTGAACTCGTACTGAGCTTTTTATTCGGCTGCATTGTTGCATAGTCCATGTGTGCTTTCCACTGCGATTGTGCTGTGGCCTGAGAGAGAAGAGCCGGTGCAGAAACACAATGGCGGGGCCAGAGGAGCAACAGCAACAGCAGCAGCGGGTAGAGGAGGAGAAAGCAGAGAACATTGAGGATGCGGAGCTAGCCTTTCAGGGCATTAACATGCTGCTCAACAACGGATTCAAGGAAAGCGACGAGCTCTTCAGGAGATACAGGTAGATCTGCGAGATTATGACGAGAAGTATGGTGCTTGCACCGAAATGAGATATGTACTTCGCACATCTCTTAGTTTTATACAGCAAAATAAATGTTAGGTAGGGCTTGCTGTGCATGCATGCTTCATTTAGCACGAGAGAGCCCCGAAACACAAGACAAGCCAGAATGCTGACATTTATACATTTCACGAAATATACCATATACAGAGATTGCACTACCTTAAGCTCAATGCATTGCCACCAGCTGAAGAAGGGATAGCTCTGCACATCTCCGTTACAATAAAAGCAGTGCATGCAATTATCCCATTAGTCAAATAAACAGAAATATTAATTACTTATCAGCATAGATTAATATTTAATATGGCCACCAAATGCACCTATTACAAACAGTTACTATATTGCACAATATAGGGATGCCAACTAAAGTGGGGATACCATCTCTGCACATCTCTGTTAAAATAAAAGCATTGCAAGCACTCATCCCATAAGACAGTCCAATAAACAGAAATATTAGTTACTTATCAGCATAGATTAAAATTTAATATGGCCACCGACTGCAAAACAAACATTGCACAATGCAGGGATACCAGCTGAAGTAGGGATATCTGCTCTGCGCATCTCTGTTAACAGTGCAGTTCATGCATGGATAATTATGAATTCGATGACTTGAAAATGAGAAAATCCCAAAAGACAACCATAAATCAACAGAAATACTAATTAGTATTGTAACATTTCTTCACCAGTTACTGTGATTGCATTACATTAAGCTGAAGGGCTGTGATATCAGCTCTCTTGTTTAACAAACAAAATACATGCATGTGCTTGCATGGTTAATTTAGCATTAGATAACTAGATTATCCATCATAAATCATACATATTAATGATTTAAGCTTAATACAGAAATGTCAGCTGAAGAAGTAGTGGATGCATGGTCGTGTAGATGACTGAGCCGGAGAGAATCTAATCTCATGGCTAATCATCAAGTGCTGTTCAGTATTTGTGTTAGTATTTCATTTGGTCACCAAAATCATGTATTATAAATAATTATTGTCTTTCTCAATAGGAATAAGAGCAGAAACTTTCAGTGCATGGTTAATTTGGTATTAGATGACTGAGAAAGAGGCGTTTGTAGTTTAGTGTTCCATTTGCTTACTGCATTACAATAATCTCAAAACAGTGATCCCAGCTGAAAACGAGATACTAACCGTCTGCCAAACAGCAAATGTGTAACTCTGCATGGTTAACTTAGCTTTAGATAACAAGAATAATCATCATAAATTATATATATTGATCAACAGAATGGTTCATTTGTTGACCAGTTACACAGAGTGATTGCGATATATTTAATTTAAACCAGAGATAGCAGCTGAAGAAGAGGGGTCAGGACTTGGCCAGGGCCATCTGTCAGCTAATTAACAGTTGCTGTATTGTTAGAGTTCTTAGGGGGTGGAGAACAGTATGATATTTAGTGATCTGTAGTGTTTAATTGTGTCACAGTATGTATTTAGTAGTAGCAACTAACAAATATTGAGCCACTGCATGTTTCGTTACAAAGACAATATTTAGTCCTGATTAACTGGTTAAACTGTAAAACACTTTATGTTGTCATTAATGTCGATTAGTATGAAAATGTCTTGAAGCACCATGATGTTATATTTTTGCCATGTCGCCCATTCCCATATGTTCTTCAGAAAGTTCCCATATGTTCTTGTGCTCCTGCAGTGTTTATTATCAGCTGCATATATGATTTCTGTTTCTTTGTCCAGTCTTTTTACAGTTTTTATAGTTTACCCCTAACAGGGTTCATATAGTCATTTCAGGACCCATATCATCTAAAACTGATATTTTTTAGTTTAATGCAATCTGTTAACATTGCTTTTAAAAACACATTGTTCACTCTCCAGGCCATACAGTCTAGTAGAACCTTAGCTGCAAAAATGGTCATGTCAACTGTCAAACTAGCAGATTAATTATTAAAAATATGTGTCTGTTCAGCTGTACAGCATACAGTACATTTATACATATCAGCATTTAAGGCACAGGCATAAAAATTCTTTTTAAATGCTAATGGTTTAATAAAGGTTGCAAAGCCAAATGTATGCCTAAATGTAAAAAGATGTATGTAAATATGGGATCTTTAAATACATTGATAAGGTTCTGTTCTGATGTTTTTTTTTCTGCAGGACCCAGAGTCCATTGATGAGCTTTGGAGCTAGTTTTGTATCCTTCCTGGTCAGTATTTCCATTGTACTTCCTTTACCTGATTGTGTTGGTTAGATTTACGGATGCTAAAATGGTTTAAGTAGGCTGATCATTTAAAAAATCATTCTAAAAGGCTGATGTTTCTCTGAACCAACTCACCAGATAATGACTAATTTAAGTTAGTTGTGTTAAAGCAGTAAAAACATAGAAGTGTCCAGGAGTGGCCCTCCACCTCTAGGCTTTAGACCCCTGTGCTGCAAGGTACACATTTATATGTGTGTGTGGCAATGCATCGGTACTGCATGGTAAACCACAATCTGTTTGTGGTTATAGCTCTACCTTTTCACCCAGGAGTGCCCTTACTAAGAGGAACATTTGTTTATGTAGACGAAGGCCTGTCACTATTGATTATAATAGTAATTGAGTCATGTACCAATTGCTTTGATGGTTAATCTGCACTGAAACACAAAAATGAAATTAACTAAACCAAGGCATTTATAGCCTTTCAGAGGTTCCACAATATGACAATAGGAAACCAGAAAACTTCTAAAAAGATTTAATTTACAATTATATAAAAGAACTATGTGCTAATGCAGATAAATATGTGTGTTCACCAAGCTCTGTTTCTTATGGTAAAAGTGACCAGTATGTGAATTAAAAATATTCATTTAAATGCAAAACTTCCAATTGCAGAAGGTACACTTCCATTTTTAATTAAAATGTTGAAAGGGGAATTCTGGCCTAAAACTAGAATTAATTTGCATTTAAGCAGTAATCTCTGGTGCAACATTATGTTTCCCAGTATTCACTTTTTCATTCATTTCTGTTTAAAAATGTTTTCTTACTGCAATATGCATTATTTAACACTTCATACAGTCATTAGGAATGTCTGTAGTGATGATCAATCCTGACTGCTAGCCTAGCAGCTGATTTGTAGGCTAATAAATACAGCTAAGCTAACATTAGTGTAAATCTTAAATTAAAGAAAATTGTCAGAAAATGAATAAAAAATGAACAACAGGGATGAGTTTTCATACCCCTGTTAGTCAAAGAAAAGAAACCCAGTGAAGTAGATCTTGTGATCTTGCTAGCTTGTTTTAGCTTGTTGTTCCCCTCATGACTAACCATTTCTGTCTTTAAAGTAATTCAGTCTGTTAGTTACCTTAATAATCAATGTAATATTTTTGTAATAACTTTTCAAACTGAACTAAGATGAGCAAAACAGAAGGGGAACCAACAGAATGTAAAAAAAAACGACTGTTTTGACAGTATGTCAGAAATGTCTATGCATGGTGTTGCAGAGATATCTGCTATTAGCATGCTAACCAGTTAGCTCTGGCTTGTCCTGTCTTGTAATACCACTTTGTACCTCAGGAGACAATAGTGAGTCACGAAGTTGATATAGGAGAACTTAAGAGGATGAGGGAGTCACACTGGCTCCTGCGGCGTGTTATAACCTTTTGTCATTCATGTTGAAAGTCCTACTGTAGGTTAGATCATTTAAGGACAGGCAGCCAATAAAAGGAAGTAAACATAATGATGGTCAAAGCTCTTGGCAAGTGACCATTATCAACACTGCCACCCATTCAGCAGCAAAAATAGAAGTGATATAAAGAGAAAACCAAGAGTAAACACTGGTGTTCCCACTGCTGGAGACACTCTTGGTGAGTAAAGGGTTGAAGTTTGATGTGAAAGTGGTGGCGAGGGACGCACCACAACTTTCTGGTGATATGTAGCCCATTTTGTTTTAGTTTGGAGTAAAATTGACAGATGGTGCCATCTTTCAGATTGCTCCTTTAACATGATACAACCACATGTGGCATGGTTATTGTTGTCTTTATGAAGAGATGAAAGTTATAAAGAAAACAAAAGAGAAAAAGAGACAGAAAAAAAAATCAAGTCAGAGATTCAAAAACATCCTCAAAAAATGATTGCATATAGTAAAGGCAGGGCTGCAGCTTAGTAATATGATCAGTGATGTCATTCTCCACCCTTGGAAGCAGAAGGAGTAGCATTAGATAACTGAAGAGAGGCCTATGCAAGACAAGATTAACATTAATCAAATGCAAAACGGAAAGGGTTTGTTTGCTCACAGTCCAGGTATTAAAAGTGATTATATTACATGTAATTCAAAATGAGTTCATTTGTTCACCACTAACCACTTACAAAGAGTGGTTGCATTCAATTTCATGCAAAACAGGGATGCCAGCTGAAGAACAAGGCCAAGGCCATCTGTCACTTCATCTTCATTTTATACCCACCGTGTGAGGTTTGTATTATTTTTGGCATTGGCATTTTCATGCACTTATCTATCCTGGTTATATTGTCTCAAACTGAGGCAGGTTTGCATGGAGCTGTGGAGCTGAAAGATGGAAAGAGGTGATTTCAGTTTCTCAAGAAAGGGCTCTTTGTTTGGAACTCACACTGTGAGCACAATTGTGTTAACTTCCTCCAATCCGATTAGCACATTTTTTCTTTTTCTCTTTCCCCTGTTATGGCACTGCTTTATAACACACTGCATGTTTACAAAAGAAAATGGATAGATTTGCTGTTGATGCATCAGTGGAACAGTTTGCTCATCAGTAGTGACAATAAATTTACTATTTGCCTAAGCAAACAAAGAATAAATCTAACACTGTAATAATAAGTGTTAATCCTTGGAATAACAATGCTAGTAAATGTATGTGATATGCATACTGTTTCAACCATCATTGATACTACATGGATATAACCAATTCATACTATATCAGGTTCTCTATGTTTTAATAGCTAGTGTATGTACTGGGTAGTATAATCCGAATATTTCCAGAATTTATCACAGTATTATCCAGGAATTTAAGAAAATATTGATACACTTGAGTATTGCAATAATATGGTTTTGATACTATATTGATTCTCAAAAACTGTGTATATTTTTTTACAAATGTGACATATCTTGTCCTTCCTTTGTTCTGTTTTCCTTGCCTGGAAATTACACCAAAGGGAATCTTAGGTCCATTTCGAGCTGCTTTTTTTAAACCTTGGGAGATGCTGTAATTGGAATGATTACCAACAAGATCTGTGATTTTAAGCCAGTAAGATTTGTCTTCTGTAAATCACTTCATGTGGAGCTCTTTTAGTAATATCAGTCCTGTTCAAGTCAAAAATGTAATAATAAGTTTTGATAAATGTACTTCTTGTGTCATTGGTGACCAGGACATGATGCTAACTGCAAAATTGAAGTTCATTTATCCTCATTTTTAAAACAGCAGTATCATAATCTGCAACATTGTTGGTGTTGGTCTAATTAGAAAGAGAATTAAATGGAGTACCTCTCAAGGCAAAACGATTTCTGTCCTGTTGGGTGGCGTTTGTATTATATCTGGTATTAACTGGAGGTTAAATTTAGTTGCTTATATGGCTCTATTTTATTCTAAGCCTAATGCTGAATAGATAGTCCAGGGTATGCTGTCTCAATCCTGGCACATGCAATATATAACAGTCATTAAATGCCTTACTGATTTTGTTACTGGACCTCCTCTGGTAAAAGTAATCCACCAGAATGAGGTTTGACCAGAAGAGTGTTATAGACAATGGTGCCTCTGTTTTTGTGGCACATGGGAGACGAGACTGACCACTAAAACAGAGCTTGATTTCACATAGTTCCTTTATCCTCAAGTTCAAAACAGAACTATTGTAATCTAAAACATTTCTGCTATTGGTCAAATTAGAGACCACAAATAAAATCTTTACAAAATGTACCACACACAAAGCAATGTAAATTCTGTTAACTTTCCTTCCCTAAAGCTGTTCAATCTGTCATTTTCATCTTAACACTAGTACAATGTTCATACACAGCATCTTTGAATAGAGTGAAAGGTATATCTAGATTAACCAAATGTGCCATAAACAGGAACTCAAATATACCTAAATATCAGTTAGCTGTAAAGCACCTCATAGAACCGGTTTGTAACTTACTCACTCGCTCACTCACTTTTTCTCTCGCTTACTCTCTCACACTTAACAGGCTGAAAATTCATCAAAAGTGGGTATAGAAATGATGGCAGTTGTGGCCCCTCAAGGTTTTCTGGGCCTGCAGAGAAGGGGTAATCATGTCTGTGAAATGTTTAGGCTGTAATTATTTATTTATTTATTTAGTTATTTTTCGCTATTTCTTATTTTGTATAATCACCCTGCTTTTTGTATTAGAAATACTGTAAGTATTGTAGTACAACTCTCATGTTTGGTTGCATATGTTGGTTAAATGGTTACGTTTTTGAAACACCCTATGGAAAATTATGCAATCAGGATTTGTTTTTCTCTATGGTATCAAGGTAGATCCAGCCAGGTGAAATTATTTAGGAGCTGGACTGACATCCTGACACATCAGCTTAACTACAAACATAATAAGTTAATCACATTAATTAAGCACATTTTGATTCACAGTAATCACTCTTGGCCTTGGATATGTCCTTGGTCCTAGATATGTCACTGAATGCGAGTGTTTGTGGTAGCCTGTCAAATAAGTTTCAGTCAGATGTTATGGAAAACAGCTGTAGTATGCCAGAGTCACTGCGAAACCACTAAACAGTGAACAACATCTTAAGTCTGTTACAAGTTTCAAATGAAACATAGAATGTTTTACATTCTGCAGATGTCTGTGTTCTAGAATGGGCAAAACATGTTTGTGTGAATCACTGTTACTAGAATATCTAGGATATTACTTGTTCTATTTGGTTTTTGTTATTATTTTAACCATGACTACATAATCACAGTTTGCCATTTGTCTGCATTCTGTGTTTGTTTTTTAAATCCCTTTCAGTGAGTCCTGAAAACCTGAAAGTAAGTGAACTATGTGTATGTGCATGTGTACAGAATGCCATGATGACGTTTGAGGAGGAGAAGATGCAGATGGCCTGCGATGACCTGCGAACCACAGAGAAGCTGTGTGAGAGTGATAATACTGGCGTCATTGAGACCATCCGTAATAAGATCAAGAAGAGTGTAAGTCTGAGTATGTGAGAGTGCTAGAAAGGCTACAGCACATTCGGAATGTGCCTTGTCATTGACAGAGAGAGAGGGAGAAAGAGAGGCTGAGGGAGAAAGAGAGGCTGAGGGAGAAAGAAAGAGCACAGCATCTTGTAGATCATACTGTCATTCATAATGTAAAGCCACATGCTCCTTTGGGTTGCCAGATCCATTTCTGTTCCTTTCCCTCCAGATGGACTCACAGAGGTCAGGAATGGCAGTAGTGGACCGGCTCCAAAGGCAGATCATTGTGGCTGACTGCCAGGTCTACCTCGCTGTACTCTCTTTCGTCAAACAGGAGCTCTCAGGTGTGATCCACTCAGACAGTGTTAAAACCATTACGTTGTATTATCATTAGCTGCCTTTAAACAGTACTCAGGCAGGAGAAGGATCCTGTATCATGAACGAATGGAAAATCAAATGGATTAATTAAAGAAACTTACCAAGACAACAGATTAAAAAATGGAATCTGGCAATAAGCTCTTTTCTACACAGCAGGGCAACTTGGAATGATTCAGTTTTTCAGTTGTCTGCATTGCAAGTTACAAATTACCAAATCTGATTTCTATGGACAGAGATTAGTCGTATTTGCATATCCACACATCTTATAACTAACTCCATCTGAAGCCACAGGTTTTGAAATGATGAAAAATTCACAGTGCAAAAGTACAAAGGGTGACTCAAAAATAATGGAATTATTTGTTCTCCGTTGTCAAGGATGTTGGATTTTGCAGCAAATACTTGAGCCTAAATGCTCAATTAGGTTTACTACTCATTTTAGTAAGTTGCTGCTTTTAATTTTGCCAACTTTTTTAGTTTTTGGTATTGATTTTTGGCCCTGTGCCTCCAGAATGTTGGTTTCCATTTCGGCCAGGGATTTTATTTTTGCTGCATCACTAATAGATATGTACACAGATGGTCTACATGACTGTGTGAGACTGGGACTTTGGTCCTTCATAGGAACAGCACAGGTGTGCCAACACAGATAAGGAAGGCAGCCACATACAAATGTGGCTTGAATATGATGAGAAAAGTTTTGACCAATTTCCCCCCAAAATTTAATTTGCCTGAACAGACATTGTGAGTGAGCACAGGCAGAGTCTTTAACTATGTGTGTTTATACACGACTTCAGAAAAACCTAGCTGAGCTGCAATGTCAGAACAATAATGTTATTTTCCTGTATTTCAGCATATATCAAAGGAGGCTGGATCCTCCGCAAGGCTTGGAAGATGTACAACAAATGCTACAGTGACATTAGCCAGCTTCAGGAAGCGTGTCGTCGACGGTCCTCTAGCCAGCAAGGGGAGCTGACCTCTGATCAGGCTAACCACAACACACCTGTGGCGGAGGGAAGCGGAGGGGTAACAGAGGAGTCCCTTGGCCGTCTAAAGGGTTCGGTCAGTTTTGGGTATGGGCTTTTCCACCTCTGTATTTCTATGGTGCCTCCACACCTGCTGAAGATAGTCAACCTGCTGGGCTTCCCTGGAGACCGTCACCAAGGCCTGGCATCTCTGGCTTATGCCAGCGAGAGTAAAGACATGAAAGCACCTCTGGCTACGTAAGCTTTGCTTTTCACAGCTTTCTGTTTTTATTGTTCATGTTTTTTCCTGCAAAGAAAAGCAAGATTTGTTTGTGATCTGTTATGATCAGTCATTGTTTACTTATTGCTAATACCACCCGTTAACTAGGTTCTCCCTACCACGTGATGCTACCAAGCTGGGAGGGTGAAGGTTGGCATGTGCTACCTCAAAGTGAAACATCACTGCATCTTTTCAAGCAAACACTATTACACCCATTGGGCAGTGCAGCATCGTTTTAGGAAACACAATGCCACAATGGCCGTGGCTTTGTGGGAATCTTAAAACATCCCATTGATAGAACCATTGCGTAAACAGATTTGCCACTCAGGAACTACAATACAGCAGCTATAAATACAACGTAATAGCCAAATAGTTGGCTTAAGTGTAAATATTAAAATACAACTGAACTATAACACCAACCTTGTCGCTGCATAGGCTGTTTGATTGGGACAAACTGGGGATAAACTTTGTAGTCCATTTTAGGGAAATACTTAAAGAATTGTTCTCTGTGTTTGTTGCCAATTAATCATTTGGAACATTGATGTATTATCACATACAGTACAACTAACTATGAGGGCCACACAGCACATTATCTTGTACAACATGTAATGTGCATGACCTCCAGTTCACTGTTAACCTACGCTTTGAGCACAAGTAAAGGGTGGCAATCAGATCATTTTCTTTCCTACAGAACAGAGGAAAAGACGTCCTCAGGTGAAGGTGATGTTAAAGTAGAGCTGGGTGATGTGGCAAAAAAAAAAAAAAATTTATGATACCTCAGAACAGTTTCTTAATACACCATAGGCATTATGCATCAGAAGAAAAAGCACCAGTAGTGCTACATCTAAAACTACTATCAAAAACTGTGAATACAATAATCTCTATTTAACATTTCATACTAAAACTACGCTGCTCTAAATGCAGTTAAACAGGATCAGTTATACTCTTTTTCTAAATAAATGTGCATGATCAGAGTCTTAAAATACTAAAGTATTAAATATCGTTGCACTGACCACCCCTACTTTAAAGCCCATGCCTATGTGAATGACTGAATAAAGAGCAATAGTAGTGGGCCTGTAAAGGACAGAATGACTTAACAGCTAAAGTCCAGAATGTCTGAAAATTGGTCTAGAGAAAAAGGAATATGGAGGTTTAAGGAGACATGTGATGCAAATTTAGTTGCAGATAAGCTGAAAATATCTCAAATGATGCAAGTGTAGTTACAGATAAGCTGTAAATAGCTACAAGCACATTTAACTGTAGCATGGGTTATGTAATTCTGCCATCTGAGTGTGTGCAACTGCAAGTGAAATTTTTAGAAGGGAGCAAATGCAGAAGTACAGGAAGTTCAACAGCTCAACGTGTTTGATGCGTGTTTCATGCACATTTTTATCACATATCATGTTTTATGAAAAAATGTGTGTGTATGTTTAGTTGCGCCTGTTCTGAATTTAGCCTCTGTTACTGAGAACATGCTTATGTAAGATATCGATATTGATGGAGGTCAAGCTAAGAGAGACAGGGCGTTGCTCCACATAGTCAGCTATGCTAAAAACACATTCAGCCAGTGAAAACAAAAGGGGCACTCACTTCATTTATGAGCAAAATTTTGCATGATGCTCTTAAACCTAATTTAATGTGAAGTGCGTTACATATAGTATATTTACTGCCTGTCATATTACATAAAATGTATATTTAGCTTACAAGATTTTTGAGCATCAGAGCTCGGCTCCAAGTAGTTTCGTTGCCAAAGATTGACAGCTTGCAAGTAGAAAATCTAAAAAATGGTCCTGAAATTAAGAGTGTTTAATCCAGTGTCTTATGGCAATGGGACAAAACCCATTGGAATAGAACCTCAAAATGGAGAGCAGGTCTGTGTAATAGCAGCTACACCAGCCTGTTTATTCTCTTTATAAACTGGCAAGGCACAACAGCTTTAGAGATGTTGCAGAGAACATATATCCTGATTCCTATATTCCTGTATGTTTATGTATTCCTTTCCTCAGACTAGCCCTCCTGTGGTACCACACGGTGGTGCAGCCCTTCTTTGCTCTGGATGGCTCTGATTCCAGGGGTGGGCTGATGGAGGCTAAGGCCATTCTGCAGAAGAAAGCAGTGATCTACCCAAACTCCTCTCTCTTCATTTTCTTCAGAGGACGAGTGCAGAGGTTAGAGGTAAATATAAGCAGTTCTAATGCCTGCTGTAAGCTGTTTTACAAGGAGAAGTTGGCAAACCAGTAGTTCAATGCTAACTAAATGTGTAGAGGGCTTTAAATTCAGTAAAATTAATAAAACATACATTTTAGTGCAGTAGCTTAGCATCACCTAAATGTTAATATGTCAGTAAATATTGGTGTGATATTTTAGTCAGATCTAGATGTCTGATGCACGTATATTTTGGTAGGCAAATATTTGCTGATATTGATATGATTCCAGTGTCATTATACATTTCTTAAAAATGCACCACATAATTTGTGAGTATTTGGACAAAATATAGGTTGCTTTTTTTCTGCATAGCAACTTATTTGATTTGAAGTAAAATGACTAAAATGTCAAAGGGCAGAATGTCAGTTTCCCGCCTGTATCAGGCAAATTACAGTACAGTTACTATATATATATATATATATATATATATATATATATACTATATATACTATTTGTCCCTATATAGTGTGTGTATACTGTGTAGATTGTATATTGTTCAATGTCTATGTTTATTATATGTGAATTCTTTGTGTATATTGGTACTAGAGAGACAC
>CM067489.1:15235278-15293629 GCA_034552555.1 Semaprochilodus insignis | reverse complement strand
ATATATATATATATATATATATATATATATATACTATATATACTATTTGTCCCTATATAGTGTGTGTATACTGTGTAGATTGTATATTGTTCAATGTCTATGTTTATTATATGTGAATTCTTTGTGTATATTGGTACTAGAGAGACACGAATTGCTTGTGTGTGTCATCATATTTGGTCAATAAACCTGATTCTGATTTTGATACTTCCTTTCACATATATGCATATTATTACAAATTTAACACCCTGTTTGACCCATGTGTATATACACCATCACTGTGTAGAAACCAGAGGTACTGTCCTCTTAAAGCTTTCATGTGTTATTGAGAGGTAGTGAAAAGGTGACATTGTAGCATTGCACTTCTTTCAGGGCTTTAATGAAACACTATTACAGTGCTGCTAATAAGCTCAGCCACATCAGTAATGAGAAGGTTTCTCTCTCTCAGTGCCAGATCAACAGTGCGCTGGCCTCTTTTCATGATGCTCTGGAGTTCGCATCAGACCAAAGAGAGATTCAACACGTGTGTCTCTATGAGATTGGTATGATACTTGTTAGTATGTCTTACATTGTATAATATATATTGACATAGTGGCAAGCAATGCATTTTGAACATTTATTTTAACATTATTTATTAATTAATTTTTTTTTTTACTTAGGATGGTGCAGTATGATTGAGATGAACTTTGAAGATGCTTATAAGGCCTTTGAAAGGCTGAAGAATGAATCCAGATGGTCACAGTGTTACTACGCCTACCTAACTGGAGGTAAGTTTCATCAAATATTTGCCAAGACTTATTTGAAAAATGTGAAATTTAGTTGTATTATATTAAGAAACAAAGTAACAAAACCAGCATGTGCTGATTCTGTATGATTGAGAAATGTAATTAAGGAATCAGTTCATTTTTCTGAAGTGATTTAACTTGTTTGTTTTTTCCATTGACAAGTTTGTCAAGGTGCGTCTGGGGATTTAGAGGGCGCAAAAGCCATTTTCAAAGATGTACATAAGCTCTTCAAACGCAAGAACAATCAGATTGAACAATTTGCATTCAAGAGGGTGAGTCTGTTACTATTAGTAAGCAGTATTAGCAAACAGTTATAATATACCTGAAAGTGATTCTCTTGCTTTTGCTAGTTTTGTGCTGTGACTTTCAACTTTGCAGGCAGAGCGAATGAGAAAGATGTCTGCCACGCAGGAACTTTGCATTCTAGGAGTTGTTGAGCTCTTATATCTGTGGAAGGCTCTTCCAAACTGTTCATCCTCCAAGCTCCAACTCATGAGCCAAGGTATAAGTAACCTGCAGTTTGGGGTTAACCTCTAGAGGTTATGACATCCTGGAGGAGATAAAATTTACAGTATTAAATCTAGTGTACAGATACTTACCTAGTGCTTGTGAATTTGATCCTGATGATCCTGTCTTCTTCACCTGTTTCTCTTAGTGTTGCAGGGTCTGGATGACCCATCCTGCCAGGGCTTAAAACACCTGCTTCTCGGTGCTATACAGAAATGTCTTGGAAATATTAAGGATGCCATTCAGGTTTGTTAAACTCCCATTGATTTGTGTCTAAAAACCACTGCAGAACTTAAGACGCATCTTCGATCTAACATTAATAATAAGATGAAGACTGTAAGTAGGGCTAAAACTAAACTGTAGCACTGCTAGAGCTAGATTGGTTTTACCAAGAGCAGTTCCGTACTGTGATTCACTGATCAATTTGAATAGGATAACGTATCTGTATAATTTCCCACATAAAATTGATTGAAAGGCTGTAACCCGGATCTTTATGTCAGCCTTACACTACAGGACACACTTAATAACAATAACAATAACACACCACACAAGCATGTCTAATAGAGCTGTATCAGTTTTAAGTCTAAATAAACTTTCCATAATGTGTAGTTCCACACTGTGCAGAGCTGGTACATCAATATGTTAAACTTCACCAGCCAACATCTTGTAAACTAACCTTACCACTCGCCAACTGTTTTTTTTCTATAAATAGAGCTTCTTTCATATATCATATTGAACACATTTAAAAAATTGTGAGTCGAAATTCTTTTTGGCCAGGACCTTGGTGCTAAATTCTGTCAACAACATAAGAGGCTGAGTCTGGCATACCAGAATGAGAAATGTTTTAAGGTAATGACAGTAAGTAGGAATAATGAAGTAAGGAGAAAAACAAAAGCAGGAAGAAATGTAGAGTATAATTTACAGTATTTAAACTACTCAACTTCTCAAATCAAGCTAAATTTCCTGCTCAACTAAGTAGATCTTTATTGTTGGGGTGTTATTAGATACCCCTGTTCTTGAACGTCTGCCTTTGGAGCAGGCTAGTGTTTTTCATGGATATTCTGTCTTGTCCATACAGTCCTACCAGATGGGAGCTAGGGATGAGATGGGTCGACAGACCAACTCTTATGTGCAGCCGTATTCCTACTATGAGCTGGGCTGTGTGTTATTGGCAAAACCTGAGGTAAGGTTCTATGTGTGGACTAGTAAATAGATTTTATATGGAAAGAAAATCATTTAATGGCTGTAGTAGGAGTTTCTTGGCAAAAAGATAGATGGCTAAAAGTATATCTTGTAATTCCTGGTCTGTATTTGTGCACAGAAACATAGAGTGTGCCGCACAGCAATCTGTAGAGTAGATTTTCAGTCAGCAGTTTAGCCCCTGAATTCAGATTAAAACCACAGAGAGAAAGGTAATCCCTGAGATTTATCATGATATGTATTACTTCAGCAAATACTGGGCAGCCATTCCGTATTTCAAATGAAGAGCTTTAATCAGGAGATTCTTTTCATGAGGATTAAAAGGTTTACTTAGGTCATATCACCACCATGCATTTTTTTTAGCTTTTGTGAAATCATCTTTTTTACTCTTTTACTCTCATCACTCTTAACAAATTCCATAGAAAGACAATATAAAGTACGGAAGGTGAATTGTCCCCGCATTGAGAAAACCAAAGTATTCTTTTATTGCTGTTACAGCATGTACAAAACCCAGTATAGATAAAATACTGTAAATATTTCTTTCTTTGTTTGTAGACTCTGAGTAAAGGGAGATCATTGCTGCTTCAGGCAAAGGTAAGACAATGTGTAGGACTGATTTATCAGACATTTTCAGGTCTGACAAATGAAATAGCCAATGTTTAATATTATAAGAACCTTGATGGGGTGCAGGCAGTATTACAAATGATTTGCAGTAATGTCTAAAAAAGAACAACATTTCCTTTCAGTGCATACCAGTTAAAGTGAGGAATGACAGTAAAATCACTTTATGTGACTTGATCATCGTCAGTGGTTCTTACCTGTTTGTTACCCAGATAAATTAATTGGAGCTTAACTGCTAAACATGCCTGTGCTTTCAGGAGAACTATGCAGGATATGACTTTGAGAACAGACTGCATGTGCGAATCCACTCAGCTCTTGCCTCCCTGAAGGACGTGGTCCCACAGTAACTCTCCCTGATCCAGGATATGTATCGCAAAGTGACCACTCCTGTTCAGCACTTTTTCAAATGCAAGCCATTGGAAACGACAGTGTATTTCTCTGTTCTTTTCTTGTTTGGACATAGAAAAAGGAAGAATCCTTAGTTTTGAAGAGATGGGTACATCTCTAACATTAAACCCTTACGTTTTCTTTCTTCATTGCTCATGTTCAGAGTGACTCACATAAGTAGCTGTACAATTAGTATTTGTCATTCTGTGGTAGTCTGCGCCTAAAACAGTAGAAAACATTGCTTACTTTTAGAGTTCAGATTTGAGATAAATGAATGAACCATTTACATCCATTATCTTTAATGTTATTATAATGGCTTTAATTTCCACATTCCCACACAGACTGTTTAAAAGGGTCAGAGCCCAGCAGAAAAAAAATTGGGCAGCTTTCTCCTATTAAAGACTGTTTATATTTAAGAACAAATCATAAGAATTTCCTAAGACATGAGAAACAGATGAACACTAAGTATATTTCCACACAGGGTAATAAATATGATTATGGTCAGAAGATGGCATACTTCTGACTAAGGCATCAGTCACATTTCTAGTTAAGAATCTTAATTTAAATAAGCACAGTCCTAATGTTGGAGTTCTGGATGATTTAAAAAAATATATTGTGTCAAGAAAACTCCACTCAATTGACCATTTGCAAAAATCTGAAAATGTCACATGTCCCTTAGCTCCTGTTAGTACATACACCAAACTTTAAGTCCAGGATACCTTGTAGCAACATATGAAATTAGATCAACCTGTTGGACCCCCTTAATGTCTCAAACTCAGTATTTAGAGGAGGGAGGGTTATGCTGACTGTTAAGACTAGAAGCTCATATTCACCCACAAAACAGTGAGTATCTGTCTTTGATATCCTTAATTAACTAGAGCTGCAGCACTGGTCTGCCTTAGGGTGGCGATATTGCTAAATGGTTTATCCAGTAGGTCCTTCATAGCCTAGAAACTAACCCCCAAAATAGCTCTGAAAAATTTTGCAATATGTTGCAGCATACCTGAAAACCAGCCAAGTTTCCCAAGAGTTTGGGGAAAAGTAAATTGTTACTTATTTCTCAAATCATTAAATGATTTAATCAAATGTATTAAAACA
This sequence comes from Semaprochilodus insignis, assembly GCA_034552555.1. Taxonomy (NCBI): domain Eukaryota; kingdom Metazoa; phylum Chordata; class Actinopteri; order Characiformes; family Prochilodontidae; genus Semaprochilodus; species Semaprochilodus insignis. The sequence goes on along the minus strand of CM067489.1, from coordinate 15,289,034 downwards.
AACTGCCTTCATTGATTTCAGTTAAGATTTTCAGTATAGACATACACGTCTAACAGAATACACATGTAGGCCACTTCAAAATGAACACTGGATTCTTTGATTACATTAAAGAGAATTTTTTTGTTACTCAACGTTAAAGTGTCAGGTGACATACTGACAGAAAAGCAGCTTTAGATGAGCTAATGCTTAAACTAACACTGGAGCTAGCTAGAGCAACATTACATGCTGACACAAAGTCATCATCTTTTACAAACTTTCAGCAAACTAATGAAATAATGCAAGGATGAAATGTGTATATTTCTTATATCCTTACACACGTACTGAACAGACATGTTAGCACTGCGCAGTCTGGTTTAGTCAGACTAATTACCTTTTTTCAGTTAAGAAAATTAAGAAATGTTATTTATCATTTGGTTTTAATAGGATTTTTAACATATATATTTTCTTAGCATATGTATGTGCTAAAAGCCCATCAGCATGCTAGTAAATCCTTATCCGCATGTGAAACAAACCCTTCTATTCAAAGGAGCCTGGTCTTGTGTGATGGGAAATAACAGACTTCTCTATGAGTGAGCCAGTGCAAGTCTGTTAAAATATTTCTGACACAGGTGTTGCGAGTTAGCTCTTCCATGTAGTCAAAACTGGATTAAAGGTTTGTTTTCAAATATTTCAGTCATAGTTTTGCAAACGGTCAATTGGTTTATCGTCATCAATCTGTGCTCAAAACACCAGTTTACCTTCAAGACCACAGTCCTAAAAAATGATACAATAGTAATAATAATCCAGTTAGCACATTTACTTGTGTGCACTGGGCAGCAATACTATGTATTTGTGGTATGCATTGCATTCTGATCAGAGCTTACCTTGTGGTGTCAGACCTCATGACACATAATCCTTAACTATAGTCCTCCTAATCTCTTTTTAGTCAGATGTGTAAAATGTGTAAGATAAGATTTCACAGAGTTTAGCCGTTCGCTAAACCTGCTGTCTTTTCAGTTTAAAGTTTGCCACTACCTTAATTATGACATTGCAGACAAGAGAGAATATGATCCGGAAACAAGTAAAGAAGATGTTTAGATTGCTTGTCTTAATAAAGTGTGCTTTATGATGGCACTATTACCTTTTTCAGAATATTGATCATCTTTGAGTTATTCTGTGCATGGAAAGACTGCTATAACCCTTTAACACAATACTATTTTCATGAGACCCAAATGCTGGTCATATGCATTATACTGACAATAATACACAATTAGCTCCCATCTGTACAGATATGGGCTGTTTCAAATTCTTTATAGCACATACGCAAGTCATTAGTACTAAAATTTAGCATAATTTCATTAGTGCTAGAAGGACAGCAACCCTGATAGACTTTCTTTGCATTGTCCAATGCTTGACTACAGAGGCCATCAGCGTGCTCCTGGAGATCTACACCAGAAAACCAGAAAAGGAATAACATTTTTTTATTCTTCATTGTAAATGTAAATTTAAAAATGATATAAGATTTGCATTTAAACATATTGGTCTATTTATCATGAAATGCTCACACAATAAAATAAGCACCAGGCAATTTCCCATAGTATGTACAGTATAAAAAATAAATAAATGACTGTGAGCTTATGTACATTACTGTGCAGCAGTCATAGAACACCATTTCATGTATTTCATTTCCAGTCAAAATAACCATCAAGTACACGTTACTTACTTTTCAGTTTCAGGAAAAAAAATAATAAATTACATGTTTTTTTCCAGTATGTAGTGTGTCCACCCCTGCCTTCATTAAAGCTTCCATTCTTTTCAGAAGCCTTACTTTCAGTTGTTCAAAGAAATGTGCAGATATATTTTACATACCTCCAAAGTCCAATCCAATATTCACATTTCCAAGATTCAAGTGTAAATTTGGACTCATCCATTTATTCTCTTTACATAAATTAAACATTTAGTATTTTTTTGGGTTGTTCTCTTTTCTGGATGAGAGTTAAATTTTAATTCTGTACGAAATCAGATCTCCAGGGATATGTTGATGACCACTGCACTGCTCTGTTTAAGATCTATTTCACTTTTTTGTTCTCTCCTTGGTTTTCACCATCTCTCACAAAGACAATCACCTCTAAATAATTTGCTTTCTCACATACATTAGCTTTACATGCTTTAGCTTTTTGACCACACCATTGACAAGTGCATCTTAAAATGAAAAACACTTGAAGTAGGGTTGAATTAGCGGCCCATGATGTGCACTTTGAAGTATGGAGGAATTAGCAAGTGTGTTTTTTTCTTCCTTTTCCACAGTTGCAGACTCCCTTGATTGATATTTGGAAGTTCATACAGAAAATTCGAAATGTAGAAAGCAAGTTAAAACCTCACACTTTGTTTTACCTGATTTTTGTGTGATTGTTAAATGTTCAATGCCCAGCCGTTGTATTATGTTGTAAGATGAGTAGACGGTAATATTTGCATAACCATAACTAACTTTGTGTACCCTAAGGTCGCAGCAGCTGTGTTGGTTGAGATGGTACTGTGAGTGGGTGGTGTTTCTGCAAGTTGTCCACAGCTGCACTGAATTAAATCTTGTTATGATTACCTGTATACATTGTGACCATTGAATTAGTAACTTGTGCATCTATACATTTGAATCTACCCCAGAATCTGAGACCCTACATGTAGGGTCCAGAACTAAGCCAGCTAATGTGCCATAGGCATAAATTCCACTTATAACCCTGCCATCCTATTCAAAAGACTTCTATATTTACAACATATTTCTGAAGGCTCCTGTAAAATGCTTATTTTCAAACATTTTGCAAACATTTGCATACATCAGTGGCTGAAATACGAACAAATGACACAAAACCCAGCAATACCAGTTCTGGACCACAGATGCAGTAGAAGGCTCAGATTTTGGGGCTTTGTCCATGCAGCTACAGTATGTGAGTAGTCCTCATTCTCAGGGGGTAAAGGTTGACATCTGACTGAAAGAACTGATCAGTATCACAGGAACTGGCTTTCCTGTCTGTAGTGTTTTCTTCCTTGAACTGGACAAACTGTAAAAATAAATACATTCAATGAAAATGTATACAAGTGTTCCTGTCTGTTTGCTTAACCATCTACCCATATGCTGGCACTGATCCTGCTGTAGGAAAAAATCCTGACTTTCTTTGAACTAGTAGGCTACCCTAAGTGTAATAAAACAGCTAGACAAGAGGGTTGAACATAGCATGTTATGTCCACTATACATCAGGCATAACATTATTACCACCTCAGTGTGTTAACACCCTATCCATTTTATCAGTTCCACTTACACCTTAGGTGCACCTTGTAGTTCTACAATTACAGACTTTACGGTCCATCTGCTGCACAGTTTGTGTTGGTCATCCTCTAGTCTTTTACAAGTAGTCACAGGATGCTGTTGGCTGGATAGTTTTGGTTGGTGGACTATTCTCAGTCCAGCAGTGACCCTGAGGTGCTTTCTCTGATCCACTCACACTAGCACAACACACACTAACACACCACAACACCACCACCACATCAGTGTCACTGCAATGCTGAGAATGATCCACCATCTGCATAATTCCTGCTCTGTGAAGGTCATGACCTTTGAAAAAAAGGTGATGGGGGACTAACGTAGGATGCAGAGAAACAGATGGGCTACAGTCTGTAATTGTAGAACTACAGGGTGCACCTATGTGGTAAGTGGAGCTGGTAAAATGGGTAAAGAGTGTCCAAGTTTGGGCGAAGTTGGACAGTGGATAGAAACAAAAGTAAAAAAAAAGGGTAATAAATTACAGAGGCTGCACCAACACTAAGGAAGATTGCTGATGAAAATAAGCAAAAGCGGGTTTGGAGACCTCTCTAGTGCAGGTGTATAAATGTACAGACTTATGATAGATAAACTGATTAAACTATGATGTAATGTTGTTTATTTAATTAAATGCATAATAATTCAGATTCCCCACAAGGTGGCACTGTTAATACTCACATAGGGTTTTTTGTGCCGGAGAAGTTTGAAATTAGATTTTACAGAGTTGGATCTTTCAAACTGTTCTTTTCAATAAAGTAAATATCTGCCCCTATCAGTTCATCTCAGAGCAGACTGACACTGTAGCATCAAACCTCTATTCTCTTCTAAACTGCTTTATCCTTCTGAGTAGTGGGGGGTGCTGGAGCCTATCCTAGCGTTCAAAGGGCGGAAGGCAGGAAACACCCTGGACAGGCTGCCAATCTATTGCAGGGCACAGTGGTTGAGACTGCTTAATTGTGTTCTTTAACTGAAGTTTTTAAAAAGTCATATTGCCTGGCTAAAGAATTGTCTGCTGAAATTAATATTAATAATATATGATACAGTGTATTGAAAACTGGGGTATTTTATCATTTTGTATAATGTTGCACTGCAATGATTTAATCATTAATTATTACATTTGGCACAATCTAAAGCAAAGCCCCTTAGCCTGTTACAGAGATCGCCTTGGTATATTACCTTTCAAACGTCTTTATATTATATAAAAATTAGTTAAGAGTTGAATGGCATGGGATGCGACAGCTGCACCTCTACTCAAGCGCTACAAACAAGCATTAGCTAAACGAAAAGTAGTGTTGTAGTATTAGAATTTGGTACAGCTCAGTTATACCAGTTTCAACATATTCCAGTGAACTCTGTTTAGCCTCAGAGTGACAGTAAAGTTATTGGGTTTTAATGCTTCGTTTGAAAAGACCTCTTAGCAATGCTAAGTACTTTTAGTAGTTTCTTGGGCATAACAATAATATATAAATATATATTACATTTATATAAAAACTCATTATATTATAAAAACACATTTTTTTAAACATAATTTATTCTTCAACAGGTGTTTTTTTAATTTATAACTTTAACTAGGAGTACTATTATTAACAACATTACAATTCTGTCCACAGCAATCAATAACACAGCATATTTTACATAAGCATAATGACAACTACCATTTACTTATTTTCCCAAAATCTCTCACAGTTTATCTGTTTGTTCCTTCTCTTCCTGTGCACAACACTGGATCCTATTCTTTTTCATTTCCGTGTAGTGCATAGAAGTCATTTTTTGTTGCATAGAGTGTTTCTCAAAATGCTCCTTTTTTCAGTGATACGACCTCAACAATCTCACAGATCTGCTTGTGTCTTATTAGGTTTTTATTTCATACTCATGTAAATGTGGCTATAATATACACAGCATATGAATAATTTACATGTTTTAGAGTAAACCTATAAAAACAAAAGCAGTAAGTGACCAGGGGTTAAAATTATTTGCACTAACCTCTTCAAATGGCCCAAAAACAAAACTACAGCAAGTCCTGTTTGACAACTTTAAGTGTACACTGCCATGTACAGTCTATGATGAACAAGTATTTCACAGTCTTGTGTTCTTGAGAATAGGCTTAATTCATGTACCAATACAAAGACACTCTTCAGTGAAGATAAGTCAGTAAAACAAGTCCATATATTACTCATACACTATACATTAATATACATTAAACTAAAACAAATCCACAGTAAAATTCAAATACAAGACTGAAAACAGTAAGGAGAGTCTCATAAAAAATAAGACTCAAAAAACAGCAGCATCAAGCAGTGATTGTGTCCTCCAATATTGTTTTGTACGTGGGCATAGAAAAATCAAAGCCAAGTGTTGCTCTGAACAGACACTGTCATTTGACAGAAGAAATTATATTTCTTCCTCCCTGTTATAAAATGCTACCAATGAGAACCACATTTGTGTGTACAATAAAGTATCTGAATCAGATTTGATCATTATTGCTATTTTGAACAAATTCCATTGATGTTTCCCAAGGCCAGCTTGTGATAATCATCTCTCATGATTTGCATGTATCACTGTTGCATGTGCCACACACATTCACCAAGTGAACTTCATGAAGACGTGAGTCTGAATATTGTTTTTTCTGAGTAATGGAAGGGTGCTTGCGGAACAGAACAGAACAGAACAGAACAGGTTTATCACACATGTTGTCCACGGTGCCAAAACTCAGTTTGAAGATCAGTAAATATCAGGGATGTCTGAATAATTTCGGTCCCAGTAACCAGAGGTGAACAGCCAGTCTGGAGCGTTGTTGTGCGGATTTGGGCCTTGATGAAACCACCTATTCAAAGACAGATAAGACAGTACTGTTAGCTGACATATCGTGTCTTATCAATAAATGTATGTATTGGTAAAACTGACTAAAGCTGTGGTTCTAAAACCTGGAGTTCCACAGACCCGTAAAGACTAAAATCTTTCTAACACCCAGTTCAACTCATGGGGAAAAATGTTTTTAACTTGGTAAGTGAGGATGTGAATTAAGGCTGCCACGTTTAAACATTTGAAAATACTAACTAACTAACATGAATAAAATAAGCTGTAAAGCTGTAATGGAACAATGCATAGCATATTTATGAGTAATTCTTTACGATAACACTAAATGAAAAACATACTGGACATCCTTACTAACAGTTCTGTCCAGCTGCAATTCCTGATCGTAATTTTAAGGTGACAGGCTCATCTTTCCAACAATATCACTGGGACATTACATTCACACGTCACACCCTACTGGCTTAAAGTAACCCCTAGGAGTAAAGTGACCCCTAGGAAGATTATTAATAATTAACTCTCTCTACAGAGAATACATATTAAAGCACAATTGCTGTTTATCTGTGGAATATATCATAAATGTAAATACATAAATAAAACATCAAATGTGGCCTGTGTAAAAGGTATGTGTTTTTGTATCCAACAAACTAAACAAACAGAAATAAACATAAATTGTGCACTAAAATTTGCAGTAAATTGCCATATTTGAGTGCTTTTTTTGCAGAGACGTTAACCTATTTCTTACTTTCACTCAACAAAAGAACTGTTTGAATGCTTTACGTACTTTGTAGGTTTGCCATTGATGTCACTATATTGCATTAATTGTATTATTATTATTATTATTATTACTATTATGATTATTAAACACATTAGGCAAGTTATTCCTCAAAACTATTTGTGTCTAATGTGTGTTTAAAAGAGTTCTATATAGCACCATAATTGTTCCGTTATTGTTAATAATGTTATCACTATCAACTTTTTCTGGTACTATATAGAATGTTTGCTCCTATAGGGGTTCAATATTAACAAGTTAATCTCAAGTGCTCTGTTATTACTCATGCTTGTTTGCCACAGATTCCATTATCAAACAACCAAATGCAAACAAAAACAAACAAAACATAAAACCCATGCAACTCAAACCTGGGGCCAAACACGGAGCCTCTGGCACCACAGCAAAGCCACAGGACAGATGAAAAGGTTAATAAGGTGGGGGGCAGAATAAATTAATGTTAGCCACAAAACACCAGTAAACCAGTAAGCTTGTTATATTTTAAATATATAGTTATGCACATTATGTACATTTGCAGGAAGGAACACAAGGCTGACAAAGGAATACATGAGTGACACTGTGATGATATGTAGTGTGTGTAGTAATAAAAAGAACAGTGAGTGAAAGAAAAGCTGCTGCACCTTGTCTTCCAGTCCTCATCAGACTTAGACCGGTTCTTCCGTGCAGCTCGCTGCTTCTCTTCCAGACGTTTCTTCTCCTGACTCGCCTGGTCTGTGGACACAGTGCAGAAGTCAATAATGAAACAAATCATTAAACCCTCGACTGCATCTGTGTATATCATATGCATTTTTGCATCTCATACTGAGTCAGGTTTCTATTACATTTTTACAGCATTATCATGATATCTATATCAGCTGTTGATTACACAGCTGTTATATATATGTCTCTAAGTTTGGGGGCTGTAGTCAATGTTTTTTTTTTCCTAGATTTTTTTCAGTGAGAATAAGTTACACAACCCAGAATACTTTCTCCCTGAGCAATTACAGAAGCGGAAATCTCAAAATCATCTGAGCAATATATGCTCTAGCCACACATACAGTATCTCACAAAAGTGAGTACACCCCTACAGTCAAGCATGGTGGTGGGAGTGTCATGGTTTGGGGCTGAATGAGTGCTGCCGGCTGTGGCGAGCTACAGTTCATTGAGGGAACCATGAATGCCAACATGTATTGTGAAATACTGAAGCAGAGCATGATCCCCTCCCTTCGGAAATTGGGCCGCAGGGCAATATTCCAACATGATAACAACCCCAAACACACCTCCAAGACAACCACTGTCTTGCTAAGGAAGCTGAGGGTAAAGGTGCTGGACTGGCCAAGCATGTCTCCAGACCTAAAACCTGTTGAGCATATGTGGGGCATCCTCAAACCAAACAAATCGACCTCCGTGATGTCGTCATGGAGGATTGTAAGAGGATTCCAGTGGCAACCTGTGAAGCTCTAGTGAACTCCATGCCCAAAAGAGTTAAGACAGTTCTGGAAAATAATGGTGGCCACATAAAATATTGACACTTTGGGCACAATTTGGCCATTTTCACTTTGTGGTGTACTCACTTCGTTGCCAGCGGTTTAGATATTAATGGCTGTGTGTTATTTTGAGGGCACAGCAAATTTACACTGTTATACAAGTTGTACACTGACTACACTGTATCAAAGTGTCATATCTTCAGCGTTGTCCCACTAAAAGATAAAATATTTACAAAAATGTCAGGGGTGTACTCACTTTTGTGAGATACTGTATACAGAGAGTCTTATATTGTTATTGCATCAGCCCGGTCACACTGTCAGGATTATGCTAGTTGCACTCTGATCGGCCATCTGCATTTTAATGTACGCACACTTCCATGTATTATTTTGCACTGGTTGTGCTACTGGTTTGCACTAGTTTAGTTGTTTCAGGCAAGTTAAGCCTAGCGAGCAGACACTCGTCCCATAGTATACTTTTGTGTTTCCTGACTGTTTATGTCATGACACCATTTTCAAGATTGCCTTATTCTATAACTGATAAATGGCAGGTTTGTGATTGGTCGTTTTGTGTGCCAGTCGAGTTTCCCTTTAAGGCAGTAGTAGCTGGTTCCTGGGCACGTTAAGTGGCAAATGGCACCAGATTCTCCCTAGAGTGCCTGGCAATGCAAGACTAGTCTCAACCTCAGGTGCTTCACTTCCAGAACGTCGCAAACCATCTGATATCTACTGTACATTACTGGTTGATTCTGTTCTAAATTTATTCTCTAGGTTAAATAGTTTTCCATAGTGCAGCACTTCATTAGGCTTGTGCCGACGAGATCATCAAACTGCAATAGTTTCCAGTTCTTCACTTGTGGAGAACAAGTGAAGCCAGCAGGGAAGAACGAAATGGTTAACAAACACAGGTGATCTGTGATCTGGTTTCTGTTCTTGTTATATTTCAAATATATAGCTAATATATAGCTATGTATGCTATGTACACTTCACTGAGCTGACTGACAATAATATCACCAATACTTTCCATCAATCGAGAATTAAATGCCCTTAAACACGTCATCTATGACATCAAAATGCACAAAAGAAATTAAACTTGTGCCTCAAATAAAAAGACAATGTGTATCATTTTTTGTTTGTTATAACAATAAGTGATTTATAGGCTATATGCACAATTTATTAAAGCTATAGCAAAAAAATTAGCAAGACCAAAAGTTAGCTTCTGACCAGAAAGCTTATTTATTTTCTCCGGGGTAAGCAGGTATGGCAGGTAATGTGGTGCTACAACTTGACCGGTCATGTTGAAATGCCTGCAGCATATACAACTTACCTGTTTAGCGTGTACTAAAACCACGCGTTTACAACAGACGCAGTGGTGGTTACACTTCAGCTAGAGTGTCTCTTTAAGATAGCTCCAACTATTGGGATTGCGTCAGTTGCACTCTGTAACCCTGCCATGTGCAGATATTTCTGTGCACCAGTTTTAGCCTTTTAGGAAACAAAAGTTCTCAGAGCAAAATACTATCACTCATGGTCATTTTTCCTGAGGTTTACCATGAGAGTGATTTTGCTGGAGCACCAGTTTGACAACAGTCTTGCCCCTAAATATTACACAAACATGACAGTCAAACTTTATTTTAGGCTTTACCAATGTCTCCATTCTCCATGGCGCGGATGTCAGGTCTCAGTCTGCAGTCTGTTTTGGGAATCACTGCCCCTATTTCTTCATCCAGCTCATTCAGCTGCATGGCAAACAAAGTGAAACTGTACATCTGTAACAGACACAGGGCACAAGAGAGATGAGACACTATATTATGCAGTTAGCCCACTGAGTGTGTTTTCTAACAGCTGTCACAGTCAGTGAACCTGCATTCTGTAATCCCAGTATCAGCTCTGAGAAAAAGAATAAGCGAATGACTGAGTGAGTTGGATGAGTCTGTAGGCGCTTGTAAGTCACCTGAGCAGAATTGGTTGGTCGGGGTGTGATCCTCCACAGCAGCTGGCTGCCTGGGATCACCTCCAGAGAGTCACCTCCTGGATGTAGGGTCTCTTCACCCTCTGCACTGGAAGCCTGAGGAGCATTCATAAATTTAACTATTACCTGGCATTTAAAACATCAACATAAAAATAAGGCCTTTACATATTGTGTCATTTCTTTTATCGTTAATTTAATGATCCTTCTTTGTATCGTATTGTATATTCATTTATACATACATGTTATACATTATACTTCCTCTTACTTTTAATACATTCTTTTTACAAATTGGAATCCATTTTCTCTTTTAACTACGTTATATTGATTTAAATGTATGCTCTGTAAAGCACTCTTTGCCGCATGCCAGTATGAAAGATGTCAACACTAGCATCAATATGGGTGTCCTGCTTCTGAAAGTCATATGCCCTTTTCAAACCTCAGAAATTTAACCTGGTCATTTTAATCCACCAGTGTCTCCAATAGTATTTCAATATTAGTGCAGTGAAAAGGGTTTAAAGGTTAATTTTTTTAACAAATCTGCACAATTACTTGGTAATTTTGTGCTTTGATGAGAAATGTGCTGTCTAAGAGAACCTTATCAAATCAAGATTGTTTATAGAGGTGGTGACAGGAATCAGATGTCTGAAGAGTTTCATTCCCCCAGAATATGCTTCCTATAAAAGTATTACATGAAATGGTTACAGATCCATTGCCTGGTTCCTCAGACACTGTTTCATAGTTTTGAGAATGTTTTTGTATTAGTTTTTAAATATATATTTTTGGTAGAGATACATACAGAGCATCAGCTTTGGAACATCCAAACAAAACCTTTTTCCTAATTTACCATCACCAACCTGACATTACACATGAATCTCAGAATCCACAGTAGGTTCACTGGTGGTTTTGGATATTAAATAAAATGGCTATATTTATGTTGTAGACATCATGACCACTGGTTCCCATCTCTGACCTTGCATTTCACACGTTACAGTACAATTATTTTTAAATATGTAAATATGGACACAAATGTAGCTAGGGGAAATCAGTGCAGTTGACTCTCCCAATTGAAAGAACACACAATGATGCACCCCTCCTTCATTCAAAACCTAAATGTAGATTTAAACCTGTTTGCTGCTTTTCTTCTCCTCTGCAGCCTTCTTATCATTCTTCTTATGAGCTTCAAACGTTGCTGGGTCCACAGTATACATGCACTCTGTCCACTTCCCATACAACATACACACTTTCTTTTTGCTGTGTAAAAGACAGAAATAAATGGACAAAACAATAGCAAGACAAGAGGACAATAATATATACCTATAAAACCAATTCAAACAAGAAAAAGCCTTTACCTCTTGTCTAAGATGTAGCCTTCAACCTTGTGAAGTTCTTTGCCAAAAAGGCCACAGGGTTTGAAGTTGAGGCAGCACCTCTCACCAGTTCTGTTGTAAATATAGCATTTTAAAAATCTTGCAGGGTCATGCTGGTTCTATAACTTACTATGGACATGGAATAGCGCATTGTACTCAATACAATTTATTTCACATTTGCTTCATATTTACTAATCAGTAGGCAAGTGCTGTATATAATAGAGACAGCAGAGATTAATATGAAAGTTCACTGATAAGCTATAGAGTATGTGTAGATATAAAACAATACCACTGGTTTCATCTTCCCCCACCTGTGGTTTATGACCTCCACATTGCCGTACTGCTCAATCCAAAGCTGCCCTACAATAATGTTGTGAACACAACATGTTGGGTTTGTCCATGTATACGCCTCGTTATACCTGAAAAAAGCAACACAATGTATAGTAAAATCATTAGGGATAAGCTATAGTATGCAGTTACTATACTTTACAGGCTCTGTATAATTGTCTTAAATCTGTTTCATGATACATGTAGTTGTTTAGTGGTCTCAAAGTGCTGATGATACCCATGTTACACCCAAAAAGCACTTTAGTCAACTTTACTTTTTACTTTAATCAATAAAATGTATTTCAACTGGGGTGTCCAAGGTTTTCCACATAAAGATAACAAAGATCAAGAGCACTTCCCCAGTCCTACTTGGATGGAGAGTAGTAATTAGAAACCACTGTTGTCACAATGTAAACAATATAGCACTAATGTTTACTTTGTGACACTACAGAACTGTGCAGGCTTACTTGGGCAGCTCCAGAGTTATGATGCCCTTTGGCTCAGCTTCCACACTTTTGCCCCAGAACTTCAGCTTGGGGTAGATTGAACCATGGAAGACAAAGTCCTTCTGCAAGCCCTCTGCATGGAAAGCACTAACTGGAGGATGGTGGCTAACCTGCTCTGATATCAACCGGAAACCTAAATCCTCCCTGAAAGACAATAAAAAACAAATTGATAGACAAATAAATATATGTGTTACTAGAATGTTAAACGATAAGGTATGTCTGTTGAATGTTCTATAATACTGTAATACTGTGATTTAATGCATTCAGAATTCAAAAGCTCCAAACAGCATACATACAGTGAATACAAACCCTGCTGCTCTGATGTTTGCCAATAAATATAGAAATTGAATATGCCATTTTTGGTGCACGTCTCAGAGACACTCTGACAGTCAACAAAGTGAGGGTATTTGAGTAATGTGCACAGATAGCACTAACTAATATCATTTCCTCATGGAAACTGTTTATAATGCAGAGATCAAAGAGCGGTCAATGTTTCCAATACATAAACACTATAGTGAGTGTTGTAAACTTACCTGACCAGTTCGTACGTCTCTCCAAGCAGTGGATTAAAGGGTTTTCCCGTCCTCTCCCACTGAGAGGCCACGGCGGACACTGCAAATGCTGCAACACACTAAAGCCACACATACGCAATTTTTCATCACTTACTAAGAAATAAGAGACAGCATTATTCAAAATATCTCAGTGATTTCTACTTTGGCTAAGGACCCCTCTGGAACATGCAGGTAACATTTTGTACACACGAATTACAAAGTTCTTTGGTTCTCAAGGTTTATCCTTTGATATGCCTGCCACAATGAGGCCCAATGCACCTATTAGGGTCTTTTTGGCATACAGGAGCTCAGTGAAAGTGAATCAGAGTTTGTCAAAAGGTCACTATATGTTACGATTCCAATTTCTGACATGACATGTAATTGCAATTTTATTTATGTTAGAGAACTGAATCAAATGCCAAGTTTTTACTTGTATACTTCACGATATCAAGACAATAGAACTTTTAATTAATTTATGGGTTTTAAGCACTACAGCATCCCCTTAGGCCAATCTGAACCAAAATTTGAACACCTCATCACAATCTCAAAATATATATACACCAGTTCAATTTTGAGGTGATCAGGTCAACTGCTGATATGGTTTTGGTTAGAAATTACATAATTGAGTTACCTTCATTCTCTGAATGGAGTCTGTGGACTCGTTAGCTTGGTGGATGAGACTGGTGTGTTCCATGTACTCTGTAAGTCTTTGTAAGAAGCTCAGTGGCTCATTGAAGATGACCGGCATTGTAATCTTGGACAGCTCCTAGGAAGCATATAGAAAAGGCATGTGTTAGGGTAAGAGCAGGGCTATGGCTGTCATACTGTACATGCAACAGGGTTAATACTTACTAATAATACTAATACTAATAATACTACTATTACTACTACTAATAATAATAATAATCATCAAGGGGCAGTTTCTTATTGCTAATCTCAAAGTCAGTGTAATACTTTCCAAACTAAACAACTAAACATATTGAATAGAGGGTTTTATACAAAACAAACTACAAGTCAATAAGAGAAGCACTTTCATAGAGTCAATCAAGCATTTGTAGAACAGAGTGGAAACATTTGTAAGGCACTTGAAAAAGAATTTATTTTATTTTTGCTCAATATTTGAGTAGCAAGCCACTGCCAGTTAACAGTGATATGAGTCAGGACTTTGAATGAAGAACTAGTTGAAATATTTTTACCATTCCGATGGACTTTCTCAGTATGCTCCAAATACTAAAGTCATTTCTGGAAAACATCGGGGCAGGCAAACTTGTTCTGGGGAAAGACCAAAAACAAAACAACTGATTACATCCTGACTGAATTAATGTGATTCTTCCAAAGCTTTAATGTGGTAATCCAGGATCAGGGATCACAATGTAAGGCAGGAAAACTGTAAAGTATTAGTTAAAGGTGCTACTAAATAGTATATCTGTATACAGAATGCATGCAAAAACCCTTCTGTTGCCCTTTTTATATCAAGTTTCAGTCCTAATTTAAAATAACTGCTTTTGCATGGTTGAAACTGCAAGGCAGTAAATCTCCAGCAGCAGATTTAGGACCTTCTAATATACTGTAGTCATTTCTAACCTACTTCTATTAAAACTGGAGTCAAAAGGGAGTCAATGGCAAGGGAGTCAAATGGGTAACTGGCATGACCAATCCAAGCACAAAGCTCGTCTAGACAGGAACTGTCACTCAGGTAACAGATGCTTTATATCTTATTCAAACTGGTTCTTGACCCCTATCAGTTTCAGGCACATGGCTTGAAAAGAAAGTTTAGCTCTTTAGATTTTCCTAAAGATCCAGCAGATTCACCAACAGAATTTGTGAGTTTAATAATGTTTTCTACTAATTTTTTCATATTTCTGCATACTTAAATGGTTAAGACATGAAGTCATTCAGAGTAGATTAATGTGACATGCTCAGTTCTAGAGAAATGTGGTGATTCAGACTTCAGACAAGCTACTTCAGAGAAAATGTAAAACTTTTTCTAACTGTTTTACCATTACAGATGTTACAGATAAAAACTCAGAAGGTAGGCACCCTGTAGGTTCAGTGGTCATTTTGGATGGAAAATAAAATTTGCTTTGTAAACATCCCTACCCCGTTTCCAATCAACATTATTATTAAGAAAGGTCTCCAAATGAGCTGGATTACATCCGAACCACTGAATTAAGAAGAAAGGGAAAGAACTCTAAAAACCACTGTTCTAAGCTATGAAGTTTGTCTGCATCATTTCTTAAATGCAGCAGTATCAACACAATAGGTAGGAAGTATTACCCTACAGACACTTTGGCATCAGGTTAAACCCTAAGGCTAGGGAGTATAGCATTTTTAGTTGTTATTTTGACAGTATCTTTTGCAATACTGACACTGCAGAATGCTGCGATATGCATTGTTTTTACATTTTTATTACATTTCTATAGCACACAATCACACAACGATGTATTCATTAAATTGGGCTGAACAATTAATAGCTTTTACACAAAAGCATGCAATTTTCAAATTTGCAATTACAATCCATTCAACATCACACATTATTCAACATTGTTTTAACATGTTTTAAGTGAGAATATTACACAACATTAACAACCATCTGACATACTACACAGAGCATTTATGACTAAAGCCAGAAGAAATGGATGTGCTGTTCTTGGCAAACGCAAAAGAGCTTTTTTTTTTTTACAGAATATGGAATCACATTGAAATCCCAGTCAAAATATTGGTTAGTAAATCATTCTCCTCCACAAGTATTCCAGTCACAATTACTTGCATTAATGCATGCTTAATATATCACAACACATGTAGCAATCACAATATATAGCAATATATAACACATATAAAACCACAGTAGTAGCATTCTGTCTATATCGCACAGCCCTAATCTACGTCCAGCTTCCCCTGCCAGCAGTGGAAGCAACCGACAACATAATGAAAGACACAAACTGCTAAGCTGTCCAAAACCTGTTACATGAACATAAACCACTGTAGCTCAAACAGACGAACAGAAACATTAACTAATTTTATCAAGCTCTCTGACAACGCATGTTTCATCAAACACACAGAGTCTGTCAGCCAGCACAGGGCATCTGAAAAGTTCAAATTACTAGCCATTACGCTCAGCCATCTCATCAATGTTTTACTCTTTCACTGAGAGCTCCTCCTCTGCCTACTGCCATCTAAATTATTCACCACAAGATACAACCAAAAACAAAACACAGGACAGGAGAAATAATAAAACTTTGTGAAACACTGTTTATGTAGGACAGTGTTTCTTAACCCTTGTCATGGAGGTGT
Source organism: Semaprochilodus insignis (assembly GCA_034552555.1). Taxonomy (NCBI): domain Eukaryota; kingdom Metazoa; phylum Chordata; class Actinopteri; order Characiformes; family Prochilodontidae; genus Semaprochilodus; species Semaprochilodus insignis. The sequence continues at coordinate 15,272,661 of CM067489.1, read as the reverse complement.
ACTGCCCTGCACATTTTCATGCATGCTTTCCCTACTTTAACATAGCCACTTTAACTCAATAATGGGCTGTTAATGAGCTAATTATTTGGATCAGGTGTACTGAGAGCAGGTAAAACTCTTAAATGTGCAGGGCAATAGGGCTCCAGGAAAAGGAATAAGAAACACTAACTTAGGACATCAGGCATCAACATCTAAACCAATAATTGCTAAGGTCCATGTAAATAAGGTTCATCTTCATTTTGACATATAAAGTTAGCGTGACATTTTAAGTTGGCATATTCTATACTGAGAGGAATTATTGAGGATTATATTTGGAATATGTTCACATATTCATGCCTGATATGAAACGGCATATATGTGTGTGTGTGTGTATGTATGTGTCCACCAACACTCACCTGTGCTTCTTGACTCCATTGACTCTCGTCCTCTCATCTTCCTCGTCTTCATCACCCCGTCGATCCTCCTGGGACATCCTCCCTTCAAAACAACTGCGGATGCTATAGAATAGCTCAGATCTGCTCTCGTCCCCAGTCTCAATCGAGCAGCTAACCTCTAGGCCACTGTGTGAATGCTCTGAGTCGGAGTCTGTGGAAGACACACAGAGGAAAGGAACAGATAATGAGAGAACCTGCTACTGTACCAGGCTACCTGATGAAACCAGAGCAGGGGATCAGGTGGCCTTTAAAGGAGCCATTACATTAAGAGTTTAGCAGCATCACCATGAGCAACAAGAATACACACACATTATGCTTGTAGAGATGCAAGTTAAATGTATGAATGAACGCACAGTATGAATGAAAAGTGTTATGACTGTGGTATTATATCTGATAACAGCATGTTTCTCCACCACTGTCAGCTGACCACTGGTTTCTAATTAATAATGATGGTTGCTTTATTCTAAGGTACTGGACCTATGTTTTTGGTGGAAAAACAACTTTTTTAAATGTCTAGTACTTAATTTGTGTCTGTTACCTTACTTTGCAGAGCTACTTAAAAGAGGTAGACCTCAGACATTGCGTGTCACTCTCTTACTTCCTTATGAGAAAAATTCGCTTTGCTGAATGAATTAAAATTGCTGCTAGTGTGCCCTGTGGGAAACAAAAATGTTCCTGATGCATACTGTCATACATATAATCTTTTTTCAGAATGTCACTGGAGGTTGTAAAGGAGTTGAAATAAAAAAGAAATGCTACAAGTAAGCTAGTACAGCTGTGCTGTGCACCAAATGAACATATGAACCTAAAGACAGACATCATCACCAAAACATGTATTGCTTCAGCAGTAGTCGCTATTTTTGGAGTAGTTGATGTTGGTATATGTACATGTGCACTGCATAAATGTACAACAGAGATGATTTTCAGAAACAGCACTAATTTTCTCATGCTTAGACTTCCAGAGTCCAAATATAGGTTTGACGTTGCAAATAACATGCTGGTTGTGATGATCTTCCTCTGAGGATTATGTCTATCTCTGGCTAGTTTCCCAGACTCTAGCTGAATCTGTGCAGGAAACTAAATATATAAACTCAGTCTTTGTCAAATGACTTTACATGAGCCCTTTACAGAAGACACCACCCTTATGACATTAGGACTAAAAGGCAAAAAGACAGTAGGACTATTTATAAAATAATGAAATAAACAACTATTTGGCATAATCACATAAGCACTAACCAGAGACAGCATCATAGAAGTCATCCTCGCTGACCACAGCACTGCGGGGAGAGGAGCCTCGAACCACAGACTGCTCCAGCTCATGGTGCTCTGTTGCTAGAGTCTGCAGAGCCTCCGACAATATCTTGTTCTTCTCCACTTCCTGCTCCAGTTTCAGACTGCATACCTACACAAAAACATACACAAAACAGTCTTAAATCAACCTTAGCTGAGGGAAACACTTCATCTGAGTGTTTCATACACATTCTTTTGTCAGATCGGAAGCAATAGTGGAGCTCCTCACTATTAAATGTGAGATTTATTCTACGACCAGGTCTCGCACTGTTGTTAGGAGCCCCTGTAGTCATTTTCAGCTTTGTGGACTGCCATCACCATAAGTAAAACTAGCAATGGATATAAATCTACGTCAACTGCTATACGTCAGCAGATATTCAAGATATTTTTTCCTGACGTCTAGCACAAAACAGACAGAATAAACATTTTTGTGAAACATTTCATATGCTTATGCATATGCATTTACTATTATCATGCTATACATAAACACAAAAGGTGGACGCTTTGGATTGTACAACCCCAATTCCAAAAAAGTTGGGACGCTGTGTAAAATGTAAATAATTTATATAATAAGTATATAATAATAACAATTTTCATGAAATGGTAAAATGTCTCTCTTTCAACATCTGATATGTCTTCTACATTCTATTGTAAAATAAAATATAATATGGGTCTATAAAATAAAATATGGGTCTATGAGATTTGCAAATAATCGCTTTTTTGTTTTTTGACATTTACATTTTACACAGTGTTCCAACATTTTTGAAATTGGGGTTGTAAATAAAATGGCAACACTTGTCTTGTGGATGTCATGACCCCTGGTTCTTAACACCACTGTAAAGAAATCTGAGTTAATAACTTTCTCTACAGTGAACCATTTCACATCAAACTTCTGTGAATGACTTTGTTCGCATCTTAATGATTGAATTATGCATTCATTTTGTACAATTTACAGAATTCCCCTTTAAGGTCTTTCAGGAGAGGCCTCTTACAACAGTAAGCATTAAAGAGCTGATAATTTTGCTAATGACCCACGAGTGCATTTTGTTCACAGTTTGGTTTAAAGATAGGTTTCTGTGTGGTGGTGCATGATCCATACCCCCTGCTGTTTGGAGAACAGGTCCAGGCAATGACGGAGAGCTGAACAGGTCTCGCTGGATGCCTCACACACTTCCCTCAAACTCTGCAACACAGCAGCTGGGAGGCCTGTACACACAAATACAAATACACACTGCTTCATGACACTAAAGGAGTCATGGGTTTGATGTTGGTTTGATGTTTATTTCCCTATGTTTAGATCAATACCAAAACGTTCATCCATTGGTCCGAGCACATGTCTCTAATCGATTCACATACTGAAGCACTCTGTCTTCTCATCATCACATTATTTGAGTCATACTGACTAGAGGATGGTTAAATACCCTATCTGGCCTTATTATTAGCCAAAGCACCTCAAAACCAAGAATATTTTTATGCAAACATTTTTAAAAGTAAACCTGTTCTTACGTTCAGCCAGTCCATCCTCTTTCACCATTGTAAGGAAAGACAGAACTTCAGTCTCCAACTTCCCATGGCACGTCTGAGCCTGCTGTGGAATGAAGAGCAGTGACAAAAAACAAACAAAGAAATGGAGAAGAGTAGGCAGAGAAAGAAAGAGAAATTGAAAGAGAAACAGTCAGCAACGTTAGTCACCATTGCCACTTTCTGCATTTGAGTAATGTCATGAAAACGAGAAGTTACAGAGTAAACAATTTGTGAAAGCTAGAAGTTAACACAAACACATCTTGCTGAAGACACTTCTGCATGAGCTGTTTTAACTAGTATGCAAAACCACCAGTAAACCTACATGTGTCTTTTGAGTTTTTATTATTAAATGTGGATGACGGTAAAATGTTGGTAAAACAAAAAAAAAAAAATAAACAGTTAAGATGTCTGTTTCCTATCCCCACAGCTGTTAAAACCAATTCTGACTGCAGGTTTCTCCTGAATGGAACATTTTACATTAACCTTCTCTGAATGACTTCATATGTAATTATGCTGAAGCTTAAATTCATACTGGAATTTGTCTTTAAACAAGCAACATGCTTAATCTTCTTTCAGCAAGCTGATTTGTTTTTTGGGGCAATCTTCAGTCTAATTGCAGCGCCTTGTTTTCATGGCATGCTAGGCATTAGATCAGGAATCAAAGCAAGGAAGTAAAAACTATAAAAAGATCTATCCATGCATGTACTTTGACATCAACTGTGGCAAGAGCTACCTGTAGGTTCTGTGATTACATTTTGGAATGATGGAGACTTCTTAACGCATCTTGTGGTCTACTCTTGCGGACAGCCTGACCTGGCCAAGTTTGGCAGTGGAATGGCTAATTTACAAATGTTTTGAGATTTTTAAAATTCCCCCAGACTCCTTCGAATCTACAACCATCTTTGGATCTCACCATGGTGATACCACTTACTTCAACACACAAGAACAAACGAAACAAAATGTATATGGTTTAAATATGACAGGCTCCACCAAAATCCTATAACAATATTCTAAACATTTGCAGCTGATGTGGTTCGCCTGATTCTAATTTTAGATATTTTAAATAGTAATAAATGTGTGTGTGTGGGGGGTTTAGTTTTTTTATATTACTGTCATCTCTCAATATTGTTAAAATGAAGATCAAATGCGCACATGTTTAAATATGGATCACAAAAAAAATAATGCATCAGATTTTTTGCCTAGTCTAGTAACAGTGTTTAAAAAAGGAGTGCATTTGTGGGGGAAACATGCCTAATCAATTGCGAGAGTTAAATTTATATAGGAAACATTACTTATCTGTAAATGAGTGACAAAACTTTTTGGGAAGACTTTTGCAATAGGCCACTTTCAAAAACTGTTTATACTCATACAAAGAGATATACAGCATTTTGGATGAAAATGCATACTAAAGAAGGAGATAACGAAAGATAAACTGCCCTTTCCTCACCTGCAACGAGTCAGTCAGCTCACCCAGTGACACCACCTCATCCTCATCTTCCTCACTGGCCAGTTCCTGTGAGCAGTAATGAGTGCTGAAGGCTGAGTGCTCCTCTATAGCATCCAGCCATTTCTGTGAAGACACAAAAACAACATACACAACATAAACTCGCGATAAACGATCACAGACATTTAGACATTTCTCTATCATTACTTAAGCCATGATGTGTCTGGGCTGATGTGAAAGTTTCCCCCTATTCTCTACTGTAAGAAATGCTTTGAAAGTAATAAAAAGTGCACTCACTTTTCTGGCGGTTTCAGGGTCACTCTTTGGTGAAACTTTAAAATGATGGACACTATCATCAAAGCACTTTACTGTAAAATAGCATTTCTCTTTGACCTGCACAAGAGGTAAAACTGTAGGTTAGGACATCAAATATAAAAGAAAATACAGGAGAGGTGGATGTAATTATTAGTTTCACGTTATTAATCATCAATCTTACACTACACTGGGCTTGGGTTAGAGGTTTGCAACCTTGCCTCTGAGTGCTGGAAGTGGCATACGACCTAAAAAAGGACAAAACTGCATTAAGAAACACTAGAATAATATAACAGTCAGTAGACTAACATCCTGCATCTACTGTAACCATATTGATTGCTGCAGGTTGCAGATGTGACTACGCACATTTCTATTCAAAACAACATACACAGTTAAAGTGCCATATGTGGGTGATGTCACAGAAGAATCACCTTCACATTCTTCTTTAAAGAACCATTTTCGTAAATGAAAAAGGCGAGTGTGAAAAACCTTTTTTACAGGGGACCTATTAGGTTCTTCCCTTTCTTGTAGTGTTTTATGTAGTTTTTTGTCCCACAGATATCACTTTTCTCAGCTGCCTCACTTCATTGGAGTTCCTTACTGGTCACCTACTGGCAAGCTTGGCTAAAAATCTGAAAAAGTGAAAACCCTAAAACATCCTGCTTCAGTCTAGCTTACAAAAGGGGACCAGGGAGGACTCTGGCTCAAACTGACACCCATTCTAAGAATAGGCACAGTAGTGTGGGGAAAAGAATTTGTAGCAGGATGCTGCGCTGGCAGCTCATCAGTTAGAACAGAGTGGGTGAGCTGTCCAATCAGAGCACAATGGGCTCACTGGGAGGCGGAGCTTAAAGATACCAGCGCTCTAACAGAGTGTTTTGACAGTGTGCGAATATAGGTATACAGTAGGAGGAAAATATTGTTTTTTGGGAAAATTAAGGCATGCAAATCTGATCACTGAAAATAAATATAATAGGTCTCTTTTAAGAATTGCACATAAAAATTGTGGTGCATATTTGAATTTGAATAGAGCGACTTCCAAAAAACTTACTGTTTAGAATACCATGACAGGACTCCATCTTGAAGAACCACCCAATAGGAACGCCATCCAAAGAACCTGGTGCTCTGAAACATGTACAGTGTACATAATTGGAGATATTCTAATTGAGTTCTAGTAGGATTATTTGGATGAAATGATTCAGGTTTTGGAATGTCAATGTCAATTATATCAAAATCAATTATAATATTATAATAGTAATAGTATTTAACAATTATAATTTTTCATAAAGTTCCCGACACATTATTTTTAAAAAATAATTCAAATCATTTCAAGTCATGGTAAACAGAGAATTCATTGAATGAGTTCTTAATTAATCATGATGCAATCAAATCATTAGTCAGAGATTTTGACCCATGATCTCTAACATACCTTCCAAAGAGATCCCTCAAACTTCTGAACGTAGCGTCTCATACCCTGAAAAAAGAACACTAGTGTTTCTTTAGACCGCAAGAGACAGTATATTTAATTTTATATTACTTGTAAAATATGTATTTAATGATAACTTGCATTTGTGTGTATATGGGTGTATATAACTACTAAAATGTAGGTGCATTAAATGCATGAATTCATCCCAACACATCACCCTAACGGTGGCAATTCAAATAATAAAATTTAAAAAGTTAAAAAATCACATGATATTATTTTTATGGTCTATATTACGGTCTACATTTTACCACTGTGTAAATGGTTCCTCCAATCACACAGTGCTGTCCTAAAATAATATGAATCATGTCAAAACAATGATGATGAAAAGTGTGATTTCACGGTGCACTGAACTGTTTGTTAAAATAATCAGCAATCAAGTCATGCTGGCATGTATACACATTTTGATGTGGTATGCAAACAGTGTTAAGTTTAAACATACCTTTAATTCCTCAGTCCATACAGTCTATATATGAAAACTGAGCTGCAAAAGTGTCTTGATTTCAATTCACTGTTTCTATTCATCCACCTACATACCAGGCCACAGCACTTTAGCTCCTCCCATTCACACTGAAGTTATAAGGAATGTTTCAGCCCAAAATTCTTTATTATGTATGTTAAGGTGATGATGTCCATTGAACTCACTTTCATCACACTGCCCTCTAGGATCTGCCTCATCTCAGTGTCCTTTGCCAGGTCAAACACAGTCTGACCTGAAAATAAGCCACAATGAAAAATGAACAATGAACATATTACAAAACCTCTTCTTCTGCTTTCTATATTTTAGTTTCAGTTTTAATAGTCAGTTAGCATACTGACTTGTATGCAGTAATATACTGGTTACACCATCTATCAGTATATGGCAATTACCTTCTTGTGGTCATTATGATACCAAAAGGAACAATATTAATAAACACTAAATCCATATTCTGTTTGTTTATTGGCTTATTTAGTGTTTTTTTTTATTTTAACAACCCTGTATATTAAATAAACTATGCTGACACCATATAAGACTATATTGCATTTTTGCAGAAGAAGTAATCTATGAGTGGGTTTTGCATTACCATTCTTGTTCTTAATGTTGTGACTGGCTCCATTCTGGAGCAGTTTAACAGCACACTGCTTCTGGCCCCTGTAAGCAGCACAGTGTAGAGGTGTGTTGCCCAGAAGATCCATGCAGTTAATGTTGGGAGGTTTTTCCCTGTTAAGCTACAAGAAGAGAGTTACATCATACAACAGATCAGACAGGCATCAATACCAACTACCAACATTCAACTGAGAAAATCCAAATTACATACTTTGAAGAAGTTTGAGTTAATCTGAAACTTTGACTTAAAAAGTTATTTATCTGCTCAGTGAGCATTGATCAGTTCAGAAAATCAGTAATATTACAATGCACACAAATAACATTAATACAACAAGCAGTTGTTTGAAGTATTTTGATGCATTCAATGAATAATTTCCAAACTTCTCTTAGAGGAAGTCCAGTGTAGTTATCATGTTAGTTATCACCTGGTTTGGCTAATCATTCCTTCATTAAATTAAATTAAATGTGCTGATGATAGAGTTTAACCAATCCATGTAAGGAGAAAGAGTGTCAAGGTCAGCAACATTTTATTTTTCATAATAACTCACTAAGATATCAAGATATATGCTTAAATATTTTTGCACAGTACCACACATACAGACACAAAAAAGCACAGAAACTTTGAACAGTCAAAGTAGCGTGGACGGTCTCAGCTCTAGGTTAAAAACATAAACAATAAAAAATATTGTACTTTTTGTACCATTAAAACATTGTTTAACTAAGAACATATATGTCCATTGGGACACAGACACCTCCCTTTCTTTTGAAATATGGATGGAAAAGAAAAAAAATCTATGTAAATATATACGAAGTAACAGGCCTAATGGAGTGATCATTATTTTCTTAATATCTAAGTCACAAAATCTTTTTCAGGTAATCGATTCAACATCAAAAGGAGGGGTCCACCTCCATTAGTCCCCTATTGATCAAAAGGTTACCCTGATTTGTCCAAGAGCTGTTTAACTACTGTGTGGCATAAGATGCCATGGCAATGTATCCCGGTATAAAAAGATGACCATACGACTGCATACCATCACACTCCTCCAACCTCTTTATCAAGTTTGCGGACGACATGACCATAGTGGGTCTCATCAGCAACAACGATGAGACAAACTACAGGAACGAGGTGAGCCGCCTGGCCTCATGTGCAAACACAACAATCTCTCTCTGAACGCTGAGAAGACATAGGAGATTAGTTTCAGGAGATCTCACACCCAGTATTACTCCTCTGTCCATCAACGGTGCTGCTGTGGAGAGGGTAAGCAGTACCAAGTTCCTCGGTGTGCATGTCACAGAGGACCTCTCCTGGAGCAACAACACAGCATCACTGGCCAGGAAGGCTCATCAGCAGCTCTACTTTCTCCGCAAGCTAAGAAGAGCTAGAGTCCTCACCCCCATCATGTGCACCTTCTACAGAGGGGCTATTGAGAGCATCCTGACCAGCTGTATCACTGTGTGGTACAGGGCCTGCACAGCATCCTGCCCTCCAGCGCACCGTGAGAGCAGCTGAGAAGAGCGTCAGCACCTCTCTCCCCTCCCTTCAAGATTTATAAAGCACCCGCCTCACGCGTAAAGCCCTCTGCTTGGCAGGAGATCCTACCCACCCACTACACAGCTTTTTCAATCTGCTGCCATCAGGGAGGAGACTGCGGAGTGTCAGGGCTAGGAGCAGCAGACTGAGGGACAGCTCCATCCACCAGGCTGTCAGGATGCTCTCTCCCTGCTCTACCCCCTTACGTTAAGCTTCATGTTCATCAAAGTGTCTTCTTTGGTAGGAGTAGCAGGTTTTGCCTAAATGATGACATGACAGTTTCCATTTCCAAACTCTTGTCAAAGCTCATTCTGAACTGCTTTTGGTTCAAAGGTGATTTGAGTGCTGATGAGTGCTGACCTCACAACAAGAGGATAAGGTGTGACCTTTGGCCTGTCACAAATGGCTGCACATTTGATACGATGCTCTTCAAAATAAATCTGCTCAGTCTTTAAAACGTCAAGTTATTTCAAGGAAGCATCAAATATGATACAAACGTTTATAAATAACAGATCAGAGGCATGCTTTTTGAAGGGTTTGAACTAATTGCTCTGAGAGCACAGCTATTTGTTTACAAGGTCATTCAAAGAGCTTGGACATAGGAATGAAAGCAACGTAAACGCTGATTAGTTGGCAGGAATGAAAGATCTAGAGAAGCAGATTAACAGCCAGATTTGGATAAGCATTAGCCATAAGTTTACAGTGAGGGAGAAAGTAATAATAAGGCCTTTTTGTGCTATAGCAGAATGAATCAGATTGCTGTTCCGTGTCTTTCCAAACATTTGCTATTGTTTATGGTCATAGAAGCAACATAGAAGCAAGTCCTAAAAGACGCAGGTCCTAGGGTGCTGTACCAGTTTCAAGAGGGTGGTTGTGGCTCCTTCTCGTGCTGCTTCCAAAAGTTGCTCCTCCAGCTTCCTCTCCTCAGTCCGCTCGGCAGCTAGCATCATAAAAACAACCACAAGTTACATCACTGAGACACCAACCGAGAAGGCACAGCCTCTGGGTTTTCAGCAGAAACCAAGCACCATGCATAACAACCATGTGAGTATTCACAGCTGTGTTACCCGATTCATACCTCACAAGACTTCACGATTTCAAAATCATGAAACAACACACAAATAAACATCTCTACAATGTTAGGCTGTATGTACTATAGTCTTAAAGGAATGGTTCAGCGAAAAATCTAGTTTACGCAGTTCTACACTTACTCTAGCTGTAGCTAATCAGCCAAGACATGTTTGGTGTCCAAATTTTGCATCTTCAGGTTAGTGCCAGAGTCAAGAAGCTAATGCAACTAACAAACACTGCAAATCAATAGATACCGAAATATTTTCCACAATTATATCACTAAAGCTTCACTAATTGATCCAGTTTGAGAGACGTTTTGGGGATGTATTTACAGAAAAGATTTAGGGGACTACTGACTTTTAGTTACCAGATTTGGTCACCAAACACTTCCTGCGATCTTGGCTGATCGACTTTATCTGGGGTCAGTGGAAAACTGTGCATTTGTTATCTTTTGCTGTACCATTCCTTTACTCTACATGCGAGAAGTCTTCATGCTCACCCTCCAACATGCTTTTGACATCCTCATCGCGTGTAACATCTTTAGGAATCTGTGCTGTCCCGTTGATGACTGAAGGACATGCATCATACTGAAGAAGCAACATTACTACCTCCTACACAGAGTTAGTGAACACACATATACAGATACTTAATACAGATGCCAATAAAAATGAAGATAGTTTCTGGTTTTGATTACCTCCTTAAGCCAAATATGAGTACACAGGGGTGCCCAAACTTCTGCATAGATTATACATATAAAAAGGTCGTTTATAAATAAAAAGGCTATATTTTTGTTTAGATATTGTGAACTGTGGTTTCCATCGCCACCACTATAAAAAAAAACTGAGCAGCATGGGTTCTCTACAATTAACCATTTTCACATCAAACCACTCCGAATGACTTTGCTTGCATCTAAATGATTGGATTATGCCTTTATTTGCCTTTAAGTCCTGTTCACACACACCTGGCAGGACGAGACAATAGAGATTTGGAGCATTGTAGACAGCAGCTGTAAAGAATGCCATCACTAAAACCCAGTGCCAACACTGAAACAATGATTGTAGGATAATGTGTCACAAGAACGACATAATATATAATGTAATAGTGTAAAGTTTTCATCTCTATTTCAGTTTGGTTTCCATCTTTTCAATGGGACAAGACGTGAAATTCTCACTGCATGTCCTGTTGGTCAGCTTAAAAAAACTGTAAGCATACAGGAACGCAAACCATTAGGAGTGGGCACTGGTTATGACAGTCAGGGGGTCTTTTTTTAACCATGAAGTGAAAGCACACATGACTTTCTAAATATTTTCCACATGATGCTGTATAACTGCAGTCTTACAATCGCAATCTTTAAATTACTGGAGAAGGAGCTTCCCCCCCTTCTCAGTTTACAATATTACTGTTTTTTTCAAGGGCATTGTATACTTGTTGTGTGTTTAGTTTAGCAAGTATAGTTTCTAAAAATAAACATATTCACCTATACAACAACTCCAAACCCCAGCATTCTGCTCTCAAAAAAACAGAGAGCTGTTCAAACTGCCTTTCAAAACATTCCAAAATGAATTGGGCTTAAACTGCAAACATTACAGCACTCATCAAGACTGGAAATAAAGACTGCATTAATATACCTTCCTTCCTGTAAAGGCTGCTTTATGGAGCGGTGTGTCGCCTACATTGTTTGTCAGATTTGCATCTGCTCCAGCCTAAACAAAGGATTGAAAGAGTGAAAGTTTGAGAACTTTACCATTCAAAGGCTCACTTTCATGCATTTCCAAAAATTCCATTCCATTGAAACCGAGTTTACCTTCAATAGTTCCTCTACCACATCCTTGTGTCCAAAGTAACAAGCCAGATGAAGGGGAGTCCATCCAAAATTGGATTTGCTCTTGCCTGAAATAGGAACATGCAGTTATTCAAGTAAATTTGGCACTTCTATGAGCACTTGCTAACGCTTTTCACATTATATTTGTGAAATGGCTACAAACATGAGCATCATACCTTTACAATTGATGTCAATGTTTGCTTCTTCCTTTATTTTGGACATCAGGAGCCTCTGTATCCCCTGGAGGTTCCCATTTCTTGCATCCCGGAGGAATTGCTCCTCTGGATCCAGCTCCTCCATTACTTTAAGAACAAAAATGAGATACATTACAATTAAGTTAACATGGCCAATATAAGGGCATGTCATTGCTGTTGTTAGGGATGCAACAATATAGGAATTGCAGAATGATGCCACTATCTAATATTTTTTCATGTACATATATGTACAAAATATATATGGCAAAGCTTGATATAGCATAAACAAAGCCAATGTTTGTTTCTCAAACTGAAATCTAAGCAAAAAACACGTTCTGCTGGCATACGTGCTAAAAATAACTATCAAATAAACATTACTCAGGCAGCCCTCTAAACATGTTAGAGCACCAAGATAAAACATTTTTTATAAGCTCCACTATGTGTCTTAATGACTGCATTTACAGCTTACTGTACTTTCATTCACTTGCCTCAACCGCAATCAACCAAGGCACCCAAATCACAGCATAATGTGACTGTAAAAATGATTGCAGCCAGCGTACCATCTCAAACAACTACAATCATCTGAAACAACTGCAATCATCTCAAAGTGCTGGCCTGGCACGCAATGTCTATACTAAACTACATATACAAAATACATGTTTACAACTTACCCAGAGATCTGAATTGATTCATATGTATTTTAAGCAGAGTCAAGTATTTATAGTATGATGCTCTCCTGTAGACGTCATCATTTGCCAGTTATCACCACTTTAAGGAATCTGTTTGTGTTAGTTTCTCTTCAATTTCACATCAGAACACTATCAAAGGCTTGCTTGCAGCTCAGTGAGAGAATTAAACCAAAACACTGGAAGAATTTGTGTTTTATGCTCATCTCGTAGGACAAGAATTAGAGTTTGGCAGTGTTGTGGACAGCAGTTGAAGCATGGTGAAGAAATGCATTGTTAAGAATGTGCCATGCTAGTCAGCAGCACAAGATCTTCCATGTGATATAAATGACAAGTTCTCTTTTATCACTCGTTCACTCCTGCTTCAGAGAACTGGGATTAATCTAGCAATATTGCATCATTTATTTTTTTCTGCTCAGTCATCTGGCTGTTTTCTACAGTCATCCTCAAAGTAAGTACCAAAGAGCCTAGAATGCCATTCTCATTTCTGCAAAGCGTATATTTAAATACTGACATGAGAGAAGTGCGGAGACCATTGTCTTGTGACTTCCTTGCTCTGACAAGGAAATAAAAATGCTGCTGTGATCATTCTCTGGCAAGAGGCAGCAATGCACATGATGCTGTTTTAATTGTTAGCATTTTCCCAAACAAGTTACCGATAGACCGAATAGATACTAATAATTAAAACAACATTCACTACACCAATTTCTGCTACTTTTTCATTACTATTTACTATTTCTTTACTATTTCTTTACTATTTCTTTTTATCATTTACTAAGTCTACTACCAGTGTAACACTGCTACATCTTTCTGCCACAAAAGGTCTCAAATAACATCACATTAATGTATATAATTTAGTTCAAAAAAGCCTGGAAAGAGCAACAAGGCTTTCTTATGATGACATTATGGAATTCATTCCATACAGTATCTTACAATGTGCAACCTCACTTTCCAGAAGCAATATCATCTCAGAGCAATGGACTGAGCAATGGATTCACTCTCCCATTTGAGGAAAGGCCACTAAAATAAAAGCCAGACATATTCTTTGAGCAAATCAATGAACAGATGTGACAAGGCAGGATCTACTGCTTTTTTACTTCCTCAACAATCAGACCAGCTCTTCACAAGTCTAAAAGTGAAAATGTGACTAATCTAAACGCAATGTTGGGAGTTAGGACATGTTGAGACGATGGCTAATCCTGCCTAACCCTGTGCTCTAGACATGATTATTAAATTTTGGCTGACAATTACACATAATTGCGATAAATTCAATAAACTGACTTTTTTGTTCATGGTATGTAACTACTGATGTGCTAGCATAAAGTGGACATACAGTCATGCTTACTTCCCAGCCGGTGAAAGCAGGTCCTGTTTCAATATTTTTTTCTAATTTGCCCATGACAACTTTGACTCACTACTTGGATATGCATGACACCTAAATTACACAAGTGACTACTTGTGGCAGAAGAAATGGGAACGGCATGTCCAACAAGCTCGTGTAGTTTTGATGGCCAGGTGTCCACAAATGTCTGGCCATGTGGTGTAGGTAAAATGTGTAAATAATTGCTCTGTCTGGCAGTAACTATAGAATGTCTTGGTTTTTAATATATTAAGTATTTCTGAGTAGTTCAGTGCTTTGGCGTATAAACAGCTTTATCTGCCATTATTTTTGAGCAAATGAAAATGCGTCAGATCACTATGACTTCTGGGCAAGTTCTGCTGCTTAAGTTAAGACTTGTGTTCCCTCGATCCCTCACCCCTTCGAGGGATCATTGAAAACCCTTCACATGAGTTAATGAAGTAATGGAATGGCCCATAAGATGGCAACAAAGAATCCCAAGGGAAAATGATGAAGCCAGATAGACAAGGACTTGTCACAGTGTACTGATATAAACAGTTCAAATAACTGTGATTCGGTAAACACAAGGGAACTGTGACAAGTCACAAACAACGGTGAAAAAAAGAATACATTCTAAAAATATTCACGCACTGGTTAGCCTGTAAACAGATCACGGAAGTATGTATCACCCCACAGTCATCAGGCCGGCCAAAGAGGAGAAATTTAACTATATCACAATAAGATTTCTAATGCCTGTGTGTTTCATTGTCAAGCTCACTACAAAGCATGTTACTAGCACACTAATCTCATAAGGCTGTCTTTGTATTAGCAGCCGGAATGTTTGTGGGCTGCATTCCAAGTAAGAACATGAGATGCATTAAGATTACATAGCCCAAACAATACCAGGCCTACACCACCGTTGGATGTGAACAGATCTGAAAGACATGCTGTATGAATAAAACATTATACAAATCTTAAAAGTCAAGGCTAGAACTTCAATACAAACAACTATATTTCATTTTCATTCATCCTTCACTAACATACTTTCTGACAATGACTCTTAACAGTGCCCTAAACACAATTTTCTCCCTCCTTTCTCATTAATACAGTGACATTATTTTTTGTGATTATACCATTTGATTTCGCTGTCCTCTTTTGTAAACACTCAAGTTTGGTTCTTGTGATGCCTGAGGCTGTTATTTCACAATTATTGTGACAAAGACGTTTGGAAATATCCAGTGTCACAACAAGGGTGCCTATATCTTAGACAACTAAGTTGTTCTTATGTTTTTAAATAAAAGAGTTGACGATGTAGAATACACTGTTTAAGCTTCAGAATGTACTGTTGGTTCCCCAGTCCATATACAGACACTAAGCTGCCTATACAGTCCATTATAAGTTCTTTGTTTTTGCAATGTCATGAAAATCAACACATTTACCTACAATCTCCTCTCCACATTAAAGTTATATGGAGTTTTTCAAAACAGACTGCTGACTGAATACTGCACAATACGGGGCTAATTAGAACAGAGCTTATTTACATATTACAGTCTCAAAGGCACAGTAACAACAACAGCCTGTTTAATTCTAAGGTTTGAAGAGGTGTAAGAATATGGTCATGTAAAAAATTATGACTGTTGTTGTTTGGTACATAAAACCACACAAATGTCAAAAGGCTACTTTAGGGGTACAAGGAAGTTAAAATTACAAGGAAGATGGAGGATGTGAGCCCTTCAGCAGCTAGGCTGTTGATACTTCTATATCTATATAACCCTAGTAATGGTGAAAACATTTGCCATGTGTACAGATATGTTTGTATGGTCACAGCAATAAATCAGGGTAAAAGTGTTTATTGTGCTTTATCATGAACATAGAAATCTGAAGGGGTAGTACACAAACTTTCTAAATTTCTGCAAAATTAAATGTATAAGATGTAATGAGCTTTTGGTGTTTCAAATGTTTTTAAAAACATCAATTAATGGCAGAGATGGTAGAGTACCAATTAAAACTTACAATTTGATGTACTACTGTTTTATCACCATCAGCATTACATATAAAAACACGTATAGGTTCACTGGGTTTGGATCGTAAATAAAAAGACTACATTAGAGTTGTAGACTATTGTGAGCTCTGGTTCCCATCAACCCCACTGTTGAGAAATCTGAGTTGGTTTCTGTACAATTCATCATTTTACTGCAAACCTCTGTGAATGTCTGAATGTTCTCATTTCTTCAGTTATGTAGAATTGTTTAAAAACTTGAAATTTCCCTTTAAAAATGTCAGTACTTCTATAAATGATATCAAGTAAAGAGGTAAATAAACGCTCAGTTGATATTCGTTCAAACCCCTCCTGTCTGACACTTCAGCCTCGTCCCTGTCTGTGGGGTAAAGCAGCAGTCCGGAATAAGTTAACTGATGACGCAAATATGCTGTTTCTGTGCTCGTATATTGGCAACTTACCGGGTTCTGTGCTCTAACACATGGTTCTGGATTTCGCCTGAGAATGTACCATGACAGCTGTAGAAGAAAATGTAAAAAATAGACTGTTTTCTTCCCTCAAGCTGTAGATCAGAGATAAGAAAAAGCATGTGATTTTCTGAGTCCTGCACTCGCACAAGCCACACAGGAAGGACTCTCTCAGGTTTCGAAGTTCTCTGCAAAAATGTGCCAAATTCCACTCACATTACTTTGCAAGTAGAAGCAAAACACCAGATTAAAACCAACACTACAACCCAACATTATAACTCAGCATTAAAGCCCAATGGCAGCTCTATTCACCAACCAGCTGACCAGAGTCAACACGGGATAAACCTTCTTCCGCACTTAAAAACAACAGTCACAGTAAAAGCTGTGACCATCAATCAACCATGGGTCCATCATAGACAATCGAAATGGACTTTGCCTCAGTGTTATGAACATTTAGAATGATAAATAGCAACAAAAAACTAAAATATTATGCATATATCTTAATATTTTATACGGCTGTAACAATGAGGAATTATTTTCATTTTCGTTATTTAACCTTCCTTAAATTGAAACTTTTATTTTGAAATGTGAAGCTTGGAGAGTTGGTCAACATGGCTGAACCGGTATCTGACGGTGTGGCAGCTCCTCTGCCTGGAAGATGCGCTTTTTACGTCGTAAAAAAGAAACGCTACTGCAAAATGATCGTTGGAAGTGGAAAAACATTTTGTGGTGAACATGCAAATGCAGTATGTGCCGTAAACTTACCGCAGAGTTTTTGCTCTGTCTGTCTTTGCCTTGTTGCAGATCCGAAGAGTGAACTGTGTGTCCGTGTCCTCGTTCGCTGTAGTTCATTAAGTTACCTTCGTTGCTTCAGCTCTTTTTCCTGTGTTTGCTTAATCATCTGTCTGTTTGTCTCATAGGATACAGATAATGAGAGAAAAAGGATCCCCTGCCCTCTGGACCCAAAACAGTAAGTTGACACTCAAAGCTGATAGTCAGCTTCGAGAGAGAAATACTTTATTGACTGTTTCATGGAGGCCAAAGCCAAACTCAGCTGACTACAAGATGTCTAAATCTGTATGGTTTTACTCAGAGGTGTGCGATATAGCAACAATGCAGTATCACAATACACAAAATGTTCAGGATACATAATATCTTTCTGTATTTATTATTATTATTATTATTATTATTATTAGTAGTAGTAGTAGTAGTAGTAGTAGTAGTAGTATTTTACATCAGATCATTTGGAACAGAGGAAAAAAAGAACCAGCAGTGCTACGTTTTTAAACTGTGAATACAATGAATTGTATTTAGTAGTTAACATACTGTGTAGCACTAAATGCAGTTAAACAGGACCAATTTTGCTTTCTATATAAAGAAGCATGCAACTGGTCAGTGTTCTACAAGTACTGATGATATTTGCAACATGTTGAGAAGAGCATATTATATTATATTGTGATTTTACCTCAGTAGTGATATACACTCATCAAAAAAATAGGTGCACCCAGAAGGAAGGCAGATAAAGGTTACCAGGAACAATAAATGGTGATTACATTTAGACTGATATGGGCAATATTAATTGAGCTACGCATACAGAAGTAGAGTCTCTCAGTATGGAGTTGGTCTCCCAGATCCTTCATGTCGCTGGTGCTTGCCGCCTTCTATTCAATGCTGCCAACAGCATGCTATGGTAATGTTTGTATGGTATGTTTGTCAATAAGACCATCCTGCTCTTCTAAGATGTGACCCCTCTCAAACTCTTCCAACTGCTTGAATTGCTTTTTGTTATTCAAAGTCTGTTTCAGATCTTCCAGATCACAGCGACGTATCCAGCAGTGTCATGTTTTAAAAAATGTAAAATGTGCAAACATGCTTATTATTGACTTGAATTTATTTACTCGGTAGTATTGAAGTAATTTGACAAAATATAAAACATAAACTTGCCATAACCTTTTTAAAACATGTGACTGCTGGATATGACTGTGATCTGGAAATTCTGAAACAGACTTTGAATAACAAAAAACATTAATTACATTAATAATACGATTTAATATTCATAAATATGTATATGTAGGATTGTATAAAAATGAAAAATAAGTCATGTAATTTACTAATTAACAAAAATGTGCTAAGATCTTTTGTTCTTTGGACAGCACTGTGTTTGAAGACAGTTTGTCAAAACACCTGAAAAAGTGCAACTCCAAGGAGAAGCCCAAGCCTGTGAGTACTTTATCCCTACATTTGTACAGAACTTCTTATCCACCCTGTTTTCCTGTTTAATGTTCTGTATGTATGTGACACAATCATCACTCCAGGTAATCTTGTCTCTTAATCTTGTTTGGTATGCTTAATAGGTTTATTATGTAAAAGACATCAATGCTGGGTTGATAAATGAAGAGGAGGATGCTGTAGATGAGGTAACTACTTCAACATGATAAATGACTGTAATCTAATGCAGTACCTAGGACTGGTACGTAATATAATCAGTACGTCAAGAATGTTTATAAACTCACGGATCATAAAACAGATGGATTAAGAACATACTGACAACAACAATAACAGTAAAACAATAAAAGATGGGAGGTGGGCAATATGACAATATTCTCATAATTGTGATAAATTTTGTTTTTGTTTTAAACAAAGTGCTTTGCTGCTTTCAGCTTTGCTGATTAGATGACATTGTTTTAAATTCTTTTTAACATGTCTGCATGTATCAACTAATTAAGATGCTGTTATCTACTAGGTTTCTATCGCCGATCGAACCAAAGAAGAGTTGGATACCCTTATTGGGAAAATGAAGACTGCGCTGCAAGGTATGGATGCCATGTCCTTGACCATTACCTGCTCTACATATGCACAGCACCTGCAACAAAACCTGCCAAACCCTGGAGTTCTCCCATTACTTGATTATCCAAGTGCATATAGGACAACATATTAAACAAATAACTGGCAAAATGAAATGTTCTGCAGTTATCGGATTATTACGTGTGTGTAAATGCTGTCAACGTAATAAATGTTTTGACCTTAAAAAAGTAAAAAGTAAAAAAGTCCTTTTCCAAATGATTACCATAACTGTTCATTTGAAAGATTTTTTTTTCATTTTTTAAATTTGTTTTCTTTAGGTTTCAACATCAAACCTGAGAATGGCATTCTCTCTCATCCAGCCCTATATGAAGCTCTCAATGATCCAAAGAATGGCAATATTGCCTTCAAGCACCTCAAACAACAGGTATTAATTGGAAAACTTGACTAATTAAAAAGGTATTGTGAACAAGTCAGTAAAATGTGTGGTTTCTGTACTAGGCCTCAATCCTGGGGAATATGGAGGCTTTGGAGCTGCTTGGTCCTGGCAGATGCTACATTGAGTTTGGTGCTGGCAAAGGCAAGCTTTCACACTGGATTCATGTTGCACTGCAGAACACTGAGGACGTCCACTTTCTGCTAGTGGAGAGGTCCAGCACTCGATTTAAGGTAGATAATAAGAATGAGAATGAGGTGGTGTTTTAGCCCCTTCTTATTCAGTTGTTAAGCTTATTCATAGTTAGCCAGTAATTCCCAAATGTAAGACATCACAGTCTGCCACCAAAAAGAATGTTAACACTCAAAAAGACAATGCAGGTTTTTTATATACTCACCAAGTTTCATTCCAATCAGCCAACCTTCTGGGTGCCAACTTTTTTTTTTGATGATGAGTGTATAAAGATATCCATGCTCATCTTAGTAATAAATAAGGTATTCAAATAATCTTGTGTGTTTTGGAATGAAAGAATGAACACATAATGTGTTATGTCGTATTTACACAGAGCATGTAACATAGTCACAGAGATCACCAGAATGTTAACAGCTGGTGCTGTGTTTCAAATTTGTACATTTGTAAAGTTTATTATTCTGGGCATGGATCATCTTTAACTCGCACTGCCTACAATATAAAAACATGCTAACACTTTTTATGTGCAGGTTTATTTATAATAATATAAAATATGACATTTGGATATTATTTGTTTTGAAATGTGCATGTTCAAGAAGCCAAAAATATCTTCATCCCTTGTAAATGCTAAGAAGCTACTATATACTAGGGCTGGGCATTATGACAGTGTTTTTGCACGAAATGTTAAGTTAGTTGGGCAATATGACAATATATTTTTAATAATAATATTAATGAGCATGTTCTTAATATAATCACTGCTTAAAGAACAGAGACCAACTGCACATTTACATAAAAAGAGAACATAATGGTTTTAGTGCAAGACAGAATATAAAATGTGGAATAGAAATTATTTCAGTTTTTAAGCTACATGATGCATATTTAGAATTTTTAAAATGTCTGTCAGTATTTTGTTATGATATCCAAAAATGTACATATTGTGACATGTATAATTTAAATGCCTTGTTATGTAGTGATGGGATAAAATGTGGACTTGCCAACTGGTCTGTGGAATTAATGTATTTTCCTCAAAGTGTGGAATTCCGTCAGTTTTTCAAAACTGCTGCATAATTTGGTAAGTCTTTCAGGGTGGTTTGATATGCAATGCTCAGTTTTAGAGAATGGGATGAGAATTAGGGGTCTCAAACTCAATATAGCTATTTTTTATCTGAAACCTGTGAGGCTACATGTGTATCCAGACTTTCTATATGTAATGTTGATAATAGTAAAACAGCAGTAAATCTTTCAGTACTATTTTGCCTCACAATGCCCTGCGTGTGCCCCTCTGTAGCGATTGTTTTTTTTTTTTTTTTTTTTTTTTTTTTATTTAATTGTTTTTTTTTTTTTTTTTTAATATGTTTTAGGCTAATCTTGAGAATATCATCCAGCATATCCACAGATATATATTATATATTATATATTATATATTCTTACTTAGTAAGTTTCTCTGTAATGGAGCATTTCATCTCAAACCATGCTGAAATGTTGAAAAACTGGTGGACTTGCTAAAATGCTGATTTCTTGTTTGTTAAGGTAGATGGCAAACACAAAAACACTGAGTCAACATTTGACAGACTGCAGGTTGATATTCAGCACCTTGATTTAAGTAAGTGACTTTAAAAAATAATATAATAAAAATAAAAAATAACTTTTCATGCACTCTTGACAAACCATAGTTGATAGTTGGTGAATTTATACCTGGTGATGCCAAAGGGTGATTGGACAGATGGATGAATAACATAAATGTGACACCTTTTTTCTTTCCCATAAACATCCGTAGGAAAAGTTCCCTTTTTGAGAGAAAAAAGGCTTCCTGTAATTGCAGTGGGTAAGCATCTGTGTGGTGCAGCAACTGGTAAGTGGTGGGAACATGACCTGAGCCAATAATCCTGATGTTCCTCAAGTTATTGTTTATTTTTTCTTGTAACTTCTTACCAGGTTTCTTTGTTTTTGCACAGACCTGGCTCTAAGGTGTTTATTTGAGCAAGGCCTTAAAGACCAAGACAGTCAGCCACCGACCAAGCGTATAAAGCTGAGTGAGGGAGCAGAGAAGGAAACCGTGCCCACTATCCCAGCAGAAGACAAAGAATCTACAGAAGAACTTGCAGTATCGGGGGTTGCTATCGCCTTATGCTGTCACCATCGCTGTGACTGGAGGCATTACGTAGGGAAGGAGTTTTTCAGAGAACGAGGCCTTGGACCTAGAGACTTTGCTGCCTTCCAGCGCATGTCTAGCTGGGCTACATGTGGGATGAGTAGAGTCAGCCATTTCCAGAAAATATCCCCACAAGAGAATGTCAGTATGACAGAAGAAGAAGAAGAGGCTGAACATGAAGGAAGTTATGAGACAATACCAGAAAACCTCAACAGGTCAGTGCTTAGCAGTTTTTAGCAGCCATGGCATTGACTGGGGTTGGTGTCTTCTTGATGATAATTCTTGTATCTCTGCTTTCTGTTAGTGCTGTGTCAGCAGAGGAGCGTGAACACATAGGGCGCCTATGCAAGATGCTGATCGACCACGGCAGGCTACGCTACATTCAGCAAAGAGGCTTCAAGTCCAGCCTTCGAAATTACACCAGTAAAGATGTGTCGTTAGAGAATGTGCTTCTGACAGCTGTTCCTATGCAAGATCCTGCACCCTAATGTTGGAAACAAACATTACGTTGCATACATACATAGCATACATACATACATACATACATACATACATACATACATACATACATACAGCAAAAAGCATATTGTTGCTGTCATCTCTACTCAGAACTTTTTGACTTCATTTGAAAATGGCAGCTAAGCTTTATATAGACCTCTAAAGTCATGTTATCATTTTGCAGCTGGCAACATGCCCATAAAAGAAGTACTGGTTCTAAGATGGTGTTCTTTATGGGGAAAATGTAATCTTTTCTAAACAAATGCTTCAAAGGCAATATGTTTTGTCGAACTTGCATTTCTCTTTCCAATATCACTAGATCCTTTGAATTCGGAGGTTGCTGTTGCGGCATTATAAAAGATTAAAAATTGAAAGACGTCACTGAGTCAGGAGAAAAATAACACGCTAAAATATTCTCATTTATATTAAAAATAAGAGGATCTGGATTATGCCTTACGCCTTTTACGTGATATCACATGCAGAGGCTTAAAAAAAAGGTCTGGCTTGATGTTCTGGTCTCAAGGATTAAAAATCAACATTATACTGATGAAGCTATGATGACAGAAGTAGATAACTGACTCACATCCTTTCATGCCATCAGATTCGTTCACTCAGGGAGAGAAGCACACGTACCAAAAATGAGATAGGGCAGCTTAAAGAATGAATGATGGAAATGAATATTATTACATACAGGGCAATGCTACCGAGCATTGAACTGACTTCATGAGACTGCCAACCTCATCAAAATACCCCACACAAAACCAGCAAGCTTTGTCAGATGTTGTGATGCCTACAATCTGTGTACCTGGAATTGTTTTATATTCTTGAGTACAGGATTAGACTTTGTTTCTTGCAATATAATTTCAATATTTTGACCATTTAATAGCTTCAACGTTGGAACATTTTGGTTTACCACAGGGTGGCAATTTTTGAGCACAGCATAATTGCATAAACATTTCCTGACAAATGGACCAACAAAACTACTTGGAATAAACTCTCACTACGTAGGCATATATTGAAGTCAGGAACTATTTTCAAAATAAAGCTCAAATTTTATTTTCTGAGATATGAGAGTTTTTCTTTCATTTTTTAACTGCCTCTTCTTTAGTTCATTTTTTTTTGCCAAGAACATTTGGACCGACTGACAGCATCTGGCACAGTAAGCAGTTGACCAGTGGCACAAATAGCAGTATGGCGTCCCCCCACTGACTGAAGAGGCAAACTACAGAAGAGTCTTTACAGGACGTGCAGAACAAGCAGGACAAGACAAGCCACCTTGGACGAAAGAGCAGAGCAGATGGTGGCATACAGGACGTCACAATGATGCAGTGATCTCTAAACCACCATCCAGTGTCACATTTAGCACAGATGTACAAGTCTGGGAATCTGAAACAGATTAAAATTAGGTTATTCACACATTTTAATTGTAGAATTTTTTTGTTCAATTTTATGTGTTTTATTTTTTCATTTTTATATGAAAACAATTCTAGCATTTGTGTGCACAGTGCACATTGAGTATAGCATAACCTCTTTTGCGGGCCTCATGGATGTAGTGGTGCATGAACTCTCGGCCAAACATTTCCCTGTCATTCTCCTCCTCATCTACATCCTCTTTCACATCCGGCAGAGTCACATCGTAGGTTAGAGGGTTGTCTCTGAAATTCACAAACCTGCCAAAAAATCATTGTTAAACTTCTTTATATTCATCAATAAACTCCAGGTTGCTCAGTTTCTGTCTAGAATCTATGAACATGGGCTATATGTCTGTGGTTTGCTCTTGAATACTACCAGAAAGTGTGATCATGAACAAATGAAATAATGATAATGTCACTGTCCAAAGAAAAATATTACCAAAATGGCAGCTTTACAGCAAAGGACAAAAACTTTTTAATTCCAAGCAATTTAGGAGCATTTGTATTGGTCCATTCAATATAAAATGTACACACAATGCAAACTTCTCTGTAATTTAGTTATTAAGAGGTAAAAATTCAATGTAATTTGGTGGTTTAATGTAAAATGGTTTATTGTGATTTCCTGACTCATTTTTCACAGTGATGGTGATGGGAATCAGAGGTTGCAATGTCTACAGAACAAATATAATCCTTTTATTTACTATCTAAACCAACAGTAAACCCGCACACGTCTTCTGCGTTTTCATATGTAATGCTGATATGGGTAAAATTGCAATTTGAAAAACATTTCTGTGAAGACTAATTTGCCTTAGAGCACCCTTTGGTAGCCCATCACTAACACCGTAAAAAATTCTGACTAGAATAGAGAATTCAGTATCAAACCACTTTAAATGTCTTTGTTTACACCTTTAGAATTTAATTATTCTGAAATTTTCAAAAACTGACAAACAAAAGAACTATTTCACTTTAAGTAAATCACCTTATTGATATTGGTGCCAAAATGGTTCTTGATTTATGTTCTTCATACTAGCACAGCTACTTTAGTAAACTATTAAACTAACACAGCTAAAATAGCTATAAAAGTTGTTTTTTACTATTTTTAGTTGATACTTTTAGTTTCTTACTCTAAAAATCCAAATTCATAGAATTTTACTATTTTTGCAATTTATAGAAATTACTAAGTGAGCCCTTGCATTGAAAAAACAATATATCGATGCTATTTTTATTGTTTTTCAGTTTTTGACACAACTTGAAAATGCATGTTATGCTTTACATTGTGTGTAAATATCATGATTAATATACCACATTAATGTAAAGCATGTTTTTTTTGTTTTGTTTTTCCAGCAGCAATATGTGACATTTTGTATGTGACATATAAGTATGGTGCAGCACTGTTTGTTGTCCTGTATTTAAAACACCACTAAAATGTAAATAAAGCACATTTTGGCTTTTTTTATTTAAAGGTTGTACAAAAGAAAATGCAGAACAATATAGTCTCTGATAATCCAAAAAAAGTTGGAATGGTAAATATATGTTTTTAGTATGAGCAGCTCAATTAACACAGTTTTATTGTCATTTTAATTTTACATTACAATGACATTTTACTGTAATTTTATTGTAATAAACATTATTATGATAAGCTCACCAGACAAAAAATTAGTCACCTTGTGTGTTTAAGGTGGTAGTAACTTCAGGCTCCTGCAGAAAGCGTTGCAGGAGGATGATGGGGCTATAAATACCTGCAGAGTGTGCATGGTATTCATAGACTGAGGAGAGGTGGTACAGTGCAGTGAAAATCTTGTCTGATGTGTGGAAAATGCACAGCAGATGTTTGTTAATGATTGGCAAAAAGGAATGATTGCATTTGGGTGTACGAAAAAGCATGAAGGAAGTAGCTGAATTTGCAGGAGTATCAAAGCAAACGGTCATACGGGTCTACCAGCAGTGGAAAAAATCCCTGTCTACAGGAAATTCTTGTCAGAATTGTGCCAGGGAAGGCATCCACCAATTCTGGCCCAACTGCACTACATCCAGAAACTTGTCTTGTCCATGTCAAATCGAATCACAGCTGTTACCCAAGCTAAAAGAGGTATTACACGCTATTAGGTACGTTTCAGTCATAGGTGACTAATTCTTTGTCCGGTAATCTTATTTTAATGATTATAATAAGCCTACAGTGTTCAAAGGATTTTAAGGCAACTAAAAGCGTTTCTATTTTGGCATCACTCCAAAGAACCTTTTTGTGCACTTTCATTTTTAAGAATGTGGAAAACTGCATTACCTGAGGTTTGTCATGCCCTCCATCAGTGGAGGGATATCTCTCAGCTTGTTCTTGCTGAGCACCAATGTGTCCAGATTGCGCATGCGGCTAATGTTGTCTGGCAGATACTCCAGCTCGTTCCTCTGTAGCCACAGGGTGTGCAACTTCTCCATCCTAGATCAAGCATTCAATACAATATATGTCAAACTTGTGATTATTTAACTGTATACCCAACAGTAAATAAAGGATGACAGCATTCATCATAGAGATCTACATCCTGCAGAGTTTAGGTCCACTCCTACTTAATCTAACCTGGCTCTGATGTTCAGGTGCCTCTGAGGGTCTTGATGCTGAAATCAGTTATGCTAAACTGTGGCTAAACTTCATAGATCATAAGGAGCAGAGAAGGTGAAAAATACAGTTAAAGAGTCCACCTGTGGATGTCATCCGGTAATCTCTCCAGTCTGTTCCCACCCATGTCCAACCACTCCAGAGCAGGGAGACTCACCACACACTCAGGGATTGTGGTGAACTGGTTCATGGAGAGGTCCAGGTGGTATAGTTTCTTAAGACTGCTGAGCTGGGGGTTCAAGATTTTCTTTAGCAAACATAATGTTTATATACAGAGTTAGACAGAATACTATAAAAGGGTAGTGATGGCTGAGTACTGAACACACTGTTCTAAATGTATTTGTTAATATATTCCATTACAATACATATAAAGTGACATATTCAGAATGCAGTTAGAATATAAGGTACATGGGAAAAACTATCTATTGTATTTTTTTTTATTTCATTTGTCTTTTACACTGTTCTGTTAATATGTTTGATAAAAAATGTACTTCATTTGAAATTCTGAACATTATTTTGGCGCTCATCGCTTTGGTTTGCCTTGGTCTACTGCTGCTCCCATAATTGCACCAGTGTTTCATGAACTAAGCAAACTATTTGCTGTATCTAAATAACAAAACCTGCAAATTTGACTAGAAAGTGAGTAGCTATGTGATTGTCAGTTAATACAGAGTATGTAACCACAAAAACGAGTCCATGCTAAGATTTTTACTTGAGAAGTTCTATCACCTCTCAAAAAGGTTTAGTAATACTGAGATTACTATTGCATTAGTTTATCAGTCTACTCAGGCTTTAGCAGGAACTTCTCAAGCTGTGTAGCTTCCATTGTTGGTATATAGATGGTATATATAATTGTTTTAATTTAGAGTATTCTAAAAGCATTCTCCTAAAAATGAAAAAGGTAATTGTTCCTGAATACTGCCTTTGCAAAATGTGACATGGACTGTATACAAATACTTAATTTCCATATTCTGAATATAATTTCCATATTATGAATATCTATTCCCAATGTTTGTATGTCATTACATACTAATCCTGTTGAAATACTTAAACATTATATATTTAGTTAAAATGGAATTCCACCAGCTTTGGAATACAGAAATTCCACAACTTAATAATATAATGGCTGGGATGAAAACCAAAGAGTGGTTTGATTTATTGTAGAGAAACTTTGATTTCTTTATAGTGGTGGTGGTAGGAATGCCTACAACACAAATATAGCTGTTTTATTTACTATCCAGTGAACCTGCACACGTCTTCTGAGTTGATGTGATGTTGGTAATGTTTAAATGATAAATCTTTTTTTGGTTGTTTTTTATTGAAAAACTATTTGCCTTGTAAAACCCTGTGTATAATTCTCTGCCATGACTAGATAATAAAAATATGTTTCAGACCAAATTCATCACCACTTCATATAGTAGTTTTTTGTGAGGGAGCTTTCAGATGAATGAACAGTTCTTGCTTTCACAAACTGTGAATGATTCTCACTTTCTGACTCTGAAGTTTCTTGAGAATGGAACGTTTTACATCAAACCATTTAGAATCACCATTTATATCTTAACCAAAATCGCTGAAATTCCCCTTTACGCTCACAATCTTGCTCTGTATATATGTTGTATACAATGAGAACAAGGCATGCAATCAGAGCTGTGGGCTGCTTCATTATACCTGCTCAGGCAGCTCATCCAGATCTGAGTTCATTGCCAGTTCCAGCTTCTCCAGACTCTCACAGTTGCCCAGCTCTTCTGGGACACAACTCAGCCTGTTGAAACTCACTAACAGCTCTCGTAACCTAGTTAATTGACCTGGTGAGAAGAACATACAACACTTCATCCACTTTCACATCAGCATGAGAGCTCATTGGTGACAAAGACCTAAGAAGGGAAGATAGCACAGGACTCTGTAGATCACACTAACTTATTTCTTTAGGGATTTCTGTTATTGCGTTGCGTGACAGGTCCAGCACAATAAGGCCCTGGAAGCTGGAGATGAAGCGAGGAATCTTCTGAAGGCATATTCGGTGCAGCTGCCACTCCTGAATGTGAGTGAGCTGGACCAGCGCTGAGGGAAGAGTCTGTAACAAAACAACTGTGAAATGCTATGTGGGCAAAGCCATAGTGAAGCACAAAACGAGTAATTCAAAACTTCAGGGGTTTACAGAGTACCTTCCACTCTTCATTTTCAATGCGTAAGATGACTCTCCCATCCTCTGTCACTACTTTCTCCTTTAATTTGGCCAAGGTGATCCTGTCTTCCCATGCCCCTGCCAACCTGTATCAAAGACACACTTTATGCAATGTTTTTAGTTTTACTTTTACTATTTTTACGGCCTGGCGTGACAAAAGCATGTACAAAAATGTAGTGGGGTTTAGTGGGGCATGATGACTCTTTAGTGGGCATTTGCCCCACTGAATAACCCCCTGATCCTGGGCCTTAGTGAGTTGAATAGGTGGAATAAGAAAGTGTTGTTACTTTATTGATATATTGGCCCAACTAAAAGTAACATAAAAACACAACTGAGAAAAAAATAGATAAAACACTTTTTTACCACCTTTGAGATCCCTATACTGCAAAAAGAATCATACCACAATCTCAAAATGATAAATATTAGATATATTGATTAAATCTAATTTTTTTCAAGCCAAGATACCATTCCTTGCAATGTACAGAACTACAGTGGAGCTTCATATGTATCAGTATGGAACCTGCTCTATTTCCTTTTTGAGATGCTAAAGCTTCAAAGTGAGAGGTGTCAGCAAACAAGAAGAGTTGAACCAACATAACAGAGTAAAATACAAAGTGATTTTTCAAACCTGCTGCAGTCATTGGGATATAAGCAAAGTAACCCAAAGCTGTTTTTGAAGTGAAATGGCTCACTGTAGAGAAACTTACTGACTCAGATTTCTTTACAGTGGTGATGATAATAGCCAAGGTCTACAACACAAATATAACCATTTTACTTACTACCAAAATGACCAGTGAACCTACATGTGAGTTTTTATATGCAATATCCTCAGTGCTACTCAGCAATACAAAAACTAAGGTTTCTATGCATAAGTTTTTTACGAACAGGTTTGTCTCAGACATCAGGCACTCATATACAGCCATTTCCAGTAACAATTATTTAAATTATCTATAGTGGCAGTAAATGCTTCAGACGTCTTGTTCCTGTCACAACAGTGAGCAATTCTGACTTTCTATAATAAAAGATGGGTGGAATTCCCATTTAAAAGCAAAAAGAGAATTAGTAAATATGACTTAAGTAGAAAGGTAGTGTTATCATTTGAAAGTGCACAATTCAGTGAAGCCCCAATTCACTGAAGTACATTTAACTAGTTTCTGCCCACCTCTGACCTTCACTGCTCTAAAACATCACATCATCAACTGAATATCAAAGACTGGAGTAGAGAAAGCAATTGTAAGTAACCATAGAAATCACGGTCACCCACCGTCCCACTGCTGCTCTTTCCCTCTGCTCTTTCTCTCTCCTAAGATCATCTTTGCTCTTCTTTATCCTCGTCTCCCACAGAGCCTTGATGGAGTTTACCGTCCCAAAGCACACCGTCACCCCAGTCATGATGACCCTCCACACATGCACCTTCCCCTTACAGTGACTCTGTAGCTCTGTTGTCCGTCACTAAGCAAAGGGGTTCAATAAAAAGACAAGGGCGTGTGACCTAAAAGTGGACCTTCTTTACCTAAACAACACAGTTGTTGTACTGATTGTCAAAGGATTTTAGAGGGCCCATATGAGGGAAAAAAACACATTTCCTTGCTTTTATAATAATTTACAGTTTGATTTAGTATGCACACCTTGCTTCGCAGTTAACTTCCCAGTCCATACAGTCCACATATGTAGACTAAGCTACAAAAACAGCCCATTTTGAATTCATTGAATTCGTTGTGAGTTCACAAAAACTAGCACATTTATCACATAATTTATAACATCCACCTAAACACATATTACAAATTGGATTGCATATGATACAGCTGTATACCTCCACCCATTCATGCTGTTACGGGGAGTGTTTCAGCCCAGATTGCTTTTTGCATGAAGCAACCACCAATCAGAGCAGAGATTATTGACATATATCATATAGTCTTCAAAGTGCAGTGACAAAAAGCCTGTTTGCCTGCAAAGGTTAAAAAGAGGTTGAAACAATGCCCATGTAAAAATGAATTACAACTGTTTTTGGTAAAACAACAAATGCCATCAGTGGACCTCAGGGAAGCATAAATAAAATACAGTACGGCCCATATTAAATTAAAAGGAAAGTGTCAAATTTCTGCTATATAAAATGAAGATGTTTAAAACATAAGTTATCTAAGTTTACTGAAAGTAAACCTACTGCTGTAAGATATATTTACACACAGCTGAGAAACACAGCACTTACCACTCTCACCAGCTCAGTTGAGTTTGTGCTGTGTTTCTTGACATTTCCTGTCCTGAATGCTCTCTCTGGTTGCACACACATATATCAGCAACGCTACACCGGCACTCCAATTCCCTCATCAATCGCAAGGTGTGGAAAGAAGTTCCCTACTTTGCTTAAAAAGTAATTATCCTGATGGTGCTTGTCATTGGTTTTCCCACATGAAGAGTAACTCTGGCCAGGCTCTAAATTTAGAGCCAACGCTGGGAATACTGAGGTCACATGGCAGAGCTGGCACAAAAGCAGCTGTCTCCTGACACACACAGCTTCAAAAAGACCCTCAAGAATGGAACAGACATGACCAGTTCAACAATGGATTCATACAGCACCTCCAACAAGCTTTGTGGGTTCAGAGTGAGCTGTGAGGGGATGAAGATTATGTTTAATATTAAATGAGTATTTAATATTATATTCAATGTTTAATATTAATTATTTTTAAATAATTTTATTAAGAATATATTACACCTATAGTCTGTGGCCTTTGTGTTTCTGTGATTCTCATTGTTGTATTCCCTGAAAAAGATGCTACGAAGTGAAGATTCTCTGCATCTTCAGTCTATCCTACCAGACCTGCACTGTAAACTTGAATTACTTTAATTTAACAATCATGCACATGTAATGCCTCAGACTTTATGTATAAGTTATTTTATAATTGTCACTGCTTTACACCTTTACAGCAAGTAAGGTGAACTCCCAATAACTTTATAATAGGCCCCACTAAGCTGGCAATACTCTACTTTTAGAAGTCCTGCTTACTCTTGAATCAATTTGGCTAGCATGAATCAAATATTCTTTCCTTAATGTATTGGCATCAATTAAAATACCTCTATTATATTAAATAGACTGTTTTGTACAGTTATTAATAAATAATTTAGATAAGACTAGGTGGTTTCTAACAGCTTAATGTATATTTGCTATTCTCTTTACATTCTTGGTGGTCAGCTAAACACAAAACACCATCCATTGTAAGAATAATAAATAACATCTAAATGGATCAAAACCTCACATGTAACAAGATAGTAACATTTTGCAGAGAACTATATTTAGAAAATAGAACAATAAGAGTTAAGTAACAAAATCCATGAAAACTTCTGGGAAGCGTCTTGGGCACAAGACTCTCCAGTCTGTAGAACTGATTCGGACCTCAACTGATTTTAATTACGACAACCTTTGTAACTAAGGTTTACACAAGAAGTGGTATGTGTAACTAGATTTGTATTAGTAACATTAACAAAATAATAAAATAAACCAAAAAAGACATTGCTAATGTCATTAAAGGGGACACTATCTTTGTTGACTGAATCTCACCAATGACACCAATGCGTTCAGCTTTGTTTCTGCATTATAGTAGTTATGAACTGTAATGATGAATCAGCATTGTATATATACAATGAGTCTAATTCACATATCATTTGCATAAAGATAGAGCTGCTTTGAATAAGCCTGTGTCAGACAGAGAAAACCACTGAGGGTGACCTCATATCCCACCACTTTTTAGTTTAAGCCTGTTGATTTTTTTATTTAAGTTTTGTGTGTGAGGTTATGTGTGTTTGTGTGAATGTGTTGACCTGTTAAGGTAAATTTTTGTTTCCTTTTTAATTTCTTAATTTGTATTTCAATCTCATTTTTAATTATTTAGGAATTATGATATTATTAGCTGTAGAGGGAGAACGGGACACTGAAGCTATTTAGTTAATGAACAACATCTGCAAACTATCAATGTATCTGCACGCAAATTAGTAGACTTCATTTATTTTTATATCTGTCATATATTTTATATTATCATTTATTTACTTTTAAGCCATTCATTTAATCATTCCAATTCAGCAGTGTGCTCTTAAGATATCAGGCTACATATTGAAAAGTTTGGGCACCCTGGTCAAATTACTTGTTTAAATGTTTTTCAAGTTAATACATCCTCTACACAGAACACATTTCTGCTCATGTTAATGCACAATTACTGTTTATGCTGAATGTAACATATTGTGGGAAAAAATAAAACATGACCTTTTCCAATGTTATGGCATCTTTACTGTATATTTAAATTTGTTCTCTGTAATATTTGTTCTCTGTAATACAATACCATTGCAGTTGCGATGTTGATGTGATTATGGACAGTTGTCGTCACAGCCTGCATGCATGTCATCCTGCATCCTGCATCTTCCAGGGCATCACTGCTTGCTGAAAGTCCACAATAGCGGCTGTCAGGCAGTCAGGTACAACGATAAGGCCCATCCTCTACGTCACATGCACAGGCAAACTTACCCATCAGGTTGCATTCCTGCAAAGTCCTACATGCCCGTTTGGTCCTATATTTTCAAAGTCCTATATTATCAAAATCATATATGCTATTGATCCTGTTTTACTAGGGTTTTACAAACATACATATTCTGATATGCTGATTAAATAAAATCTGTTTTGGTGTTATATACATGCTGCTTCCCAACAGATTCCCTTATTAAGCCATATTCTAAATCAACCATTTCAGTGAAAGCAAATAAGCCACACTGATATGCTTTTGGTAAGGGTTTTACTTTAGTTTTGATGTAGCATTATTTGTACTTCAACGCCTTAATGCAGAGGATCAAGTCACATATGGGGGCAAGATGTACTCAGGCGACTGGGTTTGAGAGGCTTTCAAGCTGAGTGCTGAACTGCGGTAAAGTTGGCTTCATATTGGCATATTCGGATTTATTTCTTCAATAGCTTTCGAACGGCTCGTGCTAACGGGCGAAACCTTACAAATTGTTGTTGCTGACATCCAGGACAAGCAGCTACAACTTCGTTTGTGTCGGAAATGGTTGCCTTTTGAAAACCACGAAACACACAGATCTGTACAGGCTGATGTGGGCGCAGCTACAGCTAAGGGACCGTCTACAAATTACACTACGTAGTAAACACGCAGGTGAAGATCAACTGGGAAGAGCACCTCACACCTCACTGTACTAGATCTGAGCTTTCTGAGCCACAGCAGGCTTTTAGCAGATCACACATGAAGAACCATAAAGCTATAATTATTGATCTGTTAGCAAAAAAGCATGTCATGACATAGCTTGTAAGTACAAAGCTCACTTGACTGAATTATTTAAGGTACATTTAAAGGGCAGAGTTGTATGCAAAATTTGGGTGCCTTGATTACATTAGCTTTAAAAAGTAAACAAAACAAACAAAACAGAAACATCAAATTATTTTAACCACTGTTATATTGGTAACTTTAACCCCTGCTGATCTGTAGTCAAAGACTTTTGTGAATTCATTCAATAGCTTTTTAACAGTTAGCAATATTACTCAGAAATAAGTTGTATGTAATCAAGTGTGATGCTTTTGATGTACTACACCTTTCATACTGGTAGCTTTAACCCCAGCTAGTCTGTAGTGAAAGATCTTCATGGATTAATTTCAGTAACTTTTGAACTCATCAACTTATTGTTGATTAATAATATCACTATAAAACATATTCTAAGTAATCAAGTGCTGTCCACATGAAATAGTATACCTGTTATATTGGTATCATTAACCCTTGCTGGTCTGTAGTGAAAGGTTTTTGTGAATTAATTTCTATAGCTTTTGAACATGTAATTATATCACTTCAAAACAAGTTGTACTGAATCAATGTCACGCTTCCGGGTTTCCCTGACTCCACCGCTCTCCCGAACTCCACTTCCCAGAGTGCATCACCCGATGATGTCACACTTACATGTCCCCAGTCAACCCATCACTCCCAGTCTAGTTCGCTGGAGTATTGATTCCACCTGTCTCCAATCACCCAGTCTGTTTATAAACCCCCCCGCCCCACACACACACCCTTCAGAAAATAGAATAACAGAGGAGAGCTCTGATGACACAGTGCATCACAGTAGATCCCTGTGAAGGTGGTTGGTGACCACTGAATTCATTCTGCTTTGCGTCATTAAAATAAATATATCTGAACCTTGATAGAACAGAGAAGAACTTGATTCAGAAAGTTTGGTGGACATTATCACAGATATAATACATCATAAAATCTACCCAATCAGCTGTGAACTTATTTTCATGTTACTGTTGCTTACATATTTTGGTTTGATCTTAAATATGTCAGTTTAATTATTTGTTTTCTGACCTGATATCTGCCCTGTTTCTAGTCTTTGTTCTGATGTACTGCAATCCACTTTTGCATTTAATCAGAGTTTATATGTTAATCAGATTTGCTATTAATTTTTTTGTATACAAAATATGAATGCTTGGTTCAGTTTGTTAAAATACTTTGACCGTTGATGACCCAAGAAGAAATAGCCTTTTGTTTAAGCTTTGTACCAATTTTTTTCACTTTGTGAAAAATCAAGAAACCAATAAATCAGGAAATTAGATTTGTGCACCCTTAGAAAAAAACACACATTGGCCTACTTGAGGCTTACTGCGGGCTGTCTAGCATTTCCAGGCTAGTGTAATAATGTAATATTGAACTCGGAGCTTTGTTTCAGAAAAACTATAGCTGTGTCCAAAACTGCAAAGGACCATACTAATAGTATGTCAAAAATAGTTCACCACCGATAATAGTCCATTCATCAGTATAGTAGTGTGTGGTTTTAGACGCAGCTATAGTGTTTCTGAAACTATGATTTGTGATGTCTTCGCATGGGTTAGTCAGTGTACTAGGCCATTTGTAAATAGTTCAGTCTTATTATCTTTCCTGCTTTCATTGGCTTTGCCTGTACTGTAACCCATTTAATAACTAAATACTGTAGGAGAGTAAACAGAGGCAAAATCAAGAAAAGCAGAATGAAGCTTCATTTTCATTTAGAAGAGGCAGCCCTTGTTATATAGCACATTGGAAGCACTGAACCGAATTTACAGTCTACTGTACAGTCTACAATATGGATTTCAGAGAACAGAATGTTCAGTACAGTACAGTAGTGCTGTAGTTAGTTCACTAACTGAATGAGAGGTTACCTGGAGGGTAACGGAGGTAACGGAGTAACAGAGTGAAATATGTTGGTAACTAAGATAAATATTTGTGTGGCTTTAAACACTTGAGTAGAGTTAAACATGCGAGTCTCTGAGTAAAACATGTCAGTAAGTAAACCAAGTTAAACCTGCCTGAGTATAAACAGAATATTGATCTGTATACTATATGGGATTTGAGTGACTTTAAAACTCAAACTTAATCAAAAGATTTGAG
Organism: Semaprochilodus insignis; assembly: GCA_034552555.1. Taxonomy (NCBI): domain Eukaryota; kingdom Metazoa; phylum Chordata; class Actinopteri; order Characiformes; family Prochilodontidae; genus Semaprochilodus; species Semaprochilodus insignis. Next base: position 15,236,287 of record CM067489.1, on the reverse strand, counting down.
CCATGTGAGCCGAACATCAGCTAGAGCACGTAGCGTATCCAGATCATTTCCACTTAAGAGTTTGTTTGAATTTACACTCTCAATAAAACTAAGTTTATCTGTAAATCACTGTTTGAAAATCACAAGTTCTCACTGTGTGTGAGTGTGTGTGTGTGTGTGCCTAGTATAATATGGCTGTATGCGTGTGTATGGATGTATAAGTGTATTTTGGTAGTTTTGTTTTTCTTTTTCATTAATTCTCTGATAGTGAAAGTAAATGTGCTCAATAGATTCGATACACAAACACACACAGGACTTTACTGCAGAACCATTTATTTTAGATTATCCATGAATTCTGTTTACATAATGTTGTTTACATGCATTCATAAGGTGTTTTATGGCGTACATAACCTTATAATACTGGAAATAAGATAATTTCCTACAACTTGCTTTTCAAATACACATCCGGTCTGAACCCCTGATGAGCAAGCCGAGGGCGACAGCGGCAAGGAAAAACTCCCTGACCGGAGGAAGAAACCTTGAGAGGAACCAGGACTCAACAGGGGAACCCTTCCTCCACGGGTCGACACCAGCGACTTACAACCGTGCTTAGCGTTCTGTCGGATAATGTTTCCCAGCTAGTATAAGTAAGTTAGGAGTCTAAAACTCACCCTGAGCTCAGACACTGCCCGAACAAGGTCCAGTGCTGCTACCTAGAGATAATAATACACAGATATATATAGCATAAGTGCACTACCTGGGAACCCTACCCAGCGCTCATACCTAGAGAGAAGAAAGGTCATGGTGAGTATAAGTGCAAAACAAAGTATTTCAGCATACAGAACTATAAGTGCAACAACAAGGTATTTCAGCATACAGAACTATAAGTGCAACAACAAGGTATTTCAGCATACGCATCTACTAGTGTTCACTCATTTAAGTGCTTTACAAAGAGATGGGTCTTCAGCCTGCGCTTGAAGACTGTGAGAGACTCAGCTGTTCGGACAGCCAGTGGGAGTTCATTCCACCA
>CM067489.1:15202014-15230935 GCA_034552555.1 Semaprochilodus insignis | reverse complement strand
AAGTTGTAGCTGCTTGTCCTGGATGTCAGCAACAACAATTTGTAAGTTTTAGCCCTTTAGCACGAGCCGATCGAAAGCTATTGAAAAAGAAATCCGAATATGCCAATACGAAAACAACTTTACCGCAGTCAACTAGTTGAGTTTAATAGCTTCTAAAATGCCACACTACAAATAAAACTTCCTAAGAGTAAAAATGCTACTCCTAATAAAATGCATTGAACCCCCACGAATCCATAGTAGTGAGAACTGAAATCTCATATGCTAAAATATCTACTAGTAGTGAAATATTCATTAGAATTCGTTTGTATGCTAAATTTCATGTGCTCGATGAATAAACTGCATGCTAATTGAGAGCTACTCCTGGTACACTGCAAAAAGTACACACAGCGCAAAAAGATGATCATTTTTGAAGATATATTCAATGAAAGTGTCCGCCGCCGGACACCAAACCCCCCTGCTTGAGCACGTGACGTCAGAGTCTCGGAGCTGGCCGATGGCCACGTAGGAAATGAGTTTATATCGCTCAAATGAGAGGCTTTTCGCTGCTTCTTTAATAGTGTCTGAAAGCTCTCTCGCTATTGCAGAACAGCTGTCGGTATACGCCACGTCGCCGAGTCTCGCGTCCACTGTGCTTTTCATGAGCGCGCGCACGAGCTCGTTGCGGAATCGCTCCCGTGGAGCTGCTTGATACTGCTGCAATGCACTCAGTCCGGGGTGGACGGTGAGAGAAGACGTCCGGGGAATGGAGGTTTCTGTCTTTACTGGCCGGTTTGAGGGCAGTGCCTTCTTCTTTGTCCTGCTCCTTTGTTGCTTGGAGTCATTTTCGGCTTTTATGGTCATTTTGGACTTCTGAACCTCAACTGCCTTCTGGTTCTCACGGCCAGGTCTCCTCTTGTTTGAGCAGGTGGTGGTGGTACTACAGGGCTATGCGCCCACAGAACATCAGAATTAAGAGAAGTTATAAAGGGAGGCGGGTATTAAACACATTTACTCAGCTTCATATACTTTTAATTAATTAACGAGGCTGAAATCGGAATTTACCTAAAAGGAGCTGGATAATAAAAAGCCAATCCTGAACAATCTTACTACTTTAAAATATTTTCTGTGGGTCAGATTTAATTTTGTAACGTTGGTTAGATTCGTGGATCCTGGATCGTGACGGTTGTGAAGGATGCAGGAATGAACTCATTGCTAGTTTTATTTCTATAAGAGTATTTTTTTCACCTCTAATTATAAACCGATCACACATACTGCACTAAAAAGCACTACTTTATTTCTAATCATATGGAAAACAACATACCAGCATGTCTTCTTTTCACGTGTAGCCAAACACTTGTATGAAATAGTCCTTCTAACTGGACAGCCCCTGCTGAGATGTTGTTCTGCTAGAATGACCACCAGCTCAGGTTTTGGTCACGTTAGCCCCTCCTCCTACACTGGGTGTTCACCAGTAAAGGAGAATTCCTCCAGCAAAAAGGTCCACATAATTCAGTCACCGAGATGTAAATAAAGCAATTCTAAATGGTTTGATGCAAAAATTTGCCATTAAGAAACGTGTCAGCTCAGATTTACAGCGGTGGCGATGGGAGCCTGTTAGTCCTTCATTATTTAGCAACCTTTGAAAGCCTAAACATGCCGCAGCATATTTGTAAATCTGAAAACTTGCCCAATTTCCCAAGAGACTGGTGGAAAAGTGGAGTTGCTCCTCAATTTTTTAAACTGAGAACATAAGATGTGTAAAATCTCAATCAATATGTGGAAGACGCATTAACAAACCAGAAAAGCGCATTTTCAGAAAAATTTGTGCCGCCACGGCAAGCGAGTTAACAGCCCACAAATGCTGTAGAAGCCAGCCAGCATGGAAAACCCTGAAAACCAGGGGGTATTTTGCACATTGCCCCTCATGAATGGATTGTTATAAATCAGGCAGCATATTCTCAAAACCCTGGATGCAATAACTTTCTGGAAGGTAGCTTTTTGGAGGAACCTCAGACATCTGGTTCCTATCACCACCACCACCTATCATCCTACATGGTCCTCTAGCATGGCACACATTACATCAAACCACTCTGAATGACTTTTACATCTTAAGGGCTTATTTAAGCAGGAACCTAAAACAACTGGTATAATTTAGAGGGGCTGCATGCTGACTTTAACTTAACACTTCAGAACAAAATGAAAGAAAGACTCAGATCTTTTAGTTGCCATTTCATAATGGCATGATTTATTTTCCCTCCTCAAAATCCACACAAAACTTGTGCTCTTATAGTATGCCTGTATTCTTCAATGATAAAATTTACAGTGCATAACACCAAACATGACCCATTCTAAAACTACATACAGCACCCAGAATTTGAGATTTAAAACTGTATCAGACAAATAGAAAATGCTACAGAAACATAGTTGGTACCTGGACAACCGTTACATGAGATTTTGTTCACTGCCTAACATCCCATGATGTACACACACTAAAGCCTTTCTGTGCAATAATGCTGTTTCAGGAAAGTCACACAATGTTTGCACTTGTGTTGAAAAATAAAAAACCAGGAGATGGGCACCAGACTCCATTGAGCCCCTTAACCCCAACATTCACAATCAAATCAGGTGATCCTATATAAACTGCCCTAACTAATTAAGGCTGAGAGAGGAAGAGGCTGGGTCTTAACCTGTAACATCACATATACATCCTGTTTACATAACCACAGAAAAAAACACAATATAATGAAAAATGACGGTAGTCTTGTGCTGGTTGCCTCTTACCACATGTGTGTAGATTGGGGCATGTGCAGGTTCGATACTTCAAACCGTGTGCGTTTGAGGAAAAGAAATCCACTGACCCAAAACAACACTACTAACGTGGTATTAGCTTCACACGGCTGGGAGTGAGTTAGTGTCCTTGGCATGTGCAACCATCCATGTGATGAGAGACCATAAACAGGGATGGCCAGTAACAACAGGAGCTCAGTAGCTTAATCAGAGAGACAACCACATAAACGGTATTCAGTCTCCAGTCACTGATTCACATGGCTGGATGTGCTTTTGCGATACGCTGTCTCCTTATTTCAGATCCAGGACCATGGAGGCAGGATTCTCCAGATAGGCCTTCCACACGTTGGAGAACCGACACATGGTGGCTCCATCAATGACTCTGTGATCCGCAGACCAGCTTACATTCATGATATGTGCTTTCACAACCTCGTCCTTTGCATTGAACCGGGGTAATACCTGACAGGAATAAAGCAAACCACATAGCAAATTATTGTTTAATGGTAGACTGGTAAAACTGTAATTCTCTATTAGACATGTTTAATTTTGCTATGATGAGTGGCACAGACCTGAAGCTTTCCGAGAGCACCAATTGCAACCTCGGGTGGCAGGATGACAGGTTTTGCATAGGTACCTCCAATCTGAAAAGAACAGACAGAGCCATGAGAATGTGCAGAGTAGGTTAGTTGTGTTACAAAAATGTATTTTACTTAATAAAATCAGTAAAACTAAATAAAATTAGTAAGAATTATAAACAGGAATCCTTCAATACTGCTTTCTATCAGTTTAATACAGCATCTGATTTAGTCTGCAAAACTAGTCTTTGTCAACACATTGATTCAATTATGATTCAGTACAATTCAATCATGAAATCTCAAACTGCACCAGGTTTTGGTTTTATTAATTAATATGTTTCAGTATTATCCTTCTTTAAATAAAGAGAACACACAAATTTGACTGGACAAGCTATTTACACGGTAGTGGAATATAATTTAGAGGTTGAAATATCAGATCAGATTCACATTTAATGTTCAGGTTCTCACAGCCCACCTCCCACCTCCCAAACATTCAACCTAGCATTTCTCCCCGTTTTTTGTTTTTCTGCTCATTTGTTTCTACCTTCTTATTTTCATTATCTAAAACAATCATTTTTGATCATTTTTATTATTTAAAATAAAAAATAACCCAAAATATGTTATAGGTTAAAACAGGCGAAGACTGGAATCTCGTTTTGTCAGCAATGCACAGAGTGAGAACAGAAGAATGCATTGTTAATTGTTAACTGTTTCATAAATTCATTAAAGCAAGACTTAAACCTACTTACTTAAACTTTGGACAACTGACTATTTTCTTTGGGTGATGATGGGCTGGTTTGAGTCAGTATCAGACTCAACATGATATTGCCTCAGGTCAGGTCAGAATCAGGAAGAAATAAAAAAATTATGGCCCAATAATATATATATTAATTAAAATTGGCGCAAGAGTAATGGTGGTTGGTATGCCAATTCTTTTATCCTGGTATATGTGTGCAAACCATACTAACACGATCAAGTTTAGCTGAATGGCTAAATAAGGGAGGGCTCAGTCATGTTTCAAGGGAAAATTAAAATGTGGCTGTCCCTCAATCACCTCATGCTGTCTTGATATCTGATTATATATATCTGAACTAATCTACTTGTTTTCAAGGCAGCGGACAGAAAAGAATGGCCCATCTTTTGGGCTTGGGCTTAGCCTAACATGGACACCAGAGTGATCACCAAGTTTCCTCTTATACCTCCTGAGGAGACAACTCTACGGACAAAGGCCTTGTTTTTCTCTGCTGGTACTGAACCATGAATAACTAATTTTAGCAGTATCTGACTGTCAGGGGCAGTTGAAGTGTATTTCTTATTCTTATCTATGTCACTTTACAGGTGCCAGAATGTAAACACCACACCATTTAAAGTGGTAAGGACATTTTAAAGAAAAGGCTGGCAAATAGGAAGCCAATGTCTTATTAAAAATTTATATGTGAAACAGCATTTAATACTTATTTTGCTGGGCTGGGGCTAGTGTCTCTATATTTTTATTACTTTGATCTATGATCTGATCATGAGATCATATGGATTGCTAATAATTGTGGAGGAGACAAGAAAATAAGCTATGTGCCTGCTTTTGTTTCAGTTGATGAAGTCTTTGTTGCTGACGTGGATGCATCAAGGTTCTTAAATATTCACAAATCAGATTTTGTGCTAAACATCTCTTGACCACCTCCACAAGTGATCATACTGCGTACCCTGGCAGTCCATTATGTGTGTTAATGCCAAGTAAGGCGTGAGATGAAATTAATCAGCCATAAGACACAGCCCCATAAGGCATACTCACTGAGCCAATGTTAGAGAGTGTGAATGTTCCCCCAGTGAGATCTTCTGTGCCGAGCTGCCCAGACGTTCCCAATGTCTGCAGCCTATTGAGCTCCACAGCTATCTCGAAAACACTGAGCATCTGTACATTCTTCACATTGGGCACGAGCAGGCCCTGCGCAGTGTCCATGGCCAGTCCAATATTATGAGCAGCCTGTGTAAAATAAAATAAAAAAGACACTACATAGATTAGTATATACATGTACATTTTTTCTTTCGTTTAATATGTCAATGAGCTTGGTATTTAAATGTGAGCTAACCTTGTAGGTAATATTTTGGCATGTTTCATCCACAGAGGCATTCAGGACTGGAAAATGGAGGAGACCAAGAGAAGCTGCCTATTTGTATAACACAACTGTTAGACAACTTAGAGGTACAATTTACTGCACCTTATTTACCTGCATTAGAGCTCCTAAGCAAAATGTTGTTACCTTGATGAAGAACGGCATGTAGCTGAGTCTCACACCTCGAGACTTAGCCAATCCCTTAAGCTCTGAGCGAAGACGCACCAACTGCGTTAGGTCCACTTCATCCTTGTAGCCAAAGTGTGGTATCTTCAGAGCTGCCGTCATGGTCTTCACCATAGCCTTTTGAAAACCTGTTTTAAAATGTTAAAAAGCATTTAAATGAACACCAGCATACATGTGCACTTAAAATGCCAACAACAGCTAATTTGTTGTCTGTAGACAACAAGAGACTTCCACAAGTAGCTCTAGATAAGAGCATCGACTTAAACTGCGGACATAAAACATGTATTAGATGTTGAGACATTTTTCAATTTCATAATTATTAACTCATTTAGAACTTGATGGCTGCAACACATCTCAAAAACGTTGGGACAGGGGACTGAGTATAAAAAGAGCATTTTAGAGAGGCAGAGGCTCTCATAAGCAAAGATGGGAGGAGGTTCACCTATCATTCTTCAGAAATCGTGTGTAAAAATTGTGAAACAGTTTCAGAAAAAATGTTCCACAATGTAAAAATTGCCAAGACTTTGGATATCACACCATCTACAGCACATAATCCTCCAAAGAAATCCCTGTGCAATCAGGAACACTTCCAGAAATCATTGTCTGTGAGTTCGCTGTGCAATCCACAAATGCCAGTAGAGCTGTATCACGCAAAAGAGAAGCCATATCAACACAATCCTGAAATGCCACTTTTCTGAAATGGTCTTTTCTGGGCCAAAGCTCATTTAAAATGGACTGAGAAAACAGTTCTGTGGTCAGATGAATAAAAATTCGAAATTCTTTTTTAAACCACAGATGCCATGCCCTGCGGACTCAAGAGGAGAGGGACCATCCAGCTTGGTATTAGTCAATGGTTTAAAAGCCTGCATCTCTCATGATATGGGTTTGCATTAGTACCTATGGCTGGGCAGCTTGCACATCTGGAAAGGCCCTATCAATGCTGAACAGCATATAGAGGTTTTAGAACAACATATGCCCCCATACAGACAACGTCTCTTTCAGGGAAGGCCTTGTAAATTTCAGCAAGACAAACCACATACTGCATCCATCACAACAGCATGGCTTCACAGAAGAAGGGTCCAGGTGCTGAGCTGGCCTGCCTGCACCAATTCACCAGAAGAAAACATTTGGGGCATCATGAAACAAAAAATCCGGCGAAGAAGACCCAGGACTGTTGAGCAGCTAGAGTCCTGCATCAGACAAGAATGGGACAGCTTTCCTCTCCCAAAACACCAGCAATTGGGTCTCCTCCCTTCCAAATGTTTACAGACTGTTGTTAAAAAAAGAGGGAATGCTACACAATGGTAGACATCGCCCTGTCCCAACTTTTTTGAGATGTGTTGCTGCCACCAAGTTCTAAATTAGTTAATCATTTTTATGAAATAGCAAAAAGTACTATGCTCTACTGTTATTCAAATATTTTTGTTTTTATTAACATTTAATGACATTTTACACAGTGTTCCAACTTTTTTGGAATTGGGGTTGTAGTTCTCCAATATTATTCTAGCCGTTTTACCTGTAAGAGGCTCAGTGCGGTCTTTGCCTGTGAAGACAGGCCTTGGGGTGATTGATGTAGCAACGCTTGGGGGAGGTCTCTTCTCCTGGAGCTTGGCTGTTGTTGCTGCTTGTGCAGGAGGAGGAGGCTGTATCTCATGGAAGGGGCTTGGAGGCAGGATCGCTCCTGTCTGCTTAGCTATGAAGTTCAGGATGTCTTCTTTTAGAATCCGCCCATCCTTTCCAGTCCCCACAACTTCACTTAGTTTGATCTAATAAGACATGGGTCACAGACATGGGTAAGTGCTTATTTACTCACTGTAGATAAACCAGAAAAGTCAAATTTTTGATTTCATAAAGATGAAATCTGGTTACATGCAAAGACTTCCTCTAAGTCACCAAGGCTAAAAACAATATTAATGAAAAAAATACAGGGTCATACTAAAATCACATTGTCTAGAAGCCCCCTTATAAGTCTCAGGCTCTCCTTGATCCTCAGATCATTTGGTTCTCTGCCCTGCACCCCGCCCCCCCCGAACCAGGGACTATGGAAACAACTCCACTCTGGTGAACTATGTGAGGGCGTCAGGATTTAACAGGCATTTTTATTTTCGTTTGTCCCAGGAAGGGACAGAGCCTTCCCCTACACACAAAACAAACTTTGCCTAACAGCAGTCAATCATGCTCTTCTTTTATTGTCCCTGTTGACTCTTTTTTGATCTTTGGCAGACACACTGAACAGTAAAACTCTCAGTAAAAACAAACAGTGCTGATATTTTACTGCCAGATATGAATAGTGTGTTTGAAGTGAAGCACAAATGTTTGAAACACATTTTTGTCTACTGTCTCTGTCAGAGAAAAAAAAAAATCAACACAGCAGTATTAGAATGTGTGTGCTGAAGGACAGTGTTGGTATATGGGTTTCAAGTACATGTTAGGTTTTTTTGCTTTTCTTTTTTTACCACAACTCTTTATAGAATCTTTCAAATTTAAGTCAAAGAATTTGTCCTTATTTTTTTTTAAGTTAACATTTTGTCCCTTTTTATGTTTCTGCAGTGTGCTGGGACAACATGTGACTACAGCCAAGTGATGCCCATAAAATGCAACCAGATTAGGAACTGCCAAGTTAAACAGCACTGCTGCTAACAGACTTTCTTTAACTGATTTAAACTTATATTCTATGTTTATATTCTGCCTTAACTAAAGTAGGCTAAGCAGTTCAAGAAAAAGCTGACCGGCTAACAGGCTTGCATTTCACCAATGCAAAGTAAATTGCAACTTGAAACTTTTATAGTTACTTACTTAAAAGCTGATGACTTACTTAAAAGCCGATACCTAAAAATGGGGACCTACTTACCTTGCCTATTCTGAGCTTAAAATAACTCTTTTTAAAGTACAGTTGACATCATACCAAATTGTATTCCAAAGAGCATTATCATATGAATTATTTTTAAAAATGACAAACAAATAAAGCACTCCAAAGCATCACAGGGTGCTGGAGTAAGTTGCACATTTAAAGGCTATACAAACAGAAATAATCAATTAAGTCAACATATAAATACTTTAAATTACTCTTGGGAAGACTATGATGTAAATTAAGTCTCTAGAAGAATGTATAATGGACAACACAGACAACCTCTACATGTTAACAGTGTTACATGTTGCCTGTTCACACTTACCCTATTGGTAGTTATATGATTAATAGTTCATAACTGATCTTGGATCACTATGAATTTTTTATCACAATAATTCTGCAGACAAAAATCATCTGTCTAAATTTCCACTATTGTCCAAACATGGCAATATATGAATTGTAGAATTTCTACAGACCCCTCCTGTCATTGTATATTCTGTGTTTTGTGTATATTTTGAGTATTTTGTATTTATTTAATATATCTCTTTATTTTATATGTTTAGTTAGTATGTATATAATGTTGCCCTGCTGTAGAGTATCAACCTGAGCCTCACCACAAGCATTTCAATGCATAAATGTCTTGACATGTTGTGCAAATGACAAATAAACCTGAAACTAAAAAAAATAAACTAAACTAGTGTATTAGCAGAGTGATACCAGAATGCATTGCTTTCCTAGTCCACAAGATGGTGCTGAGACTCTTAATTCGAAGCCAACCTATTACATTACTTACATATCACAAAATCTTAAAAAACAAAAAAAACAATTAAATTTAAAATTTTAAACTACTTTGGATCACGTACTGTGATAAAATCAGGGGGCCATTTGTGATTACCAGTCCTACTATGTAATGAGATTAAACTTACATTGTTCTCCATGGCTAAGCGACGCACTGCTGGGGTGGCCTGTGTCTTGTGGCCTTTTATTTCCTGGTGGGTGTGTTCCTCCTGAGATACAGCTGGTGTTTCCATTACATCCTCCTCTGGAGCTATCAGGGAATATAGTGAATAAGTGACATGTAGCATATACAAGAACAGGATACATATAGCATGTATATAAAAATGTCATTGAAGTAATTTAAGTGATGTGAAAGCCACAGGAAAAACAGCTGTGCTAAATGGCAGGCTTACCATGGCCTCCGTCAGTCTCGATATCGACCAGCGGTGTGCCCACAAGAGCAATTGCATCAATGTCATAGTAGAGTTTGCGGATGACTCCATCATAGCGGCTGGTGATCGTAACAGAAGCCTTGTCACTCTGTACTTCACAGATGCTGTCAAACTGGGACACTCTGTCACCTTCTTTCACATACCTTGTCAAGAGAAATGATTTTATAATATAATGAGTAGCAATGCTGCCCCATAGTGGATTAATTCTGAATCTTTTTCATTCACTTGTTGCCAAACACAAGCTGTACTACTGAATTTCTTTTGGAGTATAAATCAATAAGATACAGTTGAATGTGATAACAGTGCATGAGTATAAGGCTGGAATGACTTGCCATATTATTATTATTTTTTAATATACAGTGTCAAGAATTATGTGAACAGAAAGTGAATACAATAAATCATTAATTAAAATATTATGTAAATAGATTTTAAAGTTGAAGTTACTTAAAGTTTTAGATTGAATTAACTTTCTTAATGCTAAACAGCTTTCTCTCTCACTTTAGAATCCTCTACTGCTCTGTTCATCATTCTAGAACAACTAACATTTCTTCATTTTTATTTATAGCTTCCAAGTTCCCTACTAATTATATACAAACCTGTACTCTTCTCTGCAACAAGACTTTTCAATGTTGTTGAAACAGTTGTGTATTGTGTCTATATACACACACACAACCATTGCACTCATAAAAAAAGAAAAAGAACTTACCATTCTTTAACTGTCACCTCCCTGATCCCCTCTCCAATATCTGACAGTTTGAACTGCAAAATGGGTCCTGCTGCAGCTGTATTGGGAATCAGCAACATTACAAAGTATGTAATGCACACACGATGCAAACATTGTGTACTCACATTTCAAGTGCTTTATAAAAAGAAAGCTGATACTTACCATAACTAGTTCTGAAAAATCTATGCTGTTGCAAAACAGTGGTGGAATAGGAGTGAGGTGCATATACAAAGGGTGCTTTCTGAACCTTGGAGGAGCAATACTTGTGCAGACATTGTACAGAAACCTGCAAGCAGAGCACAAGAAGCAAAAACGCTGAGAGTTACAGTTACAGAAAACTGAGTACTGATCTACCTGGCAATGACAAGTAAGTGCTTATACAGTGAGTTTACTATGTCAGGTAATTAGGTTTATTTTTTGGCATTTTATTAAGTACACCTACAACATAGGTGCACTTTACAGGTAGGGTGCTCTCCAGAAATATGGATACCGCTGCAAAATGGGCTGTAAAAAACTTTGTTGCCTAATCATCTTTTGAAGTCTTAAAACCTAACTGTGTGAGCTGCAATTGTTAGAACCCATTAAAATGAATGCGTGAAATCTAACTAAAGTATTTTCCCATGAATTTTTTTTTTGTTTTAAAATGTACCTTAGGAATACTACCATGACTCCTGTTTGACTGAGGTATAAATATGAAGTGACACATAAGTCAAACTCCCTTAGTCAACTATCACTGTGAGAAAGAACATAGAATACAGCGATGATGTGTGAGAAAAAATTGTTGAGCTGCACAAATTAATAGATGACTACAAGGAAATAGCTAAACAGTTGAAAATGCCCATTTCGACTCTCAATGCACAATTAAAAACTTTAAAGCAATTGTAGACATTAAGACTTTGGAGGAAGTCCCAGGAAAAGGGGTTATGTTTATACTGATTCCATACATTGAGAAGGATTGTTCAAGTGGCAAAAGGCTCTCCAAGGGTCACAGCTAAAGAGTTACAGATACCTTGGTGTCAGAATGTCTCCCAAACTACAATCACATACCACACACATGACCACAAGTTGTTTGGGAGGATTGTCAAAAAAGGACAAGCAAACTAAAACTTTCAGTGGGACCACGAGATCATGAGACCAACGTAGATCTTTCTGGCAACAAACACCAGCGATGGATTTGGTAGATACAAAGACAGCCACATAGAAAAATACCCCTTCCACACTGTGATATATGGTGGTGAATCCGTGATGCTGTGGGGCTGTTATCTTCCAAAAGCCCTGAACAACTTGTTCAGATACGTGGCATCACAGACTCCATCAAGTACCAGCACATGTTAAATCAAAATCTGCTCAGACCAGCATAAACTGGGCACTAATTGGATCTTTCACAATACAATTGTTATTTTGCTGATACAACACCTCAAAATCAACACAAAAAAAGGTTCCACAAAATAAAGGGTTTTTTTTGCCATGGCCATCACAGTCCCCTGACCAAAACCCCTTAGAAAACTCATGGGAAGAGCTGACAAGTAGTGTCACAAACATGGACCTTGGAATCTAGAAAGAATCTGTATGGATGAATTTATTTGTCATGTGTTCCTAGTCTCATTAAACTTTATGAGAGAAGACTTACAGCTGTTATCTTTTCAATGGGAGCAGCACAAGGTATTGAATGAAGGGTTGCCAACAACTGTGGCATACACAGATTTGAAAACACAGACAGGTTTTCTTCTCTTTTAACCATCAAACTTAAAAGGTTAGATTTTTGTTAAAAAAAATCTTGCTCTCGTTTATCAGGGGTGCCAATATTTATGGAGGGTCCTGTGTCAACTACTACATCTGCTTCATCAGGCCCATGTTTGATTCACTTTCCTGCTTTTAAAGTAAATGCGATATTTGTCCTTACTGGACTTAGCCCAAGTTTGGACATTTAAATAATATTTATATTCAGAACTAATAAACATATACATAAAAAATTGGATATCGAGATCAGCTCACAATTGCCATATCTGTGCACCCCAGTTTTGTTATGGTTTTTTTCCACAGCAAATACAAATAGTGTCATACCGCCCACCTCTGCTCTCCGGGATAACATGAGCAAAGACCCCAAAACAAAATTTAACAACAGCTAACACTAAAACAAACAACACAACAAGTACACAGCAATGTCATGGACCTTATATCAATGACACAATGTTCATTATCTATCAAATACATCACTAAAAGTGAAAAGTAACATCCAGGCTTGTCAGTACCACGGTATACTTTTATAAAGGATGTATCGTCCTGTACCATAAACCAGATATTATTTCACTAACAGCAGTAACATGATGGTGGTGCCGCATTAGCACGTTACCTCTTTACATTCAGTCTCTATCAAACTTGTGATAAAGTGTTGATAGCGGGTGCCCAGTAGTAAGCTACCTCCGGCTGACTTATTTCGTTTCTCATTTAGTTTATCCAAGCCCTGCTACTGTTTGTCATCAGAGAAACGGCACGACTGTAAACCACATGCATATAATCTAATCATTTATTGTGTAATATTTTGTTGTTAATATTAAGTATCGATCACTGCAGCTTTTGCTTCATACCTAACAGACCGCCAGCTCGCTCGATCATTTACTTTTCCTATGCGTCAGAGCAGCTGTTCTGTTCAAACCGAACTTCTAAAGCATTGTCCTCTTTTGTAACCTTTTTTACTTGCAAAAGGCGTTATGAAAAAGCCATGCAAGACCCACCAGGCGTCTAATAAACGGCAACGAGCCTCTCACGGTCATGAGCGCCGCCATCTTTCTCTTCTCCTTAAAAATTGTAATGCCGTACGTGTGACGAAGTGATCACGCCCCGATTTACTGACCAATCAGGCAGCGAGCTTGTTCCGCTGATCTGAAATATGCTCTGAGCGTCCACATATAACATGGAAACATTGTTAGAGAAATCGCAAGGCTGACTTCAGATCAGCGTTTAAAGAACACAAAAGACTTTTAAACAATGGCCGCAGAAGCAGCTGTTGAGTTTTTAACTTTTCATTACGGCTTTTCTTTCAGCCAGCTGCGTTATTGATTTTTAGCCATTTAATTCCATATATCTTTGCGATTTTTACTCATTTCTTATTAATAAGCCTGACTGATTAAGACTTTCTAAAGGTTATTTAATAATTCCTTTTACAGTACGTGTAATACCTTTGATAGAATGTAAATGCGTGTCCTGGGTTGTCTTACGTGTCGATTATAATTTCAGATACATCCATTAGTTGAAATGTCCTTCATTACTTTGAATGTCATCCATTACTGATATGCTAATGTAAACGTTTCACATAATGGAAAATCTAATGTTGATGTTTCATGGAGATGCCCTTCACAAGGTTATATGGTTCAGTTCATGTTTTTGTATTGTCTACAACATGTTTTGCACATAAACACGGCGGGGCTCTTGCTCTAACATTAGCTTAGCGGCAGTTTAGTTACCGATTTTACACAGGTTAAACTGGTAACTTAAGAGATTTAACGCAGCTAAGCTTTACCGCACAAAATAACTGTCTTTTTGTTTCAGGCATAACCTAATGTAAATTATGCATGCCACTGGGACTAACTGTGTACAATGCTGTTTCTTTTACTACCATAAGGCTTTAAAATGCATTAAATAAAACCGTGTAGGCACTCGCTCAAAGAAGAATTTGTGGCGTTTTAAATGATTAGCTGACATGAAAGTGAACGACTGAATGACTGAAATTACTCAACTTGAGGAAGGGGGGTACAGTAGTTTCTGCGACATAAAGAGCTTCTTTGCTTGCCTTGTCGCTCGTTCAGTACTTCCCAATTCAGCAATCGAAAAGTGTGTATCTTACTCACAAGGAGCTGTACAGCGGTCTGACTTTAATACTGCACAGACCTCAAAACATTGTAGAGCATGCATTCTGCTTTATATTGCAAATCATTTAAGATCGTTCAGATTGCTCTTTCGTTCCTGTTTGTTTGGGATAGGTTGTGTAATGAAGAAAAAGTGTTTTCTTAAATAAACAGCCTAAACGCAGGCAAGGTGTGAAATATAAGGGGTCCTGCGCGGGGCCAGGGCCCCCTAGTTCATCTCTTAGATGCCCTGAATGTGTCAAAATCAAAATTCTGGGGGGACCTTGAAAATAAAGTTAATATGACGATAAGCTCTCCGTTGGGGAAAAGTAGACACTCAAATATAAATTACATGAGATGTTTATCCGCTTCACCCACAATCATCAGAGATGCAGCACCCAACTTCTCAAGAGTGGTTGAAAGACTGAATTATTATTAATTTCTCAAACTGAATGTGTAAGAACTCATTTAATGCGAGGAAGACCTCTTTACCAACCCGGGAAAGGGCATATCCAGATGAATTAGTATCCAAAGATTTTGCTGTCATTAAAGCTAGCATCAGCACTGCTGTGGTGAGTGAGTTAGCAGCCAATGCTGAATTAGCCAGCCAATATTGGAATACCAGAGGGTAATTCACATACTGAACGTAGGTCATAATCTTCTCTGAAAAATACTTTCTGAATAATCGCATCATCAAGATGAATATGCTACCTCAGTCTATGTTTAAATATAGCAAAACATGCCACGAAGTCCATAAAACATTACAGCAGAAGGTATATGGGCCTATAGGTATCGAACAGGTTGTAAAAAGATCAGCTAAACCTGATAAACAGCATCATCTAGTGGCAGAAGTGTGATCTGTAAATGGCACTGCAGTTTTAGGTTTAGTTAACGGCACGTACGCTCTAAACTACATTGTACTACAGTGGTGTTTGAGGATCAACTAATTCAGGTCTAAACTCGGGTTAAACACTAAACAACACCTAAGCTAAAAACAGCGCAACTGCCCAACTAGTTCGCTGCCTTTTGTTATTAAATAATGTTTACATTTAAATCTTATTAAAATCCGTGTATCATTTAGGTAGAGCTCTGTAGAATCAATAACTTTTTACGCGAAATATCGAAAATCGAATGGAATCTGGAAAAATGTGTATCTATACCTATCTATCTATTCCTAAAAATATAAACGTGCTCATGTGTAAACTGCATATAGACATGCGCAAATAGCGTCATCGAGTTACAACTGCGCATGCGCTGTGTTGTTCTAACAGTGTGACTGGCCAGACTAGTTGCAAAGCAGTTGGAGAGTCGCGTTGTGTGCGCATTGGCTATCGAATTGTTTTTTTTTTCGTTTTTGCTTCTATCCAGATTTTGTATACCCGTCCAGAGGAGCCGGGTTTGGATCCTTGCAACTGTTCTCTGGACCCTTCCCGGCTCTTTGCGAAGTCAGTGTTCGCTGGTTCGGGTGCCTGCCTCGCATTGTTTGGGAGCTGCTCGCCGGTGCAGCGTTAGCTAGTCTGCTAACTTCAGCCAGGGTGCTTGGGAAACTTGGGGGCATTTCCCCCCAAAAAAGCACCGCAGTTCTTATTGATCGTATCCTTTGCCGTCAAGAGTGTTTACTGTTAGTTAAGCCGTCGATACTTTTCCGTAAATTATATCTGGATTCCACAAAAATGGCCGCAACAACGTACGAAATGGACGGAAGTGTGATGGAAGGGGTGAGTACTCAATACTATGTTGTCTTTTCGATTAACAAGCTGTAATGAGCGACTTTAGCCGGATTTAACTCTTTACGTGGCATTCCAACTTTTTATACATCGTATAAAGTATCTAAAAACCACCCGAGTGCTGACGACCGCCCTCACTGTCTCTTTCAGGGGGGGCAGATCCTGAGGGTGTCCGCTGCGCTCAGCTGCATCCAAGGCGCTTCTATCAAAATCAGCAAAATTCGAGCAGGCAGAAGCACGCCAGGACTGAGGTAATGTAAAATACATCAAATGTAGCCTGTTTTCGCTCTCTTTAGCGTTGGAGTATACTGCACCAACCGAGTCATCATCAAGCCCCTCTCACCCACCCCCTCCCTAACTCAGCAGTGAATCATGAAACAAAAGCGAAGTTGGTTGTGCTGACTTCGACCTCGATGCGCGATTTCAAGTTCGTTTTCAAACTCTTGTGCATAGTCGATGAGTTGTTAATGCTTCGTGTTTTGCTTATACGTCGCCACAATACACTTTAAAGTGTAAATTTGCTTTGATGTAGTGTGATCACGAAAGCTGAAAGGGGGCCTTTGTTAGTCCCAGCACTAGCACATGGCGAGCACTACTCCAGTTTACCATAACCCTGCTAACCCACTGCTCAAACTTTTTTCATGGCATTTTTACATGTGTTTAAAATGTTTTCTTTGCCATGTTCTGTCTTGATGAGTTTCATTACAATCTGGTGATGACAGAAAATAAGAATGTGTGTTTCTGTGTGTATGAAAGAGAGGGGTTTTATATTGTGATTTTGATGCTGTAAATATGCTGGTATCATCACCAACATTAACATCAACAGTTGGGAGCCCCATGTACTCATTCTTGTCTTTTCTTTACTCCATTGTTATCATCACCGCCCCCCCCCCTTTTGCCCCTTTTGCCCCTCAACCTTGGTAGGCCTCAGCATCTGTCAGGGTTGGAGTTGATCAGGGACATGTGTGATGGCAATCTGGAGGGAGCTACAGTGGGCTCTTCAGAGATCACATTGACTCCAGGGAAAATAAAATGTGGGAATTACATTGCTGACACCCACACTGCAGGGTAAGTGATGAGTTCAGTGCACATTGTGTTAAAACTTTGCGTGGGTCCTTGCTTGAATTGTAGCTTTAGGGGTCAGATAACAGTCTTAGACTAAACTGCAATTTACAGATCCTATTTCGTCTAGAGCATCTGAGACTAGGCAAACAGTGCATCTCTTGAGTATAGTTTTATTAAAATCTGAGGTCCATAGGATTAAATCTATCTATGGTGTATTATTGGAAATATTCAATAGATTATCGCCAGTCGGCAAGCTTCCAATCGGCAAGTGTTCTTAACTAAATCTAAAGCTGCAGGAACGGGCTGGCCCATGGTAGTGCTGTAGCCAGTAGGTCCACCCAGTTGGTCCATCATAGCATAGCAACTGTAACTATGCCCACGATACCACTGAAAAAGTTTATGCTGTAACATAATTATAAATCTGAAAACTTGCCCAGGTTTATCAAGAGATTGGTTTATGTTTACTTACCACTTACCCCCACCCCCCCACCCCCCAATGCTGTGGATAGAAGAGCAGATCTACAAGGTCTCAAGTAATGTGTGGAAGACTACATTAACAAACTTGAAAAGAGCATTTCCAGAATTGTTAAACCAAACACTTTGTAGAAGCTGGCCTCAGCCCCGCTGTAGTGAGTCAGCTAGCCAGCACTTTATTAGCAAGCCAACATGAGACCCCCTAATTATTAGGGGGTATTTTCCACACTTATTACATGTCTGATAATGATGTGGAGTAGGTGGCATAATGTACTATTTTGTAGTTCACAGGTCAATAAGACTTTATACAGTCTTTGTACAGTTGTTCCCAGAATGTCTAAGGAGCTGTCATGTTAAGTAACAGTATGTAGAAATACAAACAATATGTTTATTTTGCGAGCTAACCAATGGTGTTCTCCATTTTGTAGGAGTGTTGGACTTCTGCTTCAGGTCTCTCTTCCCTGTGCTCTGTTTACCGAGGGCCCTTCAGGGCTCTGTTTGAAAGGGGGTACCAATGCAGAGATGGCACCACAGATTGATTACACAATCAAGGTATAATTTATATAAAATTATGAAATAAATGCATAAACCATGGTGGGATACTTTGGTGGGGTGGTGTTGTTGTGTGTGTTTTTTTTTTTTTATTATTATTTATTTATTTATTTATTGTTTAACATTATTCTGCATGCCACATGATATTTGATACTATCAAATGTTCTACAAGAAATACTTAAATTGATGTTTCCAAACATTCCTTAGGTGTTCAAACCTATTGCAGAAAAATTTGGTGTGCAGTTTGACTGTGATTTAAGAATGAGGTAAGTTTTTATTTTTGACAGATTTGCAATTGTTGTATATTGATATTACTATTTGTAACTTAATCTTATGGGTTTTTTGGCTATTTGCAGAGGTTATTACCCAAAGGGTGGTGGAGAAGTGGTTGTAAAGGTAAACCCAGTAAAAGAGCTGAGTCCCATTAACATGACTGAGAGAGGCAACATCACTAAAATCTACGGCCGGGCCTTCGTGGCTGGCGTGCTTCCTTTCAAGGTACTTCTCAGAAGCTAATCTTTTAGTTTTCACTGTCCTTCATGACTTTTGAACAAGTTTGTTGACTGTGTTCT
This sequence comes from Semaprochilodus insignis, assembly GCA_034552555.1. Lineage (NCBI taxonomy): Eukaryota > Metazoa > Chordata > Actinopteri > Characiformes > Prochilodontidae > Semaprochilodus > Semaprochilodus insignis. Next base: position 15,212,261 of record CM067489.1, on the reverse strand, counting down.
ACCATGACTTAAGTGCAACACATCTTGATTTAATTTTGTTTTCTTCTGTCAGACTATTTTTATGCCTTGTTGTTGCTTTGACTGATACAGTAAATGCTGATTTAATGGCTCTTGTTATTAGTTGGCAAAGGACATGTCCACTGCAGCAGTGCGTACTATCCGAAAGGAGATTAAGGACCTTTACATCAATATCCAGTCTCTGCAAGAGAAGGACAAGGCCTGTGGCAATGGCAATGGCATTATGTGAGTTTAAACAAAAGAACACAAACAGCATTACTCCCAATTTTCTGTTTAAACCTTTGAAAATTAAATTTAACGCTGCGTAATTTCTCTTGTTACACACAGAATTATTGCAGAGTCCTCCACTGGCTGTATATTTGCTGGCTCATCCCTTGGGAAGAAAGGTGAGCACATTCTTTTTATTTTAGTCTGTAAAGACTTTGACATTTTATGTTGGTCAATAATGTTAAAAGCTTAACATAACGTGCACTTACTCCATGGACCCAATTTCTGCAGTTCACTGTTTTGCCACTAGTTCGCAGCACTTCAGAGTGAAATGTTTTGTTTGTTCACTGATCTTATGAACAAACAAGATGGTGTTATTCAGTATAAACACAGTGATGATCTGCACAACAGTTATGCTGGTCAGTGTGTTTGTGCAGTGTGTACCAGAATGTAAGTGTAATATGCTTATTTCCCCTGGTTAATTTAAAATTAAGTAGGTTTTAGTTGTTACAATGGTCATAATGGTGGCATTGTTTTCTTAAACAGTTGATAAACTAATAGCTGTGATGAAATTTTAAGCCGTTGAATTAAAGAATTATTTGATCTGTGGTTCTTCAGGTGTGTATGCAGATAAAGTGGGTATTGAGGCTGCTGAGATGCTCCTCAGGAACATCCGGCACAACGGCTGTGTGGATGAGTTCTTGCAAGACCAGGTCAGGACCAGACAACCAGTTGAAATCAAGCAGTGTTCATGTTTCTTATGTTACACATGAGTTTTGTTGTGTTTTCCTCATAAGATAAATTTTTTTTTTTGATTAATTAATTTTTTGTTTTAAAACAGCTGATTATTTTCATGGCCTTGGCTAAAGGCACATCTCGAATGCGCACCGGCCCAATCACTCTACACACACAAACTGCCATCCATGTAGCTGAGCAGCTCACTAAGGTAATATCTCTAATGATTAAACTACTCAGTTGTTTGTATGTATGTATATCGTTATCAGCAATTTCTGTGATGTCGTTTCTCAGTACTAACCAGCTGGGAGCTTAATTAGTCCTGTTTAATTGGTTTTAGTGCAGCATCATACGTGATGTTGAATAAAAATGATTATTTTCATAGTTTGGAGACTTTGAATGTGCCTGTACTAAATTGATTTTGCTTTTGTTAAAATGTTGTAATGTGTATGGACTGTTGTGAATTGCTATAAGTATAGTGATAGTGATATGCATCATATTATTTCTGTAAATCTGTAACACCTATCTATACATATAATGTCGGTTTAAAATGTGTAAAACTCTAGTATTAATAGTAGTTTTAAAACACAATCTTTGTAATTACATTGAAATGTATTTTGGGTTCCAACATTGTACTTACCATTTTTTCAGGCCAAGTTTGTTATACACAAAGCAGACGATGAGCATGCCAATAATGACACCTACATCGTTGAGTGCCAGGGTGTTGGTGCCACTAATTCTAACCTGTAAGTGCTGGAGGAGGTCGTCCTTGGCCCATCTCCAGCCAAGGTAAGGAGTTCTGATAGAGGCAACTGGAGGTTGTGTAGCAGAAACACACTACTGTAGCTGACTGGATCGCCTGAGGACAACTTGACGTTTTCTTCACATTTCCACATGGAATGAACAATTGATTTATTAGTCTTTGAGCTGACCTCGGGTCAGTCTGCTTTCTCCACGCTTTTCCCTTTTTAATGTCTTCTCATTTGTTAAATGACTTTTGTTACTCAGGGTATTGCCTTACACTGTAACGAAGCGTTGTCTTTGGAGCTTTTGCATATGAAGTAGTTTGTTAGACTTTTTGCGGTATTTGACCAGCCAGTTTAACCTTGATCCTCTTATTGCCTAATAGCTCTGCGAGTTTGTCCTGTTTGCTGTCACCTGTCAACGCAAGCCTTAAAGAAATGTTTCAAAAAATCCCTCTGTTATCACAATCGAAATAAGTTTACAACTGGTATCCTAATCATTTGCATGGAATTGGTAATATTCATGTATGTCACTGTTAAATATAGTGCACTATGTGTACATGGAGGGGGGGGGGTTCTCTTGTCCCTGAACAAAACTAAGTCCATGTAGCTGCTTTGTCTCTTTGTAAATTATTTAAGTTGATGTATTGAATGAGTGGCACCATGTTTTTTCATTTGAGGTTTTGCGAGGTGGTGGGAGGGATGTGTCCGAAAGTTTTGAAATCCCTTAAAAATAGCGGTCCTGTAAGTTTTATTTACTACTTGTTATTTATGAGAAGGGATTACAGGTAGTGATTATGCTAAGTCTGGGATTGTTTTTTTTTATTGTTTTTGGTTACTGTAGGTAACAATGACCTCTTTTGTTTATTTGCTTTAAGATATTTTTGGAAGAAAACAAATCACAATAAAAGTGCTAAGAAGAAGGCATGCTGAGACTTCTGGTCTGCCATTCTACTTTACCTTGTTTTGCTTTCTAAATCTCTTTAGTAAGTGCCCTGTTTGTTAAAAATACAATGTTATCTGTGGAGTTTACCCAACAGTGGTGATGGCTCACAAGTGTCAATTGTAAAGAGTGCAACTTTAAGGCGACTGCCTAAAGCCTGAGCCCCTTACAATTACCCCCAGCAGATGCTCAGACAATAGATTGAAATAAAAAAAGAATGTGGTAGCCCCATGCGAGATGAATGAATATGCATGGAGCCCCTGGGTCTGGGAAGGGTGCATCCGCGATTGTTTGAGAGAGAGGGTCTTCGGTGGGGGCTGGTGGGAGCGGCATGTGTGCTGTATTCAACATCCTGTCAGGTCAGAGTCCCAGGCTGTCCTCTACATCTGTCCCTAAAAAGGGTGAATCTGTGCCCCAAGAGCAGCATGGGGACATGAAGAAAATAACTTGACAGTTACAGCATGTTTACAGTACAGTGTCCTCTGCAAGTTTGATGGATATTATTATTATTATTATTATTATTATTATTATTAACAGGCAATAAAAAGTACTCCAAAAACACCTTTATACATTTGTCTAGAAGGTTCTTTATTCCCTTTAAGACTCTGCATGTGCTGTGCATTAATCTTTTGTGGGTTTGGATGAGAAACAGCTGGCCTTGTTTGTTCTGGGAGCTTGGACACCTGCTCTGGAAGGGGCTGTTACATAACGAAGGCCTTTATCGCTTATGATCTGTAGCCTTGCCTTTTCCTCATGGCCCTTTTAAGTAACACAGACATCCAGCTCTTGCATGCAGTGGTAGCTTGAGCATAGTGAAGATTAGGCAGGATTAGGGAATTTATTTTTCTCCTGTTACTTCATTTTTTGGGCATAAAGTCCAGAGTTGTTTTGGAATTTTAAGCAGTGACATTGTACGCTTGCAAAAAGACCACCACAATGTGAAATGGAGCAGTATAGATGCGATAAAAGTGTAGACTTTCAGCTTTAATTGAATAAGGTTCATAAAGCAAAATTGCATTAACCAGTTAGGAATTACAGCCCTTTTTACCTAGTCCCTTCATTTGCACAAGATCAAAAGTAATTGGACAAAATAACAATTATAAACATAAGAATTTTTTTTATACTTGGATGGAATGCAAGAATGTGTCTACGTGTAACGGTTCTGTGAAATCAGCATTAAGCTCATCTTTGAAGGAAAATGTGAGCCTGAAAATTTAGACATCGTTATTTGTACAATGTGTGCACTAATAGTAAGACACATGCACCAAGATTTTTACGATGTGTTTAAAGACTCTGAGCTGTACATGCTGGATTTAAATGTTGAAGATATCCAGAAACTAAGAACAATTATACTCTATTTTCTTTTTTTTTCCCTTCTTTGCATATTTAGATCATTGTCTGTGAATTTGTTTAAATCTCAGTGTATTAATGCAATTTTGCCACCACTGCCCTCTTTGTAACAGTGAATATAGGAACCAGGAGTCTCAATGTCTACAGCACAAATTTTATTTACTATCCAAAACCTTCAGTGAACCAACTTTGTTTTTTGGGTATTTATATGTAATCATGATGATGGTGAAATTGTTTTCTTTGGAAACTGTTTTACCCTAATGATTGTAATATGTAGAAAATTAAAAAAAAAAAAGGGTTAGTTAAAGGAGTAGTTTGCCAAAAAATACACTAAATTCTCCCTTTATATAGTTTGTAAATATGGAATCATACTTAATCACCTAAAACAAGGATAATGTAGTTAACAGGTTTAACCAGTAACTAGCATTCTGCCTAAATTAGGACATTTGTCTTACACTATATTAAGTCATTTCAAATAAACCTGCATATGTGGTTTCTGATAGACATGCTTTTAAAAACGTCAAAAGCTTCAATGTGGCTATAACATGTGTGTTCTTTTTTTTTTTTTTTCTTTTTTAAGCTGTTTAACATGCATTGGTCACATTTTGTAGGCAATATATCTGTATGTCCAATATATGGGTATATATGGACATACTGTACACCATTAAGGGACAGGCATATATATTTTAAATGAATGTACATGTATAAAACTCAAATGTTGGGCACAGTATATGGACCATACATATGAGAGGTGGGTGAAAACATGCATAATATATGCATTATATACTGCACCTGTCAAAAGTTTAGACACTCCTGTTTTTGGAAAGTTTGTTCATTTTTAGCTTAATGCTTTGCTTTAGAATCAACATCGAAGTGAAGACAATGGACTATAAAAAGCACTTGTGGGGTTCTGCAGTTACCGTAAAAACAAAAAGCTCCAAAATGGCAACTTTACAGAAAGATAAAACAGCTTTCTTTGAAGCAATTTCGCGTTCCATTGGTCCAAAATTAATATTCACAAAATTGAAAGGGTAACTAGAGCTTTTAAATTGTGCAAAAAAACAAAAAAGAGCTACAAGTTTTTTTGCGCAACACAATAAATAATTTTTAAATAATTAGTCACCCTGTGACTAAAACATGCCAAGTAGTGTGTAGCAGGCATAACAGCTGCGATTCGTTATCCAAAGTTTCTGGATGTGGGTGACCTCAATGTTCAGCCTCTCTTGCATATAAGAATTGTACAGTGGATGCCTTGCCTGGCACAATTTCTTGTTGATTGGGTTTTTTGGGACTTTCCTACACCTGCAAACTCAGCTACTTTCTTCACACTATGGCATTTGGCACACCCAAATGCAATCACTTCTATTTGCCAATCATTAGCATCTGCTTTGCAATCCATTTTCCACGCATTGAACGAGATATTCAAGGCACTGTTCCACTTCTCAATGGATGAATCCAATTGTACGCACCACAGGTATTTATAGCCCACTCATCCTTCTTGCAACGCCATTTTCAGGAACCTGAAGTTACTACGACACGCAAGGTGACTTATTTTTTTGTCCAGTGAGCTTATACTGTACATTAAAGGTGGGTGATATGGCAAAAATTTAATATTTTAATGTTTCAGGCTTCTCATCAGTTGGAACTGTCAAGCGTAAGACTGAAGATATCTAAGTTAACTAAACCTTTGACAGGTACTCTATGAACATTACCTGCCTGACTGCATTGTACCAAACTGTAAAGTTTGATAGAGCATAGATAATGCTATGGGATTGTTTTTCACGGGTTGGCCTAGAGCCCTTTAGTTCTAGTGAGGGGAAGTCTTAATGCTTCAGCATTCAGACTTTTTCAACAAGTGTATGCTTCTAACTTTGTGGTAATAGTTTGTGGAAGGACCTTTTCAGCATAATTGCACATAAATCGCACATAAGTGCACAAAGCAACCTTGTCATGGTTGGGTGAGTTTGGTGTTGAAGAACTCGACTGGCCCCCACAGAGCCCTGACCTCAACCCCATCAAACATATTGGGGAATGGAAATAGTGAGTCAGGCCCTCTCATCCAACATCAGTGTCTGAACTCACAAATGCTCTTCTTGTTGAATGGGCAAAAAATTCCCACAGGCACTCTCCAAAGTTTTGTAGGAAGCATTCCCAGAACAGTCAAGCTGTTATATTTGCCATATATGGCACTAAAAAAAGTTGGATATGAGGAAAATCCTTATATGTGAATGTCATATATCTGAAATCCATGTGTTGTCTAAGCTTTCTTTTCATGTTTGCTACATCAGCAGATGTGTATGGTGCTATTATACATGATGTTCCTCAAATATCACAAGGTTTTTTGCAAAAAAAAAAAAAAAAAGCAATGAGCTGCTCTCATCTGTCATAGATATAAAAAACAAGAATACTTTGAGATGACAAAATTTAACACAAGTTTGCAATTTTATTTGCTCCTCTTGCTTGTTAGTTACATTTCTATTCTTTGGCGTTAAATTAAAGCTCAAACAAAGACTACATTTGTGTACATTTGATTTATGCCAAACTATTAACAGTGTTCTCTAATTCATGAGTGTAAAGGCCTCTTGTGGGTAGCCTTGTGCTATATTCTCAGTGTTGCTTGGCTTTCCATTTGCAAATGAAATAAATGTCATTAGTCTTTCAAAGAAAGAATAGAAATACTAACATTAACATTAAGATTTGACACCTCTAATCTATGGCGTCTTCTGTTGCTTAATATAGAGAGTAAGTTTTTTTTTTAATATATATATATATATATATATATATATATATATATATATATATATATATATATAAAATGTACAATTCTTCCTTATTTCGTAAAGCTTGCAGTCCAATCCAACTAATATAACCACAGAGATCCCAGGCTTATTATACAGTAACTACAGAGAACGCAAAGTAAGCCAACATGTTATATGGAGGTGAAATGGAAGTTTGGACTTGCTGGCCATTAAAGGGTTAACACCGTGAAAAGTTGTGTGTATTCTGGAGTTGACATTTTGTCTCTTTCTTTGTGTTCTGTTTCCCTCTTTCTCCATCTGCCTCCCGTTGTCCCTCCTTTCCCGGCAGCCGGGGGCGAGTTTAGAGCAGACTCATGTGTTTGTTCTGGCCCACATCCTCCGACGGCCCATCATCGTGTATGGCGTGAAATATTACAAGAGCTTCCGAGGGGAGACGCTGGGATACACCCGCTTCCAGGGTGAGCTGAGGAAATGAGATTTGAGGCACAGTGGCTGAGCATGTGCAGTAGGCTGGAGCAGTGTAATAAGTTACAGGAAAAGTTTTGGGGGAGAAAAATCTAATTTACACAATTTCCCCTCATCCCAAGTGCAGGCAGTTAGCCAAAATGTGCTTGGTGTCTGAGGTTTAATTGTTTAGTTCTGGAGATATGAAGCCAAGGTAACTGATAATGCAAGCTAAGTTGCATCAAGTTGTTAGGTAATCACAAATAGACCCACTTCATGGTCTTCAACGTATTATTATGTATACAAAATAGGCAGATGTACAGTACTGTGAAGTCAAGAGGACAAAAGTCAAAGCGGCCATTAAATACCTGGCATTCATTTTTCAGAAGAAGGGAATTGTTATAAATTGGAATAAGACAGTTTCCAAAACTGGACCATACAATGAGACTCAACTCTTTGCAAGACCTGATAGACCACCAAAATTGTCAGCATCAGTACGCAATACTTAAAGCTTTCATCTTGGAGTGAGAGGAGAAAAATGAGCTCCTCTCTCGTTTCAGATCTGAAACGATCCACAGGTGTTTCTGTCCATCCCTCCACTGAGAGAAAAGCAAAGTACACTCATCATCAAAAGAATAGTTGAACCCAGAAGGAAGATAAAGGTCACCAGGAACAATAAACAATGATAAATTTAGACTGATATGGGCAATATTTATTGAGCTACACATACAAAAGTAGTGTCTCTCAGTATGGCGTCAGGCCGCCATGTTTGCTACTGCAACATGCCAGACGTCTCTGCATGGAGTTGTAGAAGTTCCTAATGGTGTCCTGCGATAATCCATCCCATGCCGCTTGAATATTCTCTCGCAGTTCCTGCAGATTTTGTGGTGGAGTGGATGTTGAGTGACACCAGGTCTTCTGGACATGTGACGCGTGTCAACAAACCACTCATCTTGATAATGACCACGGTGCTACCACCAAGGCAAAAGCGGGACTCTGAAGATGGCCATTCTGGGTCACCACCTTTACAGTCCTTGGCGACGTTCATGTGGTGTTAAGTGCAGTCGTCATAGCGGTCTGTGTAAATGTAGTCCTGTGTTGTGCAGCTGTCTGCCAATACTGCTGGCACTAACAGGATGACTCATGTAGGGCATCACTGCTCACTGAATGTCTGTAATCGTGGCTGTTGGGTCAGTCAGGTACAAGGCCCATCCTTGCTTCTGAAAATGTAATCATTTGCATGTCTCACAATGTCAAACCTACCCACCAAGTTTCATTCCTGTCATTTGATTCCTTCTGGGTGCAACTATTTGTGCAGCTGTTCTTTTGAGGACAAGTGTACAAGCTTCCGTTACTTTCTAGCAGCATTAGTCCAGTGCACCATAGCTCCAGTCCTGTCCACTTTGGGCCCCAAGCTTGTCTTGGCTAAACTACTCCTCTTTTTTCTGCTACTTTTGCTGACAATAAATGAGTGAAATTTTATATATTTTGCACAATGATGATTATGGAATGCTTTGATTCTGGTCAGAGGCCAAACAGGCTAAAGCTGTTGCATCCCTCCTGCTCTATAGGGGTGTATCTGCCTTTGCTTTGGGAACAGAGTTTTTGCTGGAAGAGCCCCATTGCCCTTGGTTACACACGCGGCCACTTCTCAGCGCTGGTTGCCATGGAGAATGATGGTTATGACAACCGAGGTGCAGGTGCTAACCTGAACACAGACGATGATGTCACGGTCACTTTTCTGCCTTTGGTGGACAGCGAGAGGAAGCTGTTACACATCCACTTTCTGTCTGCCCAGGAGGTGAGTGTAGGCCTGTCTTTCAGCCAATCAGTATTCCAGAGTTAATAAGCACCATCAGTTATTGGTTTACTGATGCTGATGAGACCTATTAAAGCATTGAAACTTGGCACTGGATGACAGAACTGTTAATTACTTGATAACACTGAAGTAATTACAAGTAATTGTATGGATTGAATTTTGATGCCATTTATCATGTGGGCTGTTTTGTCTGCATGTCAGATGGGGACCGAGGAGCAGCAGGAGCGCTTGCTGAGGCAGTGGTTGGACTGTTGTGTGACGGAGGGCGGCATCTTGGTGGCGCTACAGAAAAGCTCCAGGAGACGCAACCACCCCCTTGTCACACAGATGGTGGAGAAGTGGCTGGACGGCTACCGGCAGTTGGGCACCTGCCCCGCCCTCTCAGATGGAGAGGAAGAGGAGGAGGATGAAGATGAGTGAGAAGGAGGGGATTTACAAGAAGTGAAATTCTCTTTACATAGAGATATGGTGCACCTTGACTTTTCCTCTTGAAGAACACACATGTACGCTAATGTACCGTTATATACCCCTGTCATGTACAAACATGCATTCTTACCAGCTTCTCCAACAAACAGTGGTCTGTTCTCATTGCTGCAGAACAGATTTGGGGCAGTGTGAAATAAAGGAATATAGGATAAGAATGGTACATGCCTTACAGAGTATGTCCTTTTTGTTTTATTCCAGTTATAAATTCTATATTTGGTAGTTATAATCAAGAGAAAAAACACACCAGAAAATTTAAACTAAATTGGAAAGAAACTGAATATTTAAAAAAGGTATATTCAAGGCACTTAAGCACATTTTTAAAAAATATTTTCTTCAGTTGCAAAATATGACTTTTTAAAAATGTAATTGTTAGAAATTCCTTCTATGTACTTGTACATCACTATACCTTGAGATTAGTCATTTGTCTATAGTCATTACCTGAGAAATATTTATTTACCTGTATGATTCATTGTGAGCTTTAGAAATGAACACATACTTACCACTGTGTGATATCAAAGTTTTGTCTTGTCACGCGAATGAGGAATTCCACTGCAAACACTAATACAGCTGGGAGGGCTGTTCCAGAAGGAACATTCACTCAAGGCCGTGGTCGGTGCGAGCAGTCACACTACGTGTACACTAAGTTAATGTTTCTACACACTGTTTAAACCTTTGGTGTCTAGCCACAATTCTGTTTTTGGATCAGTGTTTTGTTTTTTTTCTTTGCCTAATATCCTCTGGAT
>CM067489.1:15181496-15201165 GCA_034552555.1 Semaprochilodus insignis | reverse complement strand
TTACCCCTGCATTAACAGCCAAACCACTAGAGATTTTTCAGTATTTTAAAGGGGAATCTCACCAATTTTTTTCAAAATGGTTAAGGTGTAAACAAAGTCATTCAGAGTGTTTTGATGTGAAATGTTCTGTTTTAAAGAAACTAGAGTCAGTATTGTTGACAGTAATGTTGATAGGAACCAGACATCCAAATGTTTAATGCCTTCATAAGCTACTTGAAGTAGCATAACAGGAAGTTATTACATAAAATAGTTATACATATTGAATGGCCTAAATGCAGTTTCATAACAGAGAGGTAATTTAAAAGGTAAAGGTAAAAAAGTTATTTTTTTATGTCACTCTGCCATCATTAATGTTACACATATAGAATACGTAATGTGTTGACTGAACAGTACAGTAATTAAAGTATTAGAGTATAAGGATAAGTATGAAAACTGTACAGTTGAAAGTAAGCTGTAGGACCCTGTTTGGCTGCCTCTAACTTGGACACAAGATGATATACGGTTGAACATGGAGGCATACAGGTTCTGTATGGCATCCTGTCGCCCATATAGATCCTAGATATATCTAGATATAGGGCCTGTAGATCCTGCACACTTGTATGTTGCTGAAGCTGGTGTCCCAGGTGGTCCCATAAATGCTTGTTTGGCAATAAATCTGGTGACCAGGCAGGCCAAGGAGGTGTTGCAATCTGGCAGCGAGATTCCTGCGAAACCTTTGACGTGTGTATGTAAGCATTATACTGCTTAAAAATTCCAGTTGGAAGCCCTGCCATGAGAGCCAAAACCTGTGGCTGGAGGATGTCCTTCACATATCACTGAGTTGTCAGTGTCCCTCGTATCAGAGGTGACTGTCTATTGTATGCAGTTGACCCCCAGATCATCACATCAGCAGCCAGGGCAGTGTGTCACTCCACAGCAAAGGCAGGATTGAAGCATTTACCACAATACATAAACCTGACTGCCGTCAGATCCCAAACAAGAACCTGGATTTGTTGCTAAAGGCGATTTGTTGCTAAAGATGATAGCAGTCCAGAATTCTCATTCATGACTCCACAGCAAACGAAGACTATGGTGGCTGGCTGTTAATGTCAGGACATGTAATAGGAGTCATAGCACCAAAATTCCTGCTGCTTAGCACGTGAAAATGGTTCAGGCAGAGACAGTGATGTGTAATGAGGGTACCACCTGTGTCTGTGGGAGCTGCTTGTTCTACTCTACTGTGTGTGTACCCTCACGTAACCAGATCACTCTTGTAATCATTAAATCATTTACATTTCTGTCTAAGGCATAACTAAATAAATGGCGAATTCTGCACAGCAATGGACAAACCTTATATACATAGAGAGACAGCGGGAGAGAGAGGGAGGTAGAGATAGTAAAATTAAATAAAAGTAAATAAAATAAAAGAGTAAATAAAATTGCTATGTTGTAGTGTTGGGGACATCAAAACAATGGGTTCCTATTGCCACCACAGTAAAGAATTCAGTATGTTTTTATACAGTTAACCTTTTCAGATCAAACCACTGTAAATTACTTTGTTTTCATCTCAGTGATTGAATTATAACTTCTGAAAAATCGGTGGAATTCCCCATTAATTGTGGTTTCATAGCCTGACCATCTGACCTATATCTAACCTCTTGTGTTAGCTTGTTGATGCTGAGGGCTCCATCTCGTGTGCGGTTCATTCACTCTCACCGCTTGTTTTTGTGGGTGACCTGGATAAACACAATACTACCTGGCACAAGGGGCTGGATATGTGATCTTCGTGTATGCTTGTGTTTGGGTCTCAAGAGCAACAGAGAATGGAGGGAGACAAATATGGAAAAACATAACCCCGGCTCATATATCCTGAGTATTCATGCAGTTATGAACAAATTGAAGCCAACTTGGAAATAAAATGGACCTTTTTTACTTTGTTAGTTTATGTCCTTGGTCGCATTAAGCACAGTCCATATCATTCAAAAGACAAAATGCTTGTTTCTCTTTAATCTTTGATCAAAGTGCAATGATTTCTGCCCACCTCTCAACAGTGTCAAAGACCAGCCATCACTGGTTGAAATATATACAAAACACAGTTACAGATGCCCAGTATTTCGACTCTTATGCTAAAATCGCTAATATACTTAGATGTGTCACAGAGAGTGCCAGCAGCCTAATGAAAACTAACTTACTTTGGAAATGCTTTTACAAACCAACCCTCTCATAGTTATGATACATATGCCAGGTACATGACCAGGAGGACTGTTTGATCTGACTTTTCTGACTCTTTAATAATTAAAATTTATACACACCTGGATGACAGTGTACTTAATGAACAATACTTTATCATGTATTTAAAAAGATGTTTTATTCTACGTTGTTAAATTAAAAAATAGTGTGACATCATGAGACATGATGCAAATGATTCAAGTTTCATGCTTTACTGCACATGTGAGGTAAGCAAGGACGGACCTTATTGCACCTGACTGACCCAACAGCCATGAATGGAGGACTACATGCATGTGGACTGTTGCGACAACTGCCCTTAACACAACGTCAACATCTGTCATATGAGATTATCAAGTAAGAGACTTAGCAGTGGGACATCTTCAGTGGCGAGTGCCACTTTTGTCTTGAAGGAGATGAACGATTTGTTGTCATGCATCATATGTCCAGAAGGCCTGGTGTCATTCCAACTCCACCCCTACCATAAAATCTGCAGGAACTGCGTGAAAATATTCAAGCTGCATGGGATGTATTATCACAGGAAACTATTGGGAACCTCTGCAACTCCATATCAAAATGTCTGTTGTGTTAACAAATATGGCAGCCTGATGCCATACTGAAAGACACTACTTCTGTATGCATAGCTCAATAAATATTGCCCATATCCGTCTAAATGTATCGTCATTTACTGTTCCTGGTAACCTTTATCTTGTTCTAAGCCCTCATCAGAGTACTTCATGTGGGCAGCATATACACATACAGCATTTTAGCTGTGTTTAAAGTTAAATCAGTGCTTCATCCACTATTTATTCTCTATTTATTCTATTTATCACCACAGTGAGAAGAAACTAAATTGAGGCTGTTACAGCTCAGTGTCTGAGTGCTTTGATAGAGTTATCCTTATATATTTTCTGCAGTAGTTATTTGGAATGACTCTGCCAGATGGCCATACTGCTTGTAAACTCTGCTAAGTTCTATTAAAATGTTTAAAAAGAAGGGATTATATCACCTCCATAGGACGTGGTTAGACATGTTATTTTCGGCCGTGGTGGCTCTTTAAATTATACACTACAGGCTTTTTGCAGTTTTGTGTTTGTCTGTGTTCTGATTGGTCAATTTGAGCTCGAACGCGAGTAGCGGTAGGATTGGGCGCCTGGTGTACCATGTGACACCCCTTTAAGCAGTTTCTCCAGGCGCACATTCGCATATTCGCTTATACACATTCGGACGCAGCATGGCAGAGCAGGAAACACTACTACACGATGAGTGTGGAGAATGAGAAAGCAGAGTGCGGAGTATATTTTCGTAGTTTACAGCTGAAGACGGAATACCGCACTGAAGGAGTTCGTTAGGACCTGTCGACACGTCGTTTTCTGCTTTATGGTGCACTTCGGTGACGGAGCGCGGTTTATTTTTATTTTTGCAGACTGCGCTGGTTGGCTGCATTTGCTAGCTGCTTCTCCATTCATTATTGTTGCTGTTGGCCACATTTAGCATGTTAGCAACTGTATTAGCAGTTTTGAGAAAACATAGGGCATCGGAAGTGTTAAGCTTTCACTGTTTGTGATTTTCCGGGCGTAGAATGAGCTGCGTTGGGAACTAACCTCGTTGGCTGCAGAGACAGTTTCTTCGCGAAAACTTCTGTGTGTTGTTTGTCTGTTTCCCTCATGACTCTAGACAACCTTAAACACTCCGCTATTCTCTCGACTTTGTTTAAAATGGCCGATGACAATGACTTGATAGGAGCCTCTGAATTTATAAAAGGTAAGTTAGTGTAGTTTTTTATGAACTCTATTCAAATGTATATTGTTCTGGTAAAACGAGGAGTCTTCAGCAACGTCACTGACCGAGCTGTAGTAACTCTTCCCCCTTTCTGACTGAATAACTTTTTGGAAATGCAACGATACATACATTGTGTTCGCTTTATGTTTAGTTCTGCCATGAAGCTTTGGTTCGATCGCCAGTAGGTTTGTGTTTAAATAAAATAAAAGTAATTTGAACCTGAATAACTTAAAGTTGACTTGTTATTCCCCAGTCTTTTTTTTTTTAAATCTTCCGTTCCTCCTTAAATCGTTTTAGTTGATACTAATCATACTACAGATTATTTCACTTCAGAAATAAAAACTGTATTTCAGAAGATACGATTACAAATACCACGTCTCCCCAGACATTTTTTGATGTATTATTTTTTAAATGTGATGTTCCATTTGAAATAGATCATGTAGCTTAGCAGTGATACAGTAATCTTACCAGTGATTATGTGTGATCATAGAAACATAATTACTGTAACACTTTAGTAATTGCGTTAGTAATTACATTTCCTGGCTTAACATCTTCCTCGGAATTTCCTTTTTACGACTTTGATTTGTGTTTAAGTGCTTTTAGTTGAAACCAAGAAAGACCTGCTAGAAATGCTTTTTTTTTTGTTTACACTTGTTTTTCTTCGTTAAAGAGTGAGCTTATGTTGCATTACTGCAACAACATGATGAGCAGAGGATGATATTACTTATGAGACGGGTAATATTATCTGGTTAGAAGCATCACATTTTGTGCTTATATATGTTTTTTTGTGTATAGGTGGTTTTAGGCTGCAGTGTTCATGTGTGGCTGCTGAATTTTCAGTACAAGTCTTGGTTGCCTTTTTTTTTTTTAACATGCCCCTAACTTATTGAAAATCAGTTTCCCAATAAACACTGCAGTGGCGTTCATGTGCGCTTATCGTATAAATATTATATTTCTGATACATCTTGAAGTCAGCAATTGAAAGGCTGCAAAAGGGGCAGGCAAAGTGGCAAAAATTCAATATCACAATACCTGATGACATTTTAAACATGCGCAATATGTTTTAATATTCAGCTTATGAATACAGAGGCTTTATTACATTTCACAAACCAAGGCTCACTAAATCCTATAAAACAGGAATGATCATTCTCAGTTCTCAATTCTCATGAAAAATACTTGTTGTCAATATCCACGACATACTCAGCGAAGCATTTTGTTGCATATTGTGATGGAATGTTAGAATTGTCATATTGCTGACCCCTACCTAGAGTAACTTTGGTATAGCAAATGCATATAATCTTAACTTCATTACCTCAAGCTTTGAAGCTTCCTGTTGATTGAAACACATTTTCTCAAAAGAAACCAGCCTGTGATGTTCTGGTAAAACATGTTTCTCTCTCACTTTTGTTTGTTTTTCGCAGATCGGCTTTATTTTGCAACATTAAGAAGCAAACCGAAGAGCACGGCAAACACACACTATTTCTGCACGGATGATGAGTTTGTGTATGAAAAGTAAGTGTGACCCCCGCCCACCGCTGCCTGGTCCCAGCAACACTTGAACACTTACACACTTGCGCAACTGTATAATGGGACTTTTTCCCCTCCAATCAGAATTAGAGAACAGTGATGTTTTCCCGTATTCCTCCTTGTTTATGTTATGCAATTGACAATCAGTTTTTAGTGTTTCCTGCTGTGAGAGTGTATAAATAGTTTGAGACATGTAATTAAAGTGTTTCAGTCCTTGATTAAGGTTCAGTTTCCAAATAGCTGTCTTTTTTCCATATTACAAGTGAAGTCTGAAGTTGGATATGTGTGTGTTTTTAAGCTTTTATGCAGACTTTGGGCCCCTCAACCTTGCTATGCTGTATCGATACTGCTGTAAACTCAACAAGAAGCTGAAGGTGAGTGATATTTGTATTTTTGCTTTGTCACATAACTCGCAGAAAATGTACAGTATGCAGATACAGCAACACATGGATTTTCCACTCCTTCCCATTGTCTGCATTTGTAATGTCATTAGCATTCAAACGCATTACGTGCTGGCATTTTACTTCAGCACTGTGTGGGTTGTAGGATAGCTTCCAATGCAAACAAGCTGTGATCTGTTATTCAGACTAGCACCAAAGAAGGTCCTCTTTCAGGGCCTGAATCAAGTTTGAGTCTGCAGAGGCAGCCAGAGTTTGTTATGTTACAAGAGTTTGTAACTAGAAAACGATGTGTTCTCTCTTTTTTTTTCTGTAAATGATGTGTTGTTGGAATTCTTCTGAACGGTAGCCTTTGCCAATGAGGTGTAAGCCCTTCTGTTTTTAGCATCTGACTCACCTGTCTCAAAGCTACGCTGGCGCTTCGGTCTGGACACTGTCCTCTGGGATCACACAACACGCTTAGAGGAGAAGCTCCTTGTTACTCAGCACTTTGTGTAGCCACAGGCTTAACAGTAATCACAATTTGATCATTTGTACAAAAAGTAGCATGAAAAGTCTAAAAAGAACGCTTGACACTTGTGGGCCTTGAACTTCTGTTTACGTATATATCCACTATAAATTCTGCTAGATAGTTGAGGTGTGCTGGCTATTAAGAAAACTTGTCACTGTGCTTTTTGGCAGGACTTCAGTCTACTTATCAGTCTGTAGCTTCTACACCAGAGAAAACAATAGCCTCATAAATGAATAGCTACTTGTTTAGAATCAGAATTGGGTTTATTTTGCCAGTGGTGTTGGATATTTGAGGAATTTGACTTGATGAGTATGATGTACATTAGTATTCAAATGTGCTGTGTTAATGTTTAATTTGACTTTATATAATGTACAATAGTAACTCACACACCATGGTTTGTAACATGTTTCATTCAATATTTTAAAATAATGTTTATGGAAATATTTCCTTGCTAAACAGATATTAAGAATCTTGTATTGGTCTATTCATTATTCTGGATACTTCCATAAAAAGGGCCTAACTGTTATTTATAGCTTCACAGTGTCCTGCAAATTACTTGAAGCCTGAGATTAAACAAGACCAGCAAGGTTAAACAAGACCAGCATCTTAGAATTGTTTTAGCCACTTTTATTTATTATTGAAAATATTTTTCAAACTAACTAAATGTCACACAAGACTGTTGCCAGAAGAAATGTATCAAATAAAAACAATAAAATAAAATACAATAAAATACCACAAAAACACAATAAAATGTAGACGGTAGATATAAATGGGGAATTCCAATGTTTGTTTTTCAAAAATGATGCATAATTGAATTGTTATGATGTAAACATGTCATTCCAAGTGGTTTAATTTGAAATTCTCAGTTTGAAACTTCAAATTGTTCGCTGTGGTGATGATAGGAATCAGGCATTCAAAATGTTCTCTTATTGTTTAATGCCTGAGATTGATTTTTTGTGTAACATGTAAATTCACATATATGCATTACAGAAGATATCAGAAGACTCATATGTTTTTGTTTATTAGTCGTATTTGTGTTGTAGACATTTCGACCTCTGATTACTATCACCACCGCTGTAAAGAAGACAGTAGGTTTCTCCACAGAGAGCCATTTCACATCTAACTACACTGAATGTGTTCTTGAAATAATTGAATTATGCAGATTTTTATTAATATGTGAAATTCGTCTGGCTTTGAAAAGAACCATAGAGAGGTGATGTGAATTTGTACACATGTGCAAGATCTGAAAACACATGTGATATGGTTATTGTAGCTTCTGTACATTTCAGACAATTTAACATGTGCAGCGTACAACAGGTCTGCTACAGTATTTCCTGTTCAGAGTCAGCTGCTGTATGCTGTAGAGAGCCATTCATACGACACAGCAGCATCTAGTGGTGTCTGGTTCATGACCGGGGTTTACTTGTCTCCAAGGATTTGTCCGAGAAGGATTAGACGATTGCCTGAGTGCTACTTTGGATGCATTAGTCAGAGTGGGGGAGGGTCAGTGGCTAGGTCAAGCACTCTGGAAAAAGAGAGCTATGAGGTAAGAGAGCCTCTGGAGCAGATGTGACGGAGGGAAGAACTTCATCTTGTTTAGATCACTCAATCCACTTTTCTGTGCTGGGCCTATCACTGAATATCTATTACGAAGTTCACTGAATAACCAGTACGATCGGTTTCAGAAGTAGGAGGGTGTGATGTGTGACCTAGTGTAGCCATGGAAATAGCTTAGTGTAGCTGTTCTATACGTCAATCATTTTTATCTCTTCATATTTAGGCCTGTCACTGTCATTACATAATTGTCTGGTCACAAATAATTGAGTTACTACAGTTTCGTTTCTTGGTTGTTTGTTTTGTATTTCCATCACAGCAAACAGAATGTAAATTGGATGCATTTTCATGTGAAATAAATTTGTAAATAAATAAATAAATAAATAACAGTGAACATTTATTAAGCTGTAACATGGGTCTTGTTAAAGTTCTAACCAGTGGTATGTTTAATGTTTGTTTATTTGAGCTCGGGCTTTAGTTAGCAGTTACTAATTATCAACAGAAAAAGTCAGTTTGTTCATATTAGGCTAATACTGTAAATTCCATCTATTTGTTGCAGTTGTATGCATAATTAAATGGTTAAATGTTAAAGTAATTCTGAGTGGTTTGATGTGAAATGCTTGTAACTTGGAGTCAGAGCTGTAATCGTTTAACCACACATCGTCCAGTGTTTCATTCCCGTATCCCTCTCCCTTTTAGTGTCAGTTAAATATTAATTCCCCATTATGACCTTTCAAGGCCAAAACAACAGCAAACAGTGCAATAAATAAATAAATAAATATCTTGGACCTTTTTCTAAAATCTTCAATTAAAGTGACACAGTCTTTGGAACTCTGGTTCCTGTTACCAACACTGTGAACGAGTGTGACTTTCTTATGACATTTCACAACACATTTTACACAATGTACATCTAAACAGTGTAATCATGCAGCAATTTTGGAAAATCTGCGGAATTTCTCTTTAAAATGCTTATCTTGTATGGGAGTGGAGTTCTGGATGTTCTGGAGTTATTTGTTGTTTAGGGTTTTGTCTTTTGAATAAGAGGATACGTGTACATGAGTAGGTCCTAGGTTGGCACTTATGCCCTAAAGCACTGAATTAGTGCAACTTTCAGTGAACATCATGTCTTTATAAATCTGTTAAATCAGCACAATTTTACACCTTTTACTATGTTTTCAAAGTTCATGGCTTAGCGAAAAAAGTACGCTATTTAAGCTCTCCTAATTGGTTAAACCTTCTGGCCTCAGTTTCCAATTACCCTAATTTAAGCAAAAGTCATCAAGGAGGATAAAAATCCAAAGCTCAGAGGAGCTCTAAGCTCACATTGTCTATGAAAGGACAGAATCAGTTTCTTCATTGTCGTTTGTGGCCGTCTACCAAACCTTTAATTGGGGGGTTGAAATAATCCCTGTTCTGTCTCTGTGTTCTGTGTTTTTGAAGCTGGCCAGGTGTAGTTACCTCATGTGTTCATGTTTCGGATTGTTAAAGGTAAAGTCCTCCAGCAGAAGCATGAAGCTATGTATTTTATTTTCTATTTTTCTTCCTAAATGCTCTCATACCGCACCCGCCCTCCCAACCTGTCCGCCCTCGCCTTGTGTGTCTACCAATTACTCTATGTCTCCATGGGGACCGCATTCTTCTTGAACCCTCGCTGTATTGGCCTGCATGTAAAAAAATAAAAACAAAAGACAAGGAGAAAAGTTGAAGAGAATAAAGGAGTATGTTTCTATTGTCAGGGGAAACACATAATTGACGAAATGACAGACTACATGGAGTCAGTTTTTCCTCCTTCCTGAGCAGAGCAATCTCAAAGCGTTTTTGGTGTTTTTAGGCACTGGCTAATAAATGCTGCTAAACTTTAATATTTTGTTTAGTGCTATCTGTTTTCATTGGTTTGACTCGCTTACTTATTTGATTCTGTTCTGACAATCTGTTCATCTCTTTGTTGGCACCCGCACCCCTGTGCATGCTTACAGCCCTGACTGGTGTGAAAGTACATACTGGGTTTTTGTCTGCTGGTTTTCTGGTATAAGATGAGAGATGTCCCTGCTGGTATTCTTTATTGACGCATTCACAGTGTTTCCAGTGAAAGGTTTCCTTTCATCACAACCATTTGATAATGAATATGCATAATGATGCGTGTAAGTGTTTGCACAGCATTATTATTACTTGTTATATGTTCTTCACAATTTTCTGCCGGTTATTTGTCTGCTCAAAAAGTACGCTTTTCACTTTTGTACTCGTCTCTGTAAGACAGGCATCATAGCAAAGCAAGAGTACAGGAGCATTAAAACTGCAAGCGAGACCAATGATTGCATTTAAAGAAGTTTTTTTTTTGTTGTTTAAGTTTCAGGATAGAGTAGCTTTTGAGCTGTGTGTGTGTGTGCGTGCGTGTGTGCATGTGTTGAAACTGGTTCTGTAGCAGAGTGGTTAAGTCACTTGCTCTGCAAGCAGAAGACTGGGGTTCAAGACCCCCTGATGCCATATTCCCACTAGTCTCGCACTGCCATGTTTACTAGGGAGAATGTGGTACCTCTTGCCATTTAACGTGGTCGAGAGACACCTACTAATGTCTGAAAGTTAAAATCAGCTGGCACTCAAAACAGGCATGATGTATTAAAAAGAGGCACAACATAAACAGTCCCTCAGGAAGCACAGCATAGTTAGTGTCTGTTGCGGAGGCTACTGTTACCAATCAAAAAGCAACAGGCAGAATCCCGACAGTGTGACCAGATTGACGCATTAAAGTTACAGGACTCTCTGTCACACATCTTATTACTTCTCTCTGGAATGTAATTTGATATGTTTTCACAGCCTTTAACTATGTGTGAGTTGTAGAAACCCGTATCACAATAATAATAAAAATGATTAATCGTGCAGGCCTTTTAGACACTGCATTATGTGTATGGCAGTGCTTTACATGTATGACTGCTGGAGTGCATTATTTTTACATTCCCTGTTGTTGGATTGTATGCACCCAGTGTTTTTGGACACCGCTGGATTAAATATTTGTTCAAACTACCCTTGAACTAGTCAGTCCCAACGCCCCCCCACCTTCCTGAATGGTCTACTTTTTACGCCAGTGCTATGGATATTTGTCTGCCACATGTTCCGCAGTGGGGGAACAGATTCTGCAAGGCCGTTTTGGTTAAAATCTCCTGCAGATTACAAAGGGTTTGTCTCAGCCTGTTGGCTCCTTGCAGGATCAGACTTTCCTCTGGCCTCAAAATTCAGAGCTGTCTGTCACGCGCACACCTGCAGCCCACCTGCTGCTCCCCTCCCTGTCGTGCCTGAAGGCTCTGGGTTTCAGCAGCAGCTGGGGCAGATGCTTGGGCATCTGTCTATTTCCCTCATTTATGTCGCGAGCCATCCAGATGCACACTCTGCTCAGTTAGCCACTGAACACGTGAGCTTAGCATGAAGGAAGAAGCTTTGGGTTTCAGTGGGCATCATAAAGACGTTTGTAGTTTTAGTAGCAGAGATGAAACACAAATCAATATTATCAGGTATTCAATACTCACTTATCCACCTAACATGTCATAATAAGTCCTAATAATGGATTGTTTGCAGTGAATTCTACATTTACATTAACCACTGTGCATAATCAAGACTTTTTTTTTTTGTTTTTTTTGCAATTTTCTGGAATACTTGTCACAGTATAATGCTGTTGTAGTGTGTTTATTACATGTGTATAACCATTATCATTCCACTGTGTTACTCTCCAGTCTTTCACACTGACCAGAAAGAGGATTGTGCACTACACCAGCTTTGACCAGCGCAAGAGGGCTAACGCTGCTGTCTTAATCGGTGCCTTTGCTGTGAGTATCCACTTTCTCTCCATGTGATCAGTCTTCACTCTTGTGCCTTCCTCTGTCTTTCTTTCGCTGTCTCTCATCTCTTATGTGTTTATGATGTCATCCCCAGTGCTTTTGCACCGCTGCACCAACAGTGTATGTGCATGCAACAACGCAAATAAGTCACCCCTGGTCAATCAAATATTATTTAAGTGAAATTAAAAGATGGTTTGATCCCTGAAGAGGATGTGGTAACTTATTTTTTCTAAGCATGGAAAAAAACATGTTTTTTTAGGACAGACATTTGTTAAAAATCAGAACTTAAAGGTACAGGAAAACCAAAAAGTACATATGTTTTTTTTTTTTTTTTTTTTTTTTCCTTTTCCAAGGATTAATTTTATTATTTTTTTTTTTTCCCGTTAACTTATGTTTTCACTGAGATTCAGGGTAGGTTTAGAGTGAGGCTTTACATATTGCTTTGCTATGCTACATATAGATATATCAATTATCACCTGCCAGTACTATGCAGGACTTTGACTGCCCCTGGTCAAATGACATGTTGTGTTGAAATGAAGATACGCTTAGTTACAGTCTTAAAAATATACTGTCTGCTGTGAAAATACACAGATGTTGTAAAAAATCTTGTCATCAAAATATGAGATGACTAAAAGCATGTTAAACTAGAACATGTTTAATTACAAAATATCCATGTTACATTTTTACCTTTGTTAGATTGTACCCAATTACAAATGTATATTTGTTATATATCATTTTTACATATAGGTTTTGATGCATATTAAAAGTGGGGCATGCATATGACCTCATGTCCTGTCAAAGGAAGAAAATGTGCATGCGTATGTGTGAGACACTGTCTCAGCTGTGCTCCGACTTCCACCCACCACCCTGATCTACCACGCAGAGAGAACAGGCTGCTGACGGACTGATAGTCCACCACATTGTGTGCACACATTAACACTGGCGCTCTCTCTCTCTCTCTCTCTCTTTCTCTCTTTCTCTCTGTCTGGATGCCAGTGTGTCCTGTTGCACAGTGTCCATTCATACGCTTCTTATCCACCATAAAGCCCCCATCACACAGCTGTGAATGGTATCTCTTCAGCAGAGCTGCTGCCTCTTAACCAGTGGCACAGAAAAAAACCCTCTGTTTGAGTCACTGTTGCTCTGAGATGGAGGGACTTGGCTTTAGCTGCTTAGCTGAGTGCTGCTGTATTGACTTGCTTATACGATAATAGAATGATAGCTTAGATAGATAGCAATAGGATTATTCTAAATTGACTGGGAAAGTAGAACATGAGAATGAAGAGGGAGTAAAGAAAAATTATTATTTTCAGTTAGAATGTGTCACGTATAACTAATATTAACAATCAGAATGCACATTTATAACACTTAATGTGGTGATCAAATCTAGAAACTTTTCTAGAAAATTTATAGTAAGCATACATTAGGATTGAAGTGCATGACATCTTAAAATATGTAATGAAACATTTAAAATGCAGTTTTTTGTCTTTTGTATAAGGCTTAAAGTTATCTATACATACTGTGGTGGTGAAGGCCAGAGCCTTCTTACAACTATTATAAATTAATGTTGTAGATATCAGGCAGTATATTCAGAACTGTGTAATGCAGTAGTTTTGTGATGCAGCTTTTAGAGACTTTGGTCCAGAAAAGTTTGGCAGCTTTCCTTCTTAAGCACACCTGATCGATTTCATCACTTAATGACCTGGGTTAGTTGGGGTACTAGACATTCAGAGTGGGAGGGATTATGTAAATTGATTTTTTTTTTCCAGTGGATAACTTCTTTAAGATGTGAAGATAAAGGGTAAGAGAGAGGTCAGTTTAGTCATCATAAATATGCATGACTGTTAAATGGTACAGGGGGAGGAAGTTGGATAGGAGTTACCCCTGCCCTCAAAGAGACCATTGTCCAGAACTTCTTAGTAAAGGCAACATTGACCATTTCACACCAGAGGGAAGTGGTCCGAGCTGGTATTTGTGAAGTCTCTGATTGGAAGTGTTTATCTCGAAGAACTCTGACTTAGATCCCTGTGGGTGTGTGACAAGTCCTAGATCTGCCACCCTAATCTGCAGTACAGACACTGGAGATTGTCAGGCTTTTTGCCTGGTGTTCTCTCCATCTGTGTAGGCCTGACTGTGGCTCATGACCCTCTAGCAAGTTAGGCTGTGACAATAACTGAACTAAACTTGATTACTAAATGAAAACCAAATATACTTTAGTTATATTCTGCGTGATATGCATCATCTACGTCTTTGCCTCATGGTGCCACACCTGTTAGCCATGGGGTGAGTACCTTAAAGACTGTGTTTTAATGCATGAGTTTCTACAGCTTTTCCACTGTGTGTAGGAGTGTGGCAGACACTGAGAGAGAGATTGAGAGAGAGATTGAGAGAGAGATTGAGAGAGAGATTGAGAGAGAGATTGAGATTAGTTAAGAAATGCAGCCTGCTGGTCGCTGTGGTCAGTTTCACACTGTCTTTGTGCGCTCTCTCTAGAGCATATCTTGGCATTCCTTCCTAGCTCCTTGACACTTTGTTTAGTTGCAGTGGGTCTTTAGTCTGCTTTACGACAGTTTTGTCTTTCACTGGCTAGAATGTGACCTCTGTGGAGGTGAGGAAAAACAAGGAATGAATGTTGTAAGTGGACTTCTATAAAAGGCCCTTTAAGATGTGGTAAAACGAAAGAGTGAAAATGACTAAAAATTTGATAATGCCGAAATGTCACGGAAATGGGCAGAATTCTGCTACAACTTATCTTTAAACTTTTTAGTCAGTGAGCATTAACGTGTCAGCCTAAACATATATTTATATACAGCAGATATAACAGGTCACTTTGGCCCAAGTTCCTTATTAATGATTAAAATGCATATGACCTAATTAAAAATAATTAATTAACAATTCTAACCTGTTTATGAACTCTGTTATAAAGGTAGTCTTACCATAAAGTGGGACCACAAAATAAAAAAGCACATATCAATCTTGTCTTGTGTTTATAATGCTGCCATCCCTCCAGATACTCTTCGTGTAGTGAGAGGAATCAGTTGGCCTTCAGATGGCGGCTGTACGTCCACTATTTAAACTAATTATCTGTGTCTGTTCTAAGCAGAGACTATTTCCTCAAAGTCACTCTCTCGGGGATATGCACACCCTTCCAGTCAGGTTAAATTTAGCATGAACCTTGATCCTGGCCTTAAATTAACTCCCTTTGCAAACGGGAAAATACTTGCAACCTACAAAAACCAGAGAGCAGAGCTGTGTTTGTGTTGAATGTTTGCTGATAATCTGATTCTCTCTTAGAATGTAAACTCATTGGCTGTTGTTTTCTGGTTCAGTTAGTATCCCATGTTGCTAATAAACACACATCTAGTGAAGCACATGCAAGAAGGCTGTCATGCTGGGTACAGCATCAGTCTGTCATTGACAAACTAATATGGTCTTAAGTAGAATCATAATGGCCATTATGTATGGGTGTACATGTATGTTTGTGCACTCCCCCCTCCTCTGGCTCCATGTTCATCCTCTAATAGGGTTTTTATTGATCTGGTCATGTGTTGCTTGGGAGTTGCTTTGCCAACCGCAGATGTTCTTTGCCCTTTAATAGAACTGCCCTGGTTTTCTATGTGAGGCAGATTAAAGGAGCTGGGGAAACAGCTGGACACAGGGATTATTCATTTTCAGTGGGTCACATGGTGGACACACAAACACTCTAGTTTGTACCAGGACATATGGATGTGTATAATGTTTTTGTAGTGCCTATAGTGCAGTCCAAAAGTCAGAGACCGCCATTTATTTATTTAATTTCCAGTCTAAGCCTCAATATAGTACAATAATTTTTTTTCCAGGAGAATTTTCTCGGGAAATTAGACATAAGATAATCCATAAAATAATCTAGTCCAAAAACTGTTACAGATATAATTGGATATAATATTTAGCAGACAAACAGTAGTTAATGATTTTATCTTTGAGATAGGAGAAAATCAAGCACCACTCTTGCTTCAGACCTTAAAAGGGATTTGTTTGTTCTTCCACTGTGAGAAGAAAACTCACAGGTCTCAAATGATGTGCTGCTGTTAAAGCACTAATCACCACTTAGTACAGACCTTAAAATAGTTGATTGTAGAACATGACAAAAAGAAAATGCAACCAACTTCCAATACTGAACTTCTGAGAGGCAGATAATCCCTGTTGTTGTATAAATAATAATCTGGGTTTTATAACTCTCTTTCAGTTTTGCTGACATGGTGCTTTTATAAAAAGCTCTCATTGTGTGCTTATTTGTTTCATTTTTATTTTGATTCATGCTGTATAGTAAAATGAGTACTTATCTCCACTGTGAATGTGTTGCTCGATGGCTGTTTTAAATTGAGAGGCTCATGTTGAGTGATGCAGTACGATACGTTGTAATGTTCCACTCTAATAAGACAGATCATTATTAATTTTTTATTTATTTATTTATTTTTAAACAGGTCAGGTATTTTATTTATTTATTTTTAACCTTACTTAACCTAACTTAGTTGCTTCATGTTTCACAGTTGTGTCTGGTTGGCTGGCTGCCTGGCTGGCTGTCTGGCTCTCTGGCTGGCTGTCTGGCTCACTCTCAGTCTTGCTCTCTCTTTCTGTCCCTCGCTATGTCGTGTTCTCTCTGTGTGAGAGCAGTGTTAGTGCAGAGGTGAATCACTGACTCCCGGAGCGTGTTTGTGGGAGTGTGACCTTTTTCCATCCATCGGCCTCACTGTACTGTGACAAGTTGTCCTGGCTTGAGAAAGCCTCTTTATGCTGACCCACAGAGTTTCATCTCTGTGCCACATTCCACCTCCATCACCTTCTCCTCAGGGGTGGGGTGTAATTAGTGAAGGAGTGAGAGCCTCAGGTTTATTAGTCATTGTAAGATGATCATGAAACAGAACTACAGCATAAGTCTTCATGTATAAAACAGCAGCATGTCATTTGTGTTTATATTTCTGCTGCTTTCAGTAATGAACAAGCTGTGATTATGTTTATGCTAATGATTTCATTCTTTCATCCTCTCTTTCTCCTGTCTTTCGTCATCGTTTTCAACTTTCTTCTTTTCAGTTTCCTTATTTCCATCTTTCCTTCTCGTTTGTCTTTGCTTATTTCTATCTTTTCCTTCTTTCATTCTTACATTTCTTCTTTTTGTTTCTTCCAGGTGATCTACCTGAAGAAGACGCCAGAGGAGGCCTACAGAGCTCTGATCTCTGGCTCCAATGCTTCGTACCTGCCCTTCAGGTGAGAGATCACCACCCAAGTCATTCAGTTATGGCCCTGCTATTAACTCCACTCCTACTCCTTTTTTCCCCCCTTGCAGCCAGCTTGAATAGGCACATGCTCATTATTGTGCTTTGTGTTTAGAGGCTGTGTTCCTTTGCCCTATTTGTGAGTCACCTGAGCCGCAGTGAGATGTTGTTCTCAGGCATTAAGTGCCATGTAATTACCCCCTCACGCCGATGGGAGAGATAAGAATATGTTTTTTGGGGTTTCTGTATGACCTGCTTTTTTGCTTGATTTCACAAAATGCCCCACACTAACCACTGTTGTCATAAAGCTACAAAACTATCCTGTCCAGATTGCTGCTGGTGCTTTCCAGCCAACACCCCGATCATTACTTCTCTCCTGGCATGCCATGCTTTAATCTGCTCTAACATGGCATGACATATCGTGGCTTTATTGCTGACTCAGATTTTTTAAAAGACTGAACTACATTTTCAAGATAAATGAAGAGAAAAGGTGAGAAAATGTTCTGTATGAACGTTCAAATCAGTTGATAGAGTGCTTAATTCTCTCATGTTTAAGCAGAGAAAAAAGCACAAACAATCAATGTTGCTCTGTGGCATGATGCTAGATTATCTCACTGCTGCCAGCTGCCAAACTCTGTCTCTCAATTTGGGATTATAGTACAGCCAGGTCAGGAGCTGATGTAATCCGTCTTGTGTAGAGTTGGGCTTTATCCCAAATAGACACGCCACCTAAAACAGTAAACTCTACAGGCTATTTGTTTACAAGAAAACAGCGGTAGTATGAGTACTTCCTTTAATTGTGTGGAAGAGTACATATTTTATAAGGTAGATCGGGGTGGAGAACTGAGGACCGGAGCCCAGCACAGCTTGGTGATTTTCCTTATCTAGCATACCAGCTAAACCTGGTAATAAGCCTCTAAATTTAATTTTAGGTATCGCTGCACTGCTTTGAGATTATTACTCTTTTAGTGGATACTAACCTGGAGTTGAGGGCTAGTAAAAGTGAATGAAAGCAGGTCCGGAGCAGATGGAGCCCATGCTTTGGGATTTGTCAGTCGGTCAAAGAAAGGATTCTGTCCTGTATGAATGGAGGTTGCTGCAGGATAGCATTGGTGGTGCATGGGCAGTGAAAGGTTTGTTTAAAATGATAATCATCAGTATGCAGGTTTCCACTCAGGTGGCAAATTAAATTTAAGTGAGCATCTAAAATGTTGCACAAAAATTTATCAACTTTCTCTCAGTGCTGTTTAAATGAAGTAAACTCTTGAAGCCATGTTGGTAAAAGCACTACAAGTGAGCGTGCAGAGAAATCTTTAATATTGAACTGTTTTGTGTAGTTTTAGGTTTTAAATCATATGAGAAGGAAGATGATATCTCTGTTTACCATATCACACTATAATTGCATTTTTTAGACAAAAGCACATTTTAATTTAATCAGTTTATTTTTATTATGATCAGTTTTTATTATTTATATTGTTTTCATTGGCATTATTTTTACCACCAGTTCTGGCATAATTTCTTGGATTATTTTTAATCAGCGTGTGCAGTTGTTTCATCTTTAACAAGTTTCAAGGGATCAGCCCTTTCTGTTCTCTTAAATTATCAGTGAACTTTTATGATTGACGGAGTAATAGGAAAAGAATAATAATTAAAAAAGTAAAAGGTAGAGCACATGTGCAATATAAAGAAAGAAACATAAAGCTGTCTAGTTGAAGAGTAGTCAGGAGGATGTTCTAGTTTTTTGGGGGTTTTTTGCAGTGTGTAGGTTGGATGTTAATTATGCCTGAAATGAATGGTGTGTACATGTGAAAGCTGATCTTTAATTATGGGAATATTCAGTATGGGTGCAAGTTGTCTGACGAAGAGATTGACTGTGCGTTTAATATGGGGGCAGAGCCTTTTCTCAGCCTCTTGGTAATGAATGTCACATTGTAATTTGGCAAGGCCAGCTGTGGAGTCATGTCCAGGCGGCCGTACCATCGCTACTCCAGCCTGCTTTGTGCTTTCACTGCCATGCCGGCTCAAAGACGCTCTCCTGCTAGTGCTCAAAACAGCAGGAAAAAAATCCTGTGGAGATGTTATTATTATTCACTGACTGTCTGTCCATCTTGTTGATTTTAAGCATAATTAAAATCCCAGTAAAGAGAAGCAACAACAATAAGTGGCTCAGTTTGATATACTTAGTATTCTGTGTAATTCTTGCCTCTTGATCACTGGTTTCTGACCAGTCCATCAGTTGCACAAAGCTTCAAAAGACCCTTCTGCTCTGCCCTCTTCTCAGTAATAATGATAGTGATGAAAAAGGCCTGGAGGCTTAATTTAAATAAAATAATCACATTTAAACAGCAATGACAGAAGAATTATTATTATTATTATTATTATTATTATTATTATTATTGACTGCAAGGCACCCTATAACTACCATTCTCTAAATTTAAGATGCTTTCAGAGGTCAAATTATGCTTTGAACATTCTTAGATGTTGTGCTTTGTTACTTCCATTGTTAGTTAATGTAAAGAGATGTAATTTAACAAATTTTGGGGCTTTTTTTATGACAATTTCACACAATTACAATTAAAGCAAAACTACTGAGCTCAAATTACGCCGGAA
>CM067489.1:15081950-15166656 GCA_034552555.1 Semaprochilodus insignis | reverse complement strand
ATATGTATATATATATGTATGTATGTGTATGTATGTATGTATGTATGTATGTATACACAATTATATATATATAAATAAAAAAAACCGTAATGCTAAATCTTTCAACTTCACTTTAAGTGAAAAAAACACAAAAAATGAACTATCATTTAAATAAAGCATAACATACATTTTATACTGTTTATGCTAATTCTGTAGAATGGCCCATATACACTGGTATGAAAAGGTTTGAATGCTCCTGGTCAAATTACAGGTTTTTGTTGATTTTCCAAGTGAAAATAAGTTGGCACATGCTCTACAGAGAACACACTTCTGCAGATTTTCTTGCACAATTACTGTGTATTTGCTTCAAGTTATGTGACACAAATATGTTTATATCTNATGTATGTATGTGTATGTATGTATGTATGTATGTGTGTGTATGTATGTATGTATGTATACACAATTATATATATAAATAAAAAAAAACGTAATGCTAAATCTTTCAACTTCACTTTAAGTGAAAAAAACAAAAAATGAACTATCATTTAAATAAAGCATAACATACATTTTATACTGTTTATGCTAATTCTGTAGAATGGCCCATATACACTGGTATGAAAAGGTTTGAGTGCTCCTGGTCAAATTACAGGTTTTTGTTGATTTTCCAAGTGAAAATAAGTTGGCACATGCTCTACAGAGAACACACTTCTGCAGATTTTCTTGCACAATTACTGTGTATTTGCTTCAAGTTATGTGACACAAATATGTTTATATCTAATATGGTGAAAAATTGCTTACTAAAGGTTCTATAAAAATACTATATTTAATTTTGTTCCATTTAGAGGATATTAACTTATTTTCACTTATAAAGACAACAACACTTTAACTGTGGGTGTTGTAGATATGCCCCATATCAAACTCATCAAATGAGTTTGGAAAGACCCAAATTCAGCTTTTAACACTAGCAGTGCTTTCAGAACATTCACAAAGTTGTATGTTAAATGTATGTTATTTGAAAATCTGTTTATATTTTATGTTTCAGGCCCTGCAACACGGCTTCTTGAACTTTGACTCGTTTGACGTGACTGAATATGAACACTATGAGGTAACTCTTCATTTCGAAATGCTCTCATAGCTCACATGTTAACACTTTGAGCCACATCATTCGGCTCTACTGCAGTTTTAAATCTTGGTTGTTTTTTTTTGTGCCCTGCAGCACCATGAATGTAATATGAATCTGACACTGCAATGTTCCTTTAATGAGGGCAGCATGTTTCAGAAAGAAAAATAGTATTTATGATTGAGTAAAGTCAGGAAAAAGGAATAAAATAAAAGCTCCTCACCAGAATGTCTTGCAATTAAATGCTGATGTTGAAGAGATGACTGTTAAGACATAGAGGCCACAATATGGGGTATGTCATACCTTTCAGAAATATTGTATAAGCCAAGCAAAATACTATCTATTTAAAAATAGACAATATCTTTTTAATAGTAGGTTGCCACAGTTGACCTTGAACTGCAGCTAATGTTAAAGGATATAAATCTGAAACCATAGCAGTGTTCTGACAATGCAGGCCTAGCACTGTCAACGGCTTTTCTGCAAGCGTTTTTGCATTCTGTGATATCTGAGCACAGGCCTAAAACCACAGCAGTGCCCAAAAAAACTACATAGCTAGAGCTGCAGGGTCTACAAAAGTGCGTGTCTAGGTCAGCACTTGTTCAGTCAGTAGATAAACAGCAGGGAGCCCAGATACCTATTCAGCAGTTTCCAAACTACTTATATAACCATGTCCAAACCACTGCTCTGATATGAAGCTTTAGCCTAATGAGAAACTTGCTTGTAAACAGTTTTATCAGAAGCATGCATCAGGTTTGTCTATTCTCAAAGCAAAACATTTTGTACGCACCTAACATGCTTATCTGATTGCCTGTGTGGCAGTCTGATGTGGCACTCTGAGTTATTGTGGTGATTTTGAGTGCAGATTTTGAATTCTGCCTGTTGGTTAGCTAAGCTTATCTAAGTTTTGCCACCTCGTCTTCTTTACCTGCTGTGTGCTACCTGGTTAAGGTTGTGCCAGCCTTGTGCAACTCAGCTTGGAAGCACATTAGTTCCAGGTCTTGTCTTTCACAATAGTCTAACACCTGCATCTCTTGCTGTTTCTCTCTGTGTCCCCTCTCTAGCGTGTGGAGAATGGAGACTTTAACTGGATTGTCCCCAGCAAGTTTCTGGCATTCAGTGGGCCACACCCAAAGAGTAAAGTAGAAAATGGTGAGCTGGACATTTCCACATAGTTTTACCACTACAGCTCACTGTGTTCCCATCCTTTATGTACACAACAGTACCTAAGGGAACAAATATGTTGTAACCCTGAACAAACTGGATTTCCTGTTTTGTCTTGTCATGAGCTTGCCAGTAGATGGAGCTGTGGTGCCATAAGAAAAAGTTTCAGGTTAAGGTTCACTAGTTATATATCAGAAAGGCCTGCCATATAAGGACATGGGGTTGCAAGGACTAGTTGAGTTGTTAACTGTACTACTCTGAAATGACTCTTTAAGCTTGATGTTAATGGAATCCAGGGCTCGCTGGGGAAGACACTTCACGCAGTACTGACTTGTGGAGTTTGTTTTCATTCTAACATTTCTCATCCGATTTACAGCACTTCAAAGATCAGATGTTCTACGTTGTTATATCTGGTTTCACAAAGACTACGATAAATAGTTTTGTGTTCTTGAGGAGGCATAATATCCTGTTATGCTGTGAAGTTTGATTACTTTTATGTTTTTAATTTTCTCTGGCTTTCTGGACTTACGTTGTAGGAGAGCTTTTTGGCAAGGCCGCCTAAGACACCTAGGTCAGATACAAATCTGTGAAATTCTGGTGTCTGTATCTGCGATTCCCTGCAGATCCAACTTTCATCACATAACTGTCCAATTAAAAGAATTTGAAGTTGTGTAACCTCTTAGAGGCGATCTTTAAGAACATGTTTTAGTTACCGACTGAGGAACATGTGTGGTCATTCACAATGTGTCAACAATCATCTCAATCAAATCATTTTTTTGTAGGTAAAAATAAACTAACACATCCTCTACAGAGAACATATCGAATAAAATAAATATATAAATAAATAAATAAATACTAAATACTAAACTGTTAAAGTTGTGCACTAAAATGTTCTGAAGGGTATTTACAGCAGCATTGTATTGTATGTCTTTTTGAAATAATGGCCAATATATAGGAAGTAGATGCATGGGGCCTAAAACACAGCAACGCAGCAAAGCCCCTCATGATGTCTCCCATAAACCAAACAGCAGATCCAACAATCTTTAAAAAGTTGCATAGCCATAAAATGTCCCCTAAAATCTCCCCTAAAAAACTCTAAGTTTAAAGGTGATATTTTTCCTACTCCTAGAGACAAATTGTTCTCTTTTGTTCCAGGCTATCCTCTTCACGCCCCTGAGGCTTATTTCCCTTACTTTCGTAAGCACAATGTCACCACCATCATACGCCTGAATAAGAAGATTTATGATGCCAAGCGCTTTACAGATGCCGGCTTCGACCATTACGACCTGTTCTTTGTGGATGGCAGCACACCAAGTGATGTCATCACCCGCCGTTTCCTGCATATCTGCGAAAGCACTGATGGTGCTGTAGCTGTCCACTGCAAAGGTGTGTCCCACTCTGTCCCTCTCACCTCCAACTTTTTTCCCCTGTCTCACAATTTTGTCCACTAGGTGGCAGTGTTGGTTCAGAATTCAAATTTACTGCACACTTATACCCAAGTCAGACCATCTGTAGTTGCTGTGGTAAGCATCCTTCAGTTTTTGCAATTTTTTGCACATTTTCACACACTGAACTTTCTTGAGGATGATGAACCTTTTTGCCAGCAAAATAAATGCAATAAATTACAATTAACACACATTTACTGAATAAATGCTGGTGAAATAAAGCCATATGATTTTTAAATGTTTTTTTTTTCTGTGCCAGAAAACCACAACTAGCAGCTAACTGCCTAAGAAACTAAAGCATGTTTTATCTTGGCAAATAGAAGAGCACAACAGTAATATTGGCAAACTGTATACACCAGTTGATATTTCTTAAGCTGTTATGTTAACCAGCGTGTGGTTAGTCTCGACCCTCTACTGATGATGATTTTTCTTTCTGCAGAACAAGACTGTACGCCGCAGCACAATAGCTGTTAATCAAATTAAAATCAGAATAAAATATATCCTCTTCTACCTGTAACACAAATGTTGTATGGATGACAATTTTCTTGATTCGAGTTGTAGTCAAAATATTTTGGGAACACAGAATCATAAACTGAGAGCTGTGAATTGAATGCAGTCATGGACTTGGTGCCCTTGTTTCTTACTCTTACGCTTACTTTGAACAGGATGGGGCCGTTTGACTAACAAGAAGAACATTTATTCTTGGTTAGGCCTCAACATTAATGTTCATTAATGTTCAATAAAGTCTATGACCAGCATCCATCCATGATCACTGTGTTTTTAACCCATAGACATCATAGCTATAAATATGTTAAAACTATATTACTAGTTTTCATTCATTTGTGAATTATTTCTCACTCATTTGTTTGCCGGTGCTTATAGAATGTGGTAAGTGGCACCAAGATTTCCTAGCAGAAATGCGGCTCTCAACATTCTTTATCTATGGGTTGTTTGTTACAATTACACATATTTTTTGGGCTTTTGCCTCTTTGAGTATAATTTTCCATGACAAATGTTTTCATGTTTTGGCTCTGTGCTGTGTGCAGCGGGTTTGGGTAGGACGGGCACATTGATTGGCTGCTACCTGATGAAGCACTACCGGTTCACTGCAGCTGAAGCCATTGCATGGATTCGTATCTGCAGACCTGGCTCTGTTATTGGCCCTCAGCAGCACTTCTTAGAAGAGTGAGTAGAAACATTATTATTGGTTAATATTACTGTTTCTCTCCACCTTCTGGTACCCCTCTGCCACTTGAAATTACAGAAAAATTACAGTTTCTTATGATTATGACTTATTATGTCATAATAATAACTTGGTGTTACATAGTAAAGAGTAGTGGTAGCATAATCTGACCTAAATTGTGCAGCTATGTTTCTGAAAATACTAGTAGTGAATCAGACTCAGCGTCAGCCAATATAAAAGATCTGGAACAGACTGGGTGGCAAAAAGCTTGTATCAGGACTTCCCTGCTTAAAGCATAAGATTATGCCTAAGGACCATGTTTTAAAACTGAGTGCCTTGTGTATTAATCTAATCCAGGATAGTCTGCTAACCAGAAATATGTGAATATGGTAAAAACAAACCTCAGTAAGACATCATTAAACCTGATATCAAAGACAATGAAAAGAATGTGTAAAGATCATGCTTTTTTCTAGCAGTAGATTTGATATAATGTACATATTTAACTGTGCATTGTTGTGCAGTGGTGTTATTTTTGTCATACAGATGTCTTTATAAAATATTGAATTTGTTTTTTTAAATTGTGCCACAGCCCTACTGGAAAACAAGGGTTTTGTTTTTTAAATAATGATATGATGAATTGTGTTTGCTTATTATGACCAGAGACATAAATGAGCAAGATAAATAAGATAAAAGAAGTTTTGATTTCAGACTTTTGACTGTAATTTGTATATTTTTTGTGAAAGTTGAATTTGTCATTTTACTTACAGTTGTCAGGGTTTGTTAAACAAAGAAGCAGAATATAATATGTGCTGAGTATCATGAACAAGTATTCTGATGCTGTTTTGTTTATACAACCCGCTTAAAGGTGCAATGTTTAAACCTAGAGCAATGAGGCTGCTTATTTCAACCATACTTTAACCCATAATCCCTGGGTCAGGCTTGTACTGTTCTCCTGAAGTTGTTTGTGTTCTCTGGAACCTCTGAAAAATTCACCATTTTTTTTTTTTTTTTTTTGGTTGTAATATTTTATCTCTGTTGAAAACACCCGTCTAGTATTTTGTCTTTTGGTGGAAATTTACAGGAAGCCCTGTTGAGTAAATTAATGAGAATGCACTCCCTTGCAGAGGAGAGGAGGAAGCTCTATCAGATACTGAACACATTCTAGGTTTGATATAGTGGGTGAGAATTTTACTCAGATGCCTATGCCTTATACACTTTGGGCCCTGATCCAGTACGGCTGGTTTAGCAGAGCCTGACACATTAGAATGTGCGTGCCTGGGTTGGCTGTGAAGGCCAGGTCATGTCCGATTCTGTCAGTGGTGAGTTAAAGCAGGCCGCTGTGGGTCCCCTTTTGCTGAAGTGTTGTGTAGCACGGCTAATGCTGGAACAAAGGCCTGAGGAGAGATTGTGGAGAGTGCTCATAATGTAATGGTGATAGTCAGAATGTGGTTGTGGTTGAGAGGTGAATGTTATCTAACATACTTTCCTCCTGAGGACACTGTGCAGTGTGTGAGAACAGTACATAACATTCAGGAATGCCTTAAACTTTAAACTTTAAACAAACAAAAATGTTATTGCTGTTCTTTCTCTTTGCTTCCATTTCCCATCTATCTCTCGGTCTATGTATGTGTCTCTCGACTTGCTTTCCATTTTCTTTGTTGCTCTTTGTTCTTTTTATCTGAGGTTCTTTCTTTTGTTTTTATTTTCTGTCTGTGTTTATTTCTTTCTGTCTGTCTTTCTTTCTGTCTGTCTGTCTGTCTTTCTTGCTTTCTTTCTTTCTTTCTTTATTTATTTCTTTCCTTCTTTCCTTCTTGTAGTCCTTCTTTCTTTCTTTCTCGTTCTTTCTTTCTGTATTTAGTGATTTGTTCTTGTATTTATTTGTCTTGCTTTTTGGCTTGATTGTAGGAAGCAGGCAAATCTATGGGCTCAGGGTGAAGTGTATTACTCTCAGCAGCAGAAGGTGCGTGCGTATGAAGAACGCAGCGTAGGCGTGCCTCACCTCATCTCTAGCATAGGCGACCTGACCATCAGCACCTGCATCCTCAAAACCAGCAGCTTGGACCGAGTGGAGGAGGTCAGTTCTCTCCAACAGACCAAACACCCACCACTCCATCTGTACCTTTCAGCACCGCTTAGCTGTGGGCTTAAGACCTTTTGGCTCAGTAAACAGTACAGATTCACATGCTTTCATGCTACTGATAGTACACGACTTGCTCATATATTGGACAAGCTCTCTTTTGCAGGACCAGTGATGCTGGATCTGTAATTAATTAATGGGGCTCTAATTATTTGGTGTAGGGAAAAGTAGGACGTTTATTCAGACAGTAGATACACTGCTGTTTAAATATGCAGTTACGGTTTCTAGTACTAGCTCACAACCTCATGCTTCTTTGCAGTATAATCGTGAATCTGATGAGTCACTCTTAGTATCTGTCTGACAAAGAGAAGAAATCATTAGTTCAGGTATTTTTTATGACATTTTTCAACTTTGTCTCAGTATTCTTTGTGAGATGATGGGGTTTTCCTGATAATGTCAAAGGATTTTACTGGTGTAAATAATTAAATGTACATAAATCCCAGTGCTGTTTTAGCTTTATTGCACAGCTCCAGCAAGTGGTGTGTGATATGTTTTTTGAACAGAATAATGACTACGGTGATAATGGTCTCGGCATGACTCAAGGAGACAAACTGCGTGCCTTAAAAGGCCGTAGGCAGCCCAGATCAGCAACCACCGGAACTCTGAGGTAAGACCTTACTATTAGGTGAGGGGATACAGTCATAATTCATAATAAATGGAAAAAAAAAATCTTTTTACACAATTTATTTACAACATTATGTAGGGATCTCTATTATTATAGGGATAAATATTAATAAAACTAAGACTTTTTATGCCTTTGTGTCTTCTATGAGTGTCAGTGAGGTATTTTTCTCCTATACACTGTCATGTAAATAGATAAAAACAATGGGCTGACCTGTTGCCTGCCTGGCATCTTGGTTAGTGCTGTTAAAGTTGGAAGATTTAATTAATTTCTGAGAATCTTCTCCTGTTTCACCTAATGTTTTTTTCCCTTGAGAAATCACATGTATGGGTGCACTTTAGATTATCTGTTGTTTACTTTTAGAGAAGTGAGTAGCGGCGTCAGATGTTAACTGAACTTAAATTAGTAGTCTTACATGCAGGACAAGTTCTTATAATATGCAAATGCTTAATATACTGTCCATGACCACACCCACCCCCAAAGTTGCTTTACGAGTCAGTCAACTTCCATTACCATTTAGTAATGCAGGTGAGTGTTTTGCATTTTCAGTCTCTCCAACAGACGATGTGAGCTAAAATAATTACATAGAAACAGGGCGGTGCGCGGTGGTGTGTTTTGCAGTCAGAGCTGTGGTTGGCATAGAAACACACTTGTCACTTGTCTCACAGAGATGTTGCCTTTGTTCCTTTAGTACTGGTGGACCCTCAAAGATGATCTGAGTCTCTTGTCTCTTTATTTTTTCTTTCTTAATTTGGTGTAATTGGTGCATCTAGGCAATAGAAGCAATTTGACAAACAGCACGACTGTTTGCACAGTGTGTATAAAAGCATGGAAAGCTCCTGCTATTGCTGCATGTTGAATGTGTAATTTGTCTGTAAGGAGAATTTCAGCTTGATTTGAACGCCTTGGTTGTTTTGGTTACAACTAATAGCTTATCAATGTTCTTTCACTTTTCAGACTTGAAGACATGAAAATGCACACCAGGTACCCATCACAGCCTTTCAGGTTTTATTCCCACTTCAATCACAATATTTCTTCTTTTTTTCTGCTTCTTCCTCCTTATCTTCCTCTGCTGCTTCTTCCTCTTCTTCTGGCTCTTGTCCCTTTCCTTTTGCTTCCTCATCCAGTCCATCTTCTGCTTTTTCTTCCTTGTCCCCTTTCTCCTCTTCTTTTCCTCTTTCTCCTTTTCTTTATCTCCTCCTGCCTTTTTGATTAATGTGTTAATGGGTTAAAGGGAAATTGTGTACATTGTGTAACATGTCTGTATTTGTATTGCAAAAACTAACAATACAATCTAGTGTTATTGTGGTATTATCAAGACCTGTGGATTTGCCTCCGGCCAGTGTTTTTCACAGTATGCAAAAACAAATATCACCTTATAGGTACTTGTCCGCATCCTCTTTCCCCTTTCAGACACACATTATGCAGGACAGGGTCCTCTTTGTGCTCCTTGAACTCAAGAAGCGCCCGCTTTGAGAGCAATACAGTCGCATGCAGATACAGATGATGTTTGCGATGATGCAGATGGGCCGCTTTTTAGCACTTTGGGTTCTGATGCAAATTCACATCCTCTTTTGAACGAGTGTTCGGCCCTTAATTAATTTCCCACAAAGAGTGGCGAGAGAAGAGAGCTCTTGGTCCGCCCACTCCTTTTAGTACACAGAGAAAGAGAGAGAGAGACTCAGGGAGTAGAAGTTAGAGCAAGGAAAAGTGGGGAGTGGAGATGAGGCTGAGAAAATGATGGATAAAATGTGTAACATATTATACTTCTGCTTTTGCATATTAGCATTATGATGTCTCCTGTAGTATATCCTTAATATGAAGTGCTGAAACTTCAGTCACATAAAGCCACAGAAACTTCTCCAGAATATCAAATGCTAAACAGTTTTTAAAAATTAAGTATTGCAAAGCCCAGTGTAATAAAAATGATAAAAAAATTATTATGTCCTTCAGATAATTTTACCACATACATCCATAATGATTTTTACATGTCCTTTCAAAAAATGTATGTGGTGTATAGGTGTGACATCACAAATTAAAGAATTTTAAACAGACTTTTTTCACAACTCCACATATAGACAGATAGGGGTGTAGGGAAATTTGTATCTTTAACTATGTTTTCATACTTTATAAGTCTCTATTAAAATAGAAAGCGAGAGAGGAAATTAGGTTTTCAGTGAAATGGTCCATCTAACAAATTTGTTGTGCAGCCAAAGACAAACGGATGGATTTATGAATGAAGATCAGTGGTATGATTTTAGAATTGGAGGGAGAGAAATGAAGTGGGTTTAGAGAGGTGGATGGATAGAGATGAGAGCACATGTTATCTAGTACCAGTACAAAAAAGTTTAGAATTCTTATAATGAGAAAAAAATGTGTAGTGCCAAAAGTAAGGGACTTCCATAACAGTGGTAAATGTTATTGTATGGTAACAGTAAACCATTGTTAGAACAAGTAAGTACACTTTTTCAGAATTTTAGAAATAGATTTATGTGTTTATTTCATTTCAATGTTTTTTTTTATCTTTTATCTTTGCTTTATCGGCAGGATTTCTGTCGATTCAGATAAATCTGCGAGAAAGAACTTATCATTATTGTATTTGCATACTCTTATGTTAAATATCAGTCAGGCCTTTATACTTCAACACCCTGTTTTCTCAGAGGTCATATCAGGGTGCTTAAGTTAAGACTTTTAGCTGTGGTCCCTTTTGTGTAGTTGGTATATTATTTGTGCCCCGTGTGATATGACATGCAGCGGCACATTGGTGTTCAGAATCAATAGGGAAAGTCCAGAGACAAGCTTGTTTGTTTGTTTGTTTGTTTGTTTAGCGCAGACTGACATGTTTTCTTCGATACAGTCTTCTTGTTCTGCTTGAACATGTTGGTGTTGTTTCACAAATCAAATTGTCAGAAACTGGAAGCTAATAACAAGCTAAAACCATGGTTTTTACTCCTTTCTTTGAGGATGCCCATCTGGCCTTTTGCTTTTGTAGTCTATACTGCTTTTGTTTTCTGACTTACAGCACTTCTAAATCAGTCAGTTCCACAGCCATATTAATCATAGTACTGTAGGTTAGACCCCTAAAGGTACTTCATAAAGTTTCTTTCAGTAGTTCAGAA
This sequence comes from Semaprochilodus insignis, assembly GCA_034552555.1. Lineage (NCBI taxonomy): Eukaryota > Metazoa > Chordata > Actinopteri > Characiformes > Prochilodontidae > Semaprochilodus > Semaprochilodus insignis. The sequence continues at coordinate 15,155,890 of CM067489.1, read as the reverse complement.
TTTTGGAAACAAAGTTATGAGATGTAATCATATTTTTTTTAAATACAAGGCATGATGGAAGGTAATTTTATTAGAAAGTTTGACTACTTTCACTCCAAACCTGTCTTTCTATTTGTCCCGCAGTAGACTGAGTGCAGCCTCCAGCCCCCAGGGTCACGTTTCACCCCTCAAATCCTCCAAAGTGTCATCTTCTTCCTCCATCTCCGCTTCTGCAAAGAGAATCGGCAGAGTCTCCTCTTCCTCATCTAACCTCAAAAGGTGTGCCCCTCAGTAGCAATCTTGTACTTTCATATGCCCTTGTCCTATTTGGGCTTACACCCATGTTTCAATTTCCACATCGCTTCCCTGCCCCCATCCTTTCTACATCTCTCATTTTTGGCCACGTTCTTGTTTCCTACCACTTTAACGACTTTTCTTCCTTTCTTCCTTAATGTAAATTCTTTTTTTTTTTAACTCCTTTTCTTTTTGTCTTTTCTCTTGTCCTGTACTTTCCCTTCAGCCCTCTTGTGGTCTTTCTCCCTCTTTGTGACTACCCCATGCTCTAATAGGAACTTTTGGAATAGATACAATAGGGCCAGTTCACTTAATTCAGTAGGTGACTCACTCACTCCTGCTGATCTGTTAAAGAAAGAGCCAAGGCCAGTACCACAGTCTCTTTTACTTTCACTCTTACACATGCACCCTCCCCTTCTCGCCCTCTCTACCTTCCTCCCTCTCTCTGTACAAACTGGCGCCTCTTGAGATCCAGAGTGTTTTTGTTCTATTTTGGTACTGAGTACATGACTGTTGTTTCTTCTGTCTAACTGACAGCTGTGGCAAGCACTTTTTTGGAAATGTTTTGATAGAAATTTCTTTAAATTGAGCTAATCGACTATGATTGTAGTCCGTTTTCAAAGCATACATTGACCAACATGAACCCAAAGCTGAGACAACACATTCTTATGCAAGCAGTTTTGCTCCCACATACTGTAGACATCAGAATTAAACCGAAGGTTTGAAGCTTTTCCTCTACTGGCTTCATCTTCTGTGCTGTGTATGGGCCAGTTTTGTTTTGTAGATTGTGTAGAGCGTATTGTCCTTTTTCACGCAGACTCATGCATACATTTGATTTAAGTATTTGTTGGGTAAAGTATCTCGCAGTTAAAAGCAAATGGCTGAACTATGTTTTAGAACCTCCATATTGTTTGATTTCACCCAAAGAAAGTGAATGGCCTGTGATTAGGGTTCCACTTCAGCATTTTTTGTACACAGTGCCTTGCCAGTGCATTATGGATGTATCACACAAGTGGCCACTATCAGCACAAGGTGAGGCATGCACAGTGAAGAGGTTTTTTGTCTCTTCATTTTGGGAGTAATTACTTCCTAGCTATGAGCTTCAGTTTAAAACTGTGGTGTATTACCATTGTTTCTAGCAGTGTTATCATTTTGTAATATTATGTATATTAAATATTACATTTTTAGTGCTGCTGCTTATGAACCACATTTTTATAGGAAGACTTTATACCTTTAGACACCTTAGGGGGTGCTGTAGAACCGTGGTCTGTCCAGATTTCTGTTATAAAAACAAACTTAAGCAACACACAGTGAAAAAATGTGGGCAGTCTGGGGTCCCCTTGAGAGCAAGTTTGAAAGCCTTGCTGTAGATGATTAGGTTTTAACCAGCTGATCCACATCTGACTTTTAATACATTTTCCATGGAGGCCATGAAATGTACTTCCATTTAACTGTAAGTTACTTTCTCCAGCAAACTGTGGGATAAACCTGCAAATCTGCATGAAAAACACCCGTTGGTTCTGTTGCAGTGATAAGTCCACCATCGTCCCCCCACTACCCCTCTGTATTTGTACCCTCTACCCCCAGCTCCTCTCTAAACTCCAGATTAGCCACCTCCCTGGGCAACCTGTATGAGACAGATGGAGACTGTAACAGCACTGGGAAGCAGCCTTCGTCCTCCTCCTCTTCCTCTTTATCGTTCTCACCCTCCTCTCCCTCCTCCTCTACACCTCGTGTGGCCTTCAGCAGCCCTTCTGCTCTGGCTGCTCACAACCACCACTACGAAGTCAACAACAATCAGTACAGCTCCACTGGCCCTAATGCTAATGGGGTTGGCCAAGGCAAAAACCCATCATACACCAGCCACAACCAGAACCACAAACACAGCAGCCCAGCAGGGGCCTCCTCCACCATTGGCAGGTTTGGCATTGAGGAAACAGCTCAAACTCAAGGCACTGCAGGCCTGAACCGGCTCTCGGCCCGCTACCTCAGCCGGTCCATACCCGTAAGTGAACTCCTCCGTTAACTCCCCTACACACCCAGCAGCAGCATCCTCCTTCTCTTACACTCACTCTATTCTTCTTTCTGTACAGTGTTTTCATTCTAATCTTGCTGATGCCACTCCAGTCTTTACACTTTGAGACTCAAAATAATAATTCAGCCTAAAATTTAATTTACACAAATTTTCCCCAAAAGTGTAGTTGATTAGTCATGAGGTCTGAATTTTGCTTTTTATTTTTGCATTAGAGCTCCAAAATACCCCTAAAATCTAGCCAGTACATCTAATATTTCTCATTATGAATTGCTATTATTTTGTGCAATTATTATTTTATTTTTTTTTGTTTGTTTTATCTGTTAAGTGTCTTATTCCAGACAATTCTGCTTGTTTTAAGCAAACAAAAACTCAAACATTTAACAGTATCCTCCAGTGGAAGACAAAATGACAAAGCAAGTTACAATGTTTAGAAATAGGTTTAATATTATTTATTTGTTTGCAAAAGTTACAATTTATACATGTGCCAGACAGTCTTGTCTGGAGTGAATTTAATCATGCCATACATGCAAATGTGTTGGGAGTCTTGTCAAAGGACTTCTATAGAAATAATGTGGTGTGCTTGCCCAGGTGGGGAACTGTACCCCAGTTTCCACCTTGAGCCTAGGTTATCCCAAGGAAATAATTGTGCTAATTCCCTTTTAGGCTGAACTTTCACAAGTCTTAAAATTGAAAGAAAGAAAAAAAAACTCTTTCTGATGGAGTTTTGCCCCTAACTAGACTTTTTTCTTTTACATCTAACAGCGTCGTTTGAAGTCATCTTTATACTTTTCTGCTGTAATTTGTGTGTGCATACACCTTCTTGTGCACACATATGCACAGGAGATGTACAACCCTGTTCTAATGCTCTTCTGATTATTGCCAGGGAATTTCACACTGTGTTTTTCTTTTGCCTTCTAATGAAGTGCTAATTAATGCTTTCAAATATATACCAAATTGCCATCATCAAGCGAGGTTTAATTGATTGTAGCGCTGAGACTAATTTTCTGATTTCCTCACTGTGCTCTTATATGCTCTACCTTTTAACTTCTCTGCTTCATTTTGAGTGCATCCCACGCTCACTCAACCAACCATTACAATTCAGCTAATCTGTCTCTCTGTTAGTATGGTGCAGGCTTAAACACTGAAGCTTGCTTTATTTGTAACATATCTCAGACACTAACAGGACTAACAGCTGGTTCCATGCTGCTGTTAGATGCGCTGGGAGTGTCATAGGCTGCAAGAGGTGCTTATTTAAATGCAGTGACTGCAAACTTTCCGATTCCTCATTTAAGTAATGTCAGTAAGAAGCTACGCTTTTCAGTCAGTGCTGAGTGTAGGTACTAGTCAATACATCATATACATTATTGGCTGACAACATTGGTTTTAGGTTATACAAATTTATCAGTATCTTCCCAAACAGATATTTATAAATGGCATGTTTTGTATTGTACTGCAGTATAGTGGTAAACTGAAGATATGCTTATTAAAAAGGTAGTTGATGGTAGAAACAACAAACAATCTCAAACATTTTAGTTTGCAATGGTTTATTCTCCTTTTAATTGAGCTGTATAAATGTGCTTGAGCGTTAGCCTATTTGACTTGTGTGAAACCCAGGTTTCAAAACTTGAATGTGATCAGAGAAGTTGTTTCATTTTCAGTATGAGCATCACTTAGCTTTTAGCATTAGCAATGCTATAAAGGCTCAGACAATCCACCCTGGCACTACTATATTTATGCTTATATTTACTGGCAGCTGTAAAATAGCACTATTTTGAAGCATCTAAACAGCTGGTCAGACTAAAGTACTTTTTTATGCATAGATTAATCATGAAAGTACTATTGAAGTTAATAAAATATATTTCAGTTTGATCATGTCGATAATGTTTTATTCTAGTTTTTGGTCAAAAACATGCAACATTTGCCACAGCCTATTTTTTTTTATTTTAAGGCAGATATTTTAACAGCTTACTCCTCAACTTGTTACTCCAGTAAATCAAATGATTCATTACTGATGAGAGTATCCAAACTTAACATACGTGAACAAGTCACAGTAACTGAAATTAACAGCGCTGTTAAGAATGCTGACTCTAATGTTTATATTATGAGTTGTTGTGAACCGAGTATCATATCTAACCATTTACATGGAACATCATATCAGTTAGGAAAGCTTTGTTTACCTGCCATAATATAAGTCTGTTTTAATTTTTGATTTTAGTTTATTGTATTGTCCAGTGTCTATCAGAAGTGTAGCTTCAGACAGATTCATCCACAGATTCTTCAGGACCACCTGTGTTTATGTATATTATACTTGAAATTCTATGTCCAGCAAAGGAGGCAGTTTCTCTTCACTAGCAATGTCGCAGTTCTTACAGGCAAATGTATGTTTGACATCATGTGACTTTTACCATGAAAGGAACAATGTATGTGTCAGTAGCCAACCCTGCAGTCCATGCAAAACAGTGCAACACTGCAAGTTAGGAAATGTAAGTAACAAGTGAAAGGAAACAGTAGTACCAGAGTAGAAATTGGAGCAGCTGAATTTTAGCATTTGGCCCTTCTATAGGCTGACATTATGCTGACCTGAAAACAGCACCTGGGGCATCCTATTTCTGAAGTCTTTTAGTCCCTGAAATCTGTTTAGTTATCACGATAAATTCAATTAGGGCTTAATCTAGGACAGAAGGTATTTCAGAACAGTTAAACAATAAACAGTTCCTAAGTTCATTATCTTATCCTGACTTCAGATAAGAGAGCAGTATTACAGAAGCATCCTAACTAGACAACATTTACTAAACACTCCTCTAACTTCAGAACAAACTCAAAGGTTTTCAGGCTTATGTTTTAACCATCTGTTTTTATTATTTTGTGCAGAGACAGGCAGGGTAGTTCCCTGTAACTAGCGTAATGACATTATGTTTATGTGCATTGCAAAATAGAGCTTTCATTTGTGATTTTTTTTTCCTAACAACATACATGATCTCCACTGTCTGCTCCTAACGAAACCTCATAAAATAAAATATTACAGTCATAGTGGTGAATAATGAGGAGACCCTTGAATTTGTGGCTGTATACCTGTAGTAATAACCTTGCCATGGACGGCTAAAGCATTTGGGAAATGTAAACTGAAACTGGGGATTGGCAAAACTCTGATAAACTGCCCTGGGCACTGCCAGTATTGCTAACTTCCAGTTCAATGCAGTTTGTTTTGACTTTTTTTAAAGCTGTCTGCATAACTAACTAACTTTTTTAGCATAATTTTAATTACATGTTTATGTCTTAACTGTAAAAAATCTCATCTTGATCTGTCACATCTTAAGACAAAAATCCAGTCAATTTCTGTAATAAGCCTGTCATCTTCATTACCTGATGGTTCTGTTACAAACCATTAGTCTGCTTTTAGAGCAGCAGAATGACCTGAATAATTTGTGTGTCAGTGAGTAAGTTGTATAACCTTGAAGGGAAAGTCCAAGAGTGATTTTTCTCTTTTCTTTCTTTAAGTAGCTACTAGTTGCTTCCTTTAAACTTGGCTCTTGGTTGTTTTTTTTTGTTTTTGGTTTATTTTTTGGTTTGTTTTTTTCCTGCACCACCCAAATAAAACACTTCTCCACAAGTACACCAACAGGAAGAATTGGGTTAATCCCCTCCATTTTCCTGACGCTTCCTCTTCCTTTGGAAACAGATTTTAGTGGTAGCTTAGGCCTACACCCTCATCCTGAAATACTATTACAAGTATGTTGTTTTGCTATTATGGAGACATTCTTAGAATGGACACATCATTAGTTATGAGACAATAAGTGGAGGAGGCGTCCAGCCCCTTACCCCAGGCAAAGACGAATGTAACTGGCAGGTAATGGTCTCTCCTTCCTGAACTACACAGTTGAGTCACATTATTATGACCAGAGTCTATCCAGAATATCCAGAGTAACCGCTGTGTGCAGCACGGACAGCAGCTAGACGGGTTGCGAGTGACTCAATAAGGTCCTAGTAGGTTGTTACAGGTATCTGGAGCCATGCTGACTGCAGTGCATCCCACAGCTGCTGGAGGGTGCGTAGGGGATTCTGCAAGGATGGATTCATACCATGAATGAGTGAACCCAGAGAATGCCATGAAAACCTGACTTCCTTCATGAGCTATGCGCTGCCTTAATCATGTCATAATAATGTGACTCGACTGTGTAACAGTGTGTAAACTGCCAAACTATTCTTTGGAGGTGTTGTTTTTTTGTTTTTTTGCTCTTTTGCTCTCATCACTGTTTCACATGCTCTTTTTATTTATTTATTTATTTTTTTTACTCCTCTTCCCTACACACATCTGCTGATGTCCACCGCTTCAAAGCCAATTTCCCATCATGCATTCTATTTTCAGACGGCTGCCCTCCCCTCCTCCCCTTCATAAACATTTTGTCCTGATCTCTTCATTATTCCTGCTGGATATGCGTATTGTTTTATTTTTTTGTCGCTCAGTTATGCATGTTGTATATCTGTATTTGGCAAATTCCATAATCAAAACAAATGTTGGTCTGTTAGAGTGAGTATAATTTGCGCATATTTAATACTAATTTAATTAGTATTAGCAGTTTTTTTCCTTCTTTTTCCCCTCCAAGCCAACATACCTCAGCTTTGCTCGGATTTTTAGACTAACATTTAGCTGCATCCTGAGATGTAATTTTCTGTTGTTATGTTCCACTTAGTAATTGCTTTCTCTCCTCCTTTTTCACTGTACAGTCCCTTCAGTCGGAGTATGTTCAGTATTAAAGCTGCGACCCTGCGCTGATTCCCGGGCCTGCAGTGGCCTGCCCTCCATCCACCCCAGCCCACCAGAGTCTTTCACCCACCACTGACCTCCAGCCTGCATCAGGAGCAAAAAGGGAAGTGAATGAAGCCAGAGATGCTTCTCGATACAGTTGTTTGGACACTGGCTGCTTTCCTGTAGCTCCAGTAGGCACAGGTTATTACTGACTTTATTCCACATTGCTAGCTCATACCAGGGCTGAAGTCCAGCTATTTGCTGTCGACAAACTGTTTCCACACTCTTTACTCAACAGCTATAGCTCCTTTTCTCTGTTTTGAAATATGTGTTCTACACATTATGAATAAATGAACATATAGTTGTACTAAAGAAAGTTTATTTTTAAATGACAATATTATTTTTTTTGTTTGTTTGTTTTTTTAAAACTATATTTGTCTGTACTATTTTATCTGATCTATATCTTAAGCTTAAGTCAAGTTTTTTTTTTTTTTTTTTTAATATGTCTAGTGTACATGTTGTACTTTTGATTCAAGAATATATACCAGGGTAACAATTATTTTGTTATGATTTCCCAGAGTGTAATTCTTTAACATATCAAAACCCTAAAGTATGAGGGCTAAACTGATTTTTAGCAGAATAATATCTATTTTTGAAGGGACATTGTTAAAAGCAGTACTGAGGTGCAGGCTGGAACTTTAATGCTTTTGTGCAAACTTGTAGACATTCAGAGTCACTGAGGGAAAAATAATGGCATGTGTAGAATCCTGCTGAGACTGTTCCCATCTGCGAGGGAAAACGCACAGCATGATTCTAACTTTCTGCGTGGGAGAAATGTTTGAGGTAACGTTTGTATGAAATAATTGGATGGACTAATTTTCTCCAAGCCGCTTGTGAACAGTGTTCATGACTGTTAGTATAATTTAACTTGGTTGTATCACACATCTTTAGGAGGTTTGGGGGCTGTTAAATGGTTGTTAAAGTGGCTCAGTGCAAAAATTATGTCTTGGCAAATGAAATCTTCTTTAGTGAAAATGTGGAAATGTACACAGTTTCTCCCTTAACTCCAGATGTATTTAATTGGTTAAGCTACATTATTCGTCAAAAGAGTAGTTGCACAAATAGTTGTATCCAGAAGGAATCAACAGACAGGAATGAAACTTGGTGGCAAGGTTTGACATTTTAAGACATTTGAATAATTCAAATTTCGTACTAGGCTGCTGTGCATGTGATATAAGCAAGGACGGCCTTTATCGCTGTACCTGACTTGTAGATGTTCAGCAAACAGTGTATGTTTGCTGTCCATTGTTTATGTGTTCAGTTTTATACTGAAGCCATTAGGCTAATGTACACTACAGGTCCAAAAGCCGGGTGCCAGGGGGCTTAATACCTCTTTAACTGACACTTGACATTGGGCATAGGAACCTCAGGTTCATGTGCGGCAGTGCTTTTCATTACATAACATTAATCATTAATAAATTAATAAATAACCATACAAGAACTGCAGACACCAAACATAACTTCGCTAATTGACTACATTTAGAGTAAAGGCAAAAACTGTGTATGTTTGTTTTTCAAAGAACCATATCTGTAAATTTTGTCAGTTTTTTTTTATCTAATATTTCTCATTCTAGAATTGTTATGAATTTTTCAGATTAATCAACCTAATTAATTGGACAGTGGGGTCCAAAGGTCTGAGACCACATTCTAAGATGTATTTTCATTTAAACCTGGAAATAAACAGTTTTTTTAAATATTAAAACAAAGAAAAGTTATGACAAGTGAAATGAAGAAAAATGTGAAAATCAGTAGTGAAATGCAGTGTTCACTATTCCAAGTCATGCCTATCTGTAACATTGTAGATATCAAAGACGTTGTGCAGAAACATCAGATTTTCTGAAGTCTCATTTCTTCTGCTGAAGCTCATGTTCAGAAGACACTGTGGCGGATTTGATCTTCTCTTTTCTTTCCAATTGTTATATTGATAGTATAATTTAAATGAAAACTTTTGATAATAATGCAAAATGGAAGTATTTTCGGTAGTGGTCTGAGACTTTTGGACCCCCACTAGATTTGTGGACATTTCAGTTTCATTTTTAATGTATGTTATACAAAATAAAATCCTTGAAACAAAGAAAATACAAAAAAGCATGAAATTGTTAAAACCGTCAAATAGAAGTTGTGCACCTTTTTTATTCCCTTTTTTTAGAAAATTCAGTGGTCCTCTGAGTATATAAGGTAGTGTTACTTTAACTGCACTAACTTGCTTGCTGTCTTTTTTATGGCAGCAATCTTAACTCCCACACAAATCTCATTGCAATGCAAGGTATGCACAGCTCCTTTAAAGCCAGCTATGCTGTTCACTGATGGTGTTTCTTAATGCACGTGATGAATGTAGCTACTGAAGACGCAGAGACTGTTTCTAAATGGCTCTATGATTGTTTCAAAAGAAGTGCATTGATGGATGATTTGTTTTGTATGTGAGTTTACAGAATTATTTGATGTTGAGTTGTACAGTGTTTGTAACACTGAATGTCATTTAATGTATACTTTATGGACATTGTCTTTGAGTTTTGTTAAGATATTAACATCTTGGACCTACAGATGATTTAAGCCCAGTCAGTTTTTAAAAGACTGTATCCAATGACTTCATCTTTACATTAATTTTCCGGTTAGACTGTCTCTGACAGCTCTTTACATCAGTAAGATGATGTGGGACAATATTTTATTTTGCATTTAATCCTGATTTTTTCAAATAATGTAATAATGTAAGAAATTACTGTTGTCACCTCCTTGGCCGTGTAGCACTCTGTACATTCCAGGCAATGTAGTGCTTTTCTACATTTCTACATTTTTGGGAGAATCTTGTTAATGGAAGTATTCTACCTCTCCGAAATCTACAGATGATGGCTGTAAAATACTATCTTGCATATACAGTATGTAGATATATATATGTTTTTGGAGCAGTATATGAAGAGCATTTACTTAATGTATGTAGATCAGTATTTGAGCATATACAGTTAAAGGGGGCAATGAGATGTTTAAAAAGGGTATAGTTTTTAAAAAGAAGGAACAAAATAAAAGACTAATTTTTGACTTCTATGCAAAAATGGTGTAGTGTGAGTGTTTTTTGGTTTGGTTTGGAGAATGAAATGCACTACAGTACTGTGTAAAAGTAGACCAGCTGTTGTTTATTTTGTTTCTATTTTTCAGTGTCAGGGAAAAACAAAAAACATTGTTAACCCAAAAAACAATTACACTGAAGCCTCGACAACTATATATGTCAGGTTTATCAATATTGTGTTCACCCTTACAGCTGTCATTCTTTTCAGGAGACTGGGGTCTTGATTGCTTTCTTTTCTCAGTGAAGGCTTCCTGACTGGTACTAATCCTTTTAGATCCATAGCATCAAGTTGTTTTCTCACAGTGGAAGGATGGACAGAAACACCTGCGGATTTTTTCAGATGTAAAGCAATTTTCTCCTCTGCCTTAAAGATGGAAGCTTTAAGTAGTGTTTATCTGATTTCGACAGGCTTGGTGGTCTGGCTTAGTTGTTTAAAGTTCCATTTTCTCTGTAGCTTTTATTCTTTGCGTCTGGATTGAACTATTAAGACTCATACAGTAGACTCATATTAAGCATTGAGCATAACATACTGTGCAGTGAACAGCTGTTCTAATCACATTTGCTCATAAGTGGATATGTTACAGCCTCGACTTCATGCTGCAGGCTGAAAGATAGTTTCCCCCCTTTTCGCCTGTACTGTAAGTGAGCTTTGAATTCAGATCAAATATACTTTATTAGTGTTAAGAAAAAAAATGAATGAGGTAATTGATGTCATTTGTTCTATGAATGTGGAATGTCTGGCTTTAATGGAGCAACGGCGGCGCTCATATTCGGCTGAAATGAATTAAATTGCTGTGCTCAGGGTTGCTGTAGTGCCGTGTGTGTGTGTGTATGTATATGTATGTACAGTATATTATGTAGTTGAAAGAAAATTACCAGTCGGGATTCATTGGACAAAAACAAATGTGTTCTGATCATTATGTAAGTCACATATAATCTAGATCAAAATATAGTCTATAATATATTATATAACTATACTAATAACAAACAAGCAGTTGTGCTTTTTGTTTTTTATTGCACCCATCCACAGTGCAGGCTAGAAAAAGTAAGTGAACCTTTGTGTTAATGACTTCTCCAAGAGCTATTAGCAAAAAGTGTTTCAATTAAGGAGATGAGATTACAAGTGTGGATTTCTCAGGTGCGTTGGCACAAAGGGCACCAACAGGAAATCCTGGAAGAGATGAGAAAGAACAAAAATACCTACAGCAGACTCTGCAGTCTGCAAAAACCTTTGCTCATGTGCAATTATTAGATAAACATAGAACAAGAATGGTGTTAACCGAAGGACACCATGAAGGAAGCTGCGAGTCACATGGGAGTCACATGATGCAGACCAGCTATATTTCTCCAGATTTGTCATTATACCAAACTACAGCCTATTTCTAACAGCAGTGCAGTCATCACCCTACATCCAACGCAAGCAATCAGAAAACTGGATTCACATAAACACAACTAACCCAGCAGCATCTTCATTACGAAGCATGCAGCTGCTCATCACAGACAAAACTTCTGCTGAGACAACAAAACTAAGTTAAAATCAGACAACTGAGATGTGCAAATGTAAGAAAGCAAACCCAGCAAACTTAAAAACCTAAAACTAATCATTGTAGGTAAAAGCATATCGCTATGGCAGGCATACCATGAAACATGTACATAGTCCATGTCCATGTCTGTGTAACAGCTTCACAAAACCACTTTCGGCCATTGTAGTAAAACAGCACTGTATGGCTGTAACTTAATTAAAAACAAAATTAATTCATTAGCTTGCAATCAGGATTCCTTATAATGACTGAGGGGACAGTGAATGCAAAGGTGTATCAAAACATAGGAGATTGTAAGGGAAGCAGTCCCAGATCTGAAGCTGAAGAAATGTTGGGTGATGCGCCAGAACAATGATTAAAAGCAAATAAACTAAATTAATTAAAAGTAAATAAACTAAAATATGTTACAAATAGAAGAATATTTGTGTTTTGAAATGGTCAAGAAATGGAAAACAACTTTGTACAAAACATATATACAACTAAAAGAAACATTTGGTGGTGGAGGTGATGCTGATTATAGGGGGATACACAGGTTATTGTGTTCAAGTGTTCACTCACTTCCCTGTACTGTTAATGTGCTCAATACAAAACATGAAAAGTACGACTGTGTGGTGTTATTAGTATAGTGAGATTATTTGACTACAATTGTGGGTTATATGATGATCAGACACAGGTAATCAATGCAGAATAAGGTAATTACAAAGGGCTAATTTACGTTTCCTGCAGCTGTAAGCATATAATTAATATCACATAATAAAATTCGAAACATAAATCTCATAAAATACAAATGATTTCAGTCATATTGTCAGAGTTGTGGGTAAATCTTGGGCCTTTCTTGTGGTAGAAGTTTGCTTTCTATTAAACAAGAAAATATTGATCCCAAACTTATACCAATATAATATAAATGTCTGAGTAATAGATTTACTGACATATTTATAAAAATAAATCATGATTTTATTATTTCATTGCATTTTATAACAAATACATGAAGTATTCAGCTCTCTTCATCTCATTATTTTTCCTATCTTTCTGTCTCTTTTTCTCTGTAGCAGGTTATATTCTCTGTCTCTGTCTCTCTCTCTCTCTCTCTCTCTCTCTCTCTCTCTCTCTCTCTCTCCCCGTGTATGTTACATTAAAGAGAAGGATAGAGGGAGGTGGGTAGCTGCTAACTCCAAAGACGAGTCGTGCTGTCTTTCTCCCTCTCCCTCTCCCTCCTCCTCGCTCCCTCCTCCTCCTCGTGCAAATGTGGACTTTATCCTGACAGCGCTCGGCGCGCGCCTCTGTATCTCCCGCTTCCTCTCGTGCGCGCGCTGCTATGCGGAACTCCTCCTCTCCGGACTGCCTGCACGGACGCGCCGCGCGCATCTCGTTGGCTGCCGTTTACGCGCTGCTGTGCGCGGGCGGCCTCGCACTCAACCTGGCCGTGGTGTGCGTGGTGGGGGGCTTCAGGAAGCTGCGCACGGCCAGCAACGCCTTCATAGTGAACGGCTGCGTGGCAGACCTGCTGGTGTGCGCCGTGTGGATGCCGCAGGAGGCCGTGGCCGTGTCCACCGGGAGCGGGGTGGGTCCCCCTGCCCTGCGCTCGTTGCGCGAGGCGTTGCTCCTGCTGGGCATCACAGTCTCGCTCCTCTCGCACTCACTCATCGCTGTCAACCGCTACGTGCTGATCACCAAGAGCCCCGGCACGTACCAGGCGCTCTACCAGAAGAGGCACACCGAGTGGATGATAGCGGGCTCGTGGCTCATCTCTCTCGCCTCCCTGCTACCCTGGATCACGGGGTTTCGATCCAGGGATGAGGGATGTTGGGATGCAGCAGCAGCATCAGCGTTGGCATCGTTGTCATCAACATCACTGTCTGCATCATCCTTAGCAACAGCAGCATCAGCATCAATATTATCACCATTAATAACATCCGCATCCCCATCTTTACCATCAACATCAACATCAGTATTAACGTCAGTATCTTCAGCATTAACATCATCAGTATCAGTAACATCAGCATCAGTATCATCAGCATCAGTACCACCAGCAGCACCCTCATCCATGTCCTTCACTGTGGGCCTACCACTCTTGGCCCATCCACCCTCAGCTGGCACTCTTGCCTTGACCATCCTGGGTCAGACAGCCGTGGTCCTGTACTGCTACTTCAAGATTTTTCGCCGTGTGCAGAGCAGCGTGAAGCGCGTGAGCGTTTTAAACTTCCAGCTGGTTAACAGCCTCCCTTGTGCCTTCCCCCGCAAAGATAGGCGCCTGGGCCTCTGTGTGCTGGCTGTGTGCTTTGTGTTCCTGCTGACAACGCAGCCTGTGTGCTGGACGCTGGCTGCAGCCATGTTCACCCGTGTGCCCGGGCCGCTCTGGACCTTCTCCTGGCTCCTCTTTTGCACCGTGTTCGTATGTAACCCGTTCCTGTACACGTGGAAGAACGAAGAGTTCCGGCGGTCCCTGAGGTGTGTGGTGAGGGGTGAGCTGTGGAGGGGGTCCACTGTAGGAGTGGAACCCAGCACAGTCAGCAGTATTTCACACCTGTTGCCCCGTCAGAGCAGCCGTAGGGCTTTTCTGAGCCAGGCTAACTGAGTCTGAGTCCTAGTCCTACTAATCATCATCCTGTTGGTGATGAAGAAGATGATATTAATGCTGATGGTGATGATGATCATGGAAGTAATTATGAGAATGAAGATGGTGGCGATGATGATGACAATGTTGCCTGTTTATATGTTTCAGCTGGTTCCCCATAAAGGATATGTTAACTTATATTCATCAACAAAACATGTCATTTAGCCGGGGGTGGTCAAAACAACTGATTTTTTTTTTTGTTTTTAAAAAAAAAACCAAAAAGGAAAAAAAATGCAAATTCTACCAAATTGAATGAAATGAAGTGAAATAAGCTGCTCTGTCTGTCTAAAAATGGTGAAGAATGTTTATAGTTTCATAGTGTCTGAGCTTTAAGCCTACACTGGAAAAGAGACTTACTTTTTGTGTTTTTTGTACATTATCCTTTATGTCCTTTATGTTGTTGTTAATATTGTGCTACTTTATTGGACTTTAAATGAACTTAACATTTTAAGGCAAGCTTGTTACTCACTTTATTAAAACAACAAATTATTTTTACAGTGTAGTGCTTGTTCAGTACTACTGATATAGAGTGTTTATAAAGTACTACTGATATAAAGTGTTTATAAAGTACTACTGATATAAAGTGTTTATAAAGTACTACTGATAGAAAGTGTTTATAAAGTACTACTGATAGAAAGTGTTTGTGATATACAGAGAAAGAAATGCTGATGGTGTATCCTGTATATAACTGCCTTTAAATCTGGATACTGAGTGATGAATACTATACCAAAACTGTGCCAGTTTTGTGCCAACTGCATGGGGTTTGACAATGCAGACATGTTGTACATCAGCTGTAGTTTTAAAATATTGTTTTGTAAACACACTGTAAGATTTGTGAGAGTTTTATTGTGAGGATCTTTGCTAAGCAGTCTGTGTGCTCCTGCGTTTTCAGACACAACTACATTTGTATGAACATGTTGAAAATAAATTCTGAAATGTCTCATTTTGTCACCCTGTGATTGGTTGTGGTTTCATGAAATGTGGGAATCTGTGGGTGGTTTCAGGTCAGGTGGGTCGTTAAATGTAACACTGTCAGTACTACAGCCTGACTTAAATAGTGTTGGCAGGCAAATCAGGTCAATCTCTGTCACAGTTGAAAGATAAAATTACATGCCTTACAGCTAATGCACACTTAAATCATTCGTCAAAGTCATAATAAATCATAATAGATCTAGTTCAGCTCATTCATGTTAAATCACACAATTACATGGGAACTGGAAGTTTTTCAACAGTGCAGATGTGCTTTGGCAGTAGGGAGTAACCTGTATATTGAATAGTAAGAATAAATGTCTTATTTCCAGATAGAAAATGGTAGCTGGCCATGCATCCTATGTCTGAGTGAAGCACAGTATCAGGGAGGCTCTCTGAGCTAGCTGAGTGCTTCCTGGTAGGGGCAAGTGGAACAGGATATTATCAGTTAATATTGCTTCTTCACATTCGCTGGTGCAAGTGCAAAAAATGAAATAGTTTCAGACTGAAGAAAAACAGGTGGTTTTTCCTTTAAATGATAAGATGGTGAATCATGCTTGCGTCAGTTTTGATATCAGATCGACTGTAAAATCAGTGACTGCTCTGGACCTTTTCCTCTTCTGTACCATGTTGGTATGTAACCTATTCCTATACACATGGATAAACAAGGATTTCCAGCAGTCTCTGAGATGTGTGGTGGAGGCGGTCCACTGTGTGAGTGGAGCCCAGTACGGTAAGCAGTATCTCACACCTGCTAATGCAGCTGCAGGGGCTTTTCTGAGGCAGGCTAACTGAGGCTGAACCCTCCATTCAGTCCTGTTCCTACAAATCATCATCCTGAAGGTGATGAAGAAGATAATAATAATGGTGATGGTAATAACAATGAGAACAATGATAGCGATGATGATGACAATGATGATAAGGATATTTAATGATAATAATGGTGATGGTGGTGGTAATGATATTATACATCAGCATCATGGCTAGTTTATAAGTAAAACAAAAATGCACCCAGAGTTCACGCTGTAATTCCGCATGATGTACACCAGAGCTGAGACTTTGACTAAAACCTTTCCCTCATCGTGTAATGAATGTAACGGAAAAGAGAATTTATCTTTGTCTTATAGTATAATGGCCAAATGCGGCTTCCCACAACGACTGTTAGGACACCAGCAGTTTAAATGGAGCATTTGGTGTTTGATTGGGCTGGTTGATTGATAAATTGCACTGGGGGCCATAAGAGCCCTATACAGCTCCTGCTGGAGCTTCTCATAGCATTGTTATCATTGTTTGCCTAGAACCATTCATCTTCATCATCTTTATGTATCTGAATAGTTTCAGAGGAATCAATGTGACCTAATAGTAGTACGAGTTAAACACCATAGCAGTCAGGCGCAATATGAAGTGTCTCACTGGCTAACAATATTTCAGGAATTAACTGATGTTTAGAGAAAAACAGTACTTTCCCTTCATTCGGTAATAGTAGAAAAATATTTTGGCACAAACCAAACTTTCGCTCTTGATGTAAGGTCTGTTAAAACAATCCCAGTTACTTTCCAAAAGGCAGAGGGGCGCAGCTTAGATTTCCTTTAAACACTGCGTTTCTGAGAAGGACTCTGGCGATCTGATTTTAAAGTGAAAGTCATTTGTTAGCAATACACGCAGTGTTTAAACAAGCTTGCAGTATTTAATGCAGTTCTTCATTGTCCACTAAACGCGAATCTGTACATAAAAAAGGAGCAGTTTAGTCGCTTTCTTGAGATTTTTCTGAAAGCAGTTTCGCTTCTCGCCAGCAGAGAGCGCACTCCCAGTTCTGATTCTTCTCCAGCACCAAATAAATGGAGGCCTCACTAGAGGAATTCAGCCGGGACTTATTTGGTCTTTACAGGGGCGTATGCTCTTCTGTTCCTGCCCCCTCCATCGCATGTTGCCCCCTAATGAAGGGTATAAAGGAGGGAAAGAATGAATCTGCAGTACAGTCACACATTTAATCAGCAGAATACCATCCTCCTTAGGGGACTCGTAGTATTTCAAGATGTTCACAGCTCTGAGAGTGACTCTGACTGTTCTTCTTCCACTTGCAGGTGAGCTTTATCTTGTTTTTACTGAACATAAATGTTAATAAACCAACTTGAACTGACACTAAAAAAATAATTTATTGAATTTATCAAAATGGTTAATATAATGTAATATAATGTAATATTACCTAACTTGATACTGAAAATAGCCAAATTTCTTCTGAAGCTGCTTTGCAGGTGGACCTCAGTCCAAGGAAGGTGCTGTTTAAAGTTGGAGACAGAGAGGAGTTTAAGTGTAGCATGAATGAATGTCCAGAATCTGTGAAATTTTCCTGGAGTTCACTGGGGGACAAACCTCTCTATGCGGACTTTAAATCTTCCTCAAAGGAGTCAGTTCTGATCTTCAACAGCGTGACCAAAGACCATGAAAACAGAATTCAGTGCACGGCAAAGTGCAAGGACGTGTCCAAACAGGCGACAGCAATAGTGAATGTGTACTGTAAGTATATCTGTTAGGTGCAGAGGTGGGGAGACAGGAAAGCAAGTACTGTTATGCCAATAAGTAAAAGTTAAACAGCTACTTGAGGAAAAGAAGTTTACCCACCTGTTGATATCTGCATATTTAGGATGTCAGCAAAGCCATTCAGAGTGCTTTGATATTAAATGTTCTGTTATATACGAACTTGGTGTGTCAGAATTTTTCACAGTACATTAAATGGTTACAAATGCATTGGATATCTTGCTGTATGACTGTTTTGAGATATGATTTGAGAAGTGTGTTTTTGGAAAGTAAAAAATAAATTGGCTATATTTCTGCTGTAAATATTGTTTCAAACATTGTCTGCAATTCAGAAATGTTAAAAATGAGCAGAATTCCCTCCTTTTATTAGAAGCTAATCTCAATTAAACCTAATGGCATTTTTGTTTTGCTGCAACCCTGACTACATTTGGTTTGATATTTCAGCTTTCGCAAAAGACCCAGTGATCTCCAGGCATGACAGCTTACTGTTAGGAGTGAAGAACACTTTGACCTGTGAGATTACTGATGTCTATCCAGCGGAGTATATGGAAGTGGAATGGCTACGTGGAGGCACTGTGGTGCACATGGATGAGGGCATGTCTGACACGCAGACTGTTCAGTCCCATTTCACTTTCGTAGCCCAGAGTGAGGACGACAGAGAGCAGATAACCTGTCGGGCTTCACTCACGCTACCAGATTTACCACTAGATCAGAGGACCAGAGAGACCACCGTGTCCATGACTATACTGTGTAAGTTCATACTGTGTAACAGAGTTTAACAGTGAAGCAGAAAAACCTTAAACCAGTAGTTTGGTGAAAAGTCACAAATGTAGTTTGAAGGTGTCTGAAGTTACCTCCTTAAGCTTTGGACTGAATATGCAAAAGAATATACAATATGTACACAATGTGTTTTTCTAAAAATGAACATTACATAGTTTTAACCATACATTAGATGGATGATTGGTGGCCATGGTGTTAAACAGCATGCATGTGTTCTCTTTCCCTGCTTTTTCCATAGCCGCACCTAGCAATGTGAGAGTGTCTGGGTCAAGCACAGTTCCAGCTGGCTCTGCTCTCTCTTTGACCTGTGAAGCAGACGGCAGCCCAGAGCCAGGGTTTTCTTGGAGCGTTCTCAGGCCTGATGGCAAGAGGGTTAAAGTAGGAGAGACGCGGGAGCTTTCTCTTCTCAACATGTCTCCATCAGATGCAGGGGTCTATGAGTGTGTGGCCACCAACAGGATTGGGGAAAAGACAGCCACAGTGACCGTTACTATTCACGGTTAGTATAAACATCTCATAGTGTTGCCTGCCTTCCTTTTGTATTTGTACTGTGACTTGGGGTAACGCCAAGATTAGCTTCTGTCTTGGCAGCATTGTGTTAAAGGTCCATTCTGGTCTAAAACCTGCTTTTAAATGTTTTGGGTTTGTATTAATTAATGTATTCATTTGTAGTGCGCCGTTGAGTTTTCAGTTTGACAAAATTACAAATTTTGGTTAATGTTCTTTTACTACAGTACCCAACATGCATTACACAGTCACACCATAATTTGAAATTCCTACAGCACTTACTGCTAGCAACAGATCTAGAGACTAATAAAAACGTTTGTGATGCAAGAAAGCATTTGCGATATAGCACTAATCTTAAGTGGTAAACAAACGGTTTTCTGTGTTGAAGGAAGTAATCAGCCAGCGTTTCTAGCAGCCTAACCCTTTTGTAGTCTTTTAAATTTTACTTCCACCTTCAAGATGTATCGTCAGAAGTTGATTTACTTTGCCATTAAACCAGAATATCTCACTTAGAGACCATTGCAGCACCTCTGCGTGAGGCGAGTAGGCATGTTTACAGCAGATCTACTGATGGCTTTCATTTCAAAGTTTTTAATTTTGGAGTATCCCTTTAATTCAATACTGAGTCTAATCTCCGATCTCAGAATAATTAAAAGTGGTTATGTTTTACACAGCGTTTCATTAACTGACCTTTTATTTTTCATTTAATCTGCTGCATTTAGTTCAGCTCAGGCCCAGTGCTGTGCTTCAAGGTTCACTCCTCTGATGCTGTATCCTGCAGGTCCTCCAACAAACACTGTGATATCTGTATCCCCCAATGAGCCAAAGGAAGGCGAATTTGTGTTCATCTCCTGCCGGAGCAACAGTGTTACACAGAGCCGTCTGGTGCTGAGTAAGCTGCTGGATGGAGCAGAGATTGAGCTGGCATCTGAAGAAGGGCCTCAAATCTCCATCTCTAACATCTCTGCCAGCATCAATGACTCAGGCCTCTACGTCTGCAAGTCTTCCAATGATTATGGCAGTCAGGAAGCCAGCGTCAAGCTTACTGTTCAAAGTGAGTCTCTGAGCAGTACTGAAATGTTTGTTTGTTCAGCAGCTAAATAATTCACAACAGAGAAATACCTGTAATGCAGTAAATCAGGCTTAATCTCTGTCTGGGGAAATGCCTCCATCTTTTAATACAGTATATTTATTTAGCTTTAAGCTTTGGGTCTGCATTAATATCAATGCTGTGCTGTAGAAAAAAAAATCGGCAAATGTGTATGAGCAGTGAAATGAAAAGTGCAAAGGAAAACAGATCAAATGCCCAAGCTATAGTTTCCTCAAATAGTTAACTCGACACATAAAATATTCCATATTAAGTTTAGGCAAAGCAGAACAAAAAGTCATTTTGGAACATTATTATGATGCCAGTTTCACAATGTATATAGCAGTTGGCAATTTCAATTTATTTAAAAATATAAAAATACATCACAAAATGGTGACAGCAGTGATATGTTACTGAATAAAGCTGTTTTAGATGCTAATGCCTGTCCATGTGAAATTAGCATGTAGACTTTGATTCTTTTCTAGAAAGAAAGCAACCATGCATATTGTATGTGTTTTGATACCCTGTGCACCACTAACTGAAGTGGTCAGTGATGTGCCTATGTATGTTTGTGCTTGTGAACTTGGGTCTATCTGCTCCAGGTGAGCAGCTGAAGTGTGATATTCAACTTTCCAACAACACAGACAATGTTTTCAAACAGTTTTCCAAATGCACACTAAGCCTTGGAAGAGATCACGCCCCAAATTTGGATTATCCATCGAAAATCCGGAACAAGTCCAGTACACACTGTGTCGGGAAAACTGACCCTAATTCTGGGGGTTTACAGTTTTGGCAAACCTGCCTTGTGGTGTCTCATGCACCATGTCTGGCTATTAATGTTTGATATCTCAACTCAGTTTTGTTGTGTTTGCTTGTTGTCTTTTGTTTTCATGTTTAACCCCCTGCACCAGTTTTAAACAGTATATAAGCCCAGACAAAATACTGTTCATTGGATTTTTTGATTAAATAAATGCTAATTGGTTTTTGTATGTGTCTTCATCAGCTAATCCTCTGAAGGTGTCCCTGCAGCCGGATTTGAGCGTGATCACACTAGAAAAGGGGTCAGTCCTGTCACTGTCCTGTGAGGCCTCAGGCTGTCCTCACCCACACTTCACATGGAAGGGTCTGGAGGATAAGCCGCGATATAGCAGGAATGACACTCAGACTGCCATATCCCTGCTAACCTTGGGGCCTGTAGGGCCAAAAGATGAGGGATCCTTTAGCTGTGAAGTTAAGTGTGGCTCTGTGGTGAAGTCCAAACACATTGAGGTGAAAATTTTCTGTAAGTATCGTCTATTTGTGTTAAGTGTTGCTATTTTAGTTTTGAAATCATTAACATGGTGATCTACCATTAAGCGGACAATCAAAATAACGTTACCCCTTGCACCAAATGTAATCCTTCAGCTAATACATGTTGGTGTCTGATAATTTCTTTGATAGTTTTGCTCCAAAGCTTGAAGGGTAATGAAATCTTAGAGTTATGGTAGGGGGTATATATATGGGGGTAATATAACTGGAATGGGCATAATGTGACCATATGAGCATAGTGCAACCATAGAAATTAATGTAACAAATGGTGTATAGATTCATAGCTGAACAGTAGCAGCATAGTTAAGTTTGTAGTATTACTTATTTGTCCAAACTTAGGACACCAAACATGTGTAATCAACTACATTTAGGTAAGGTGTTAAATTCAATACATTTGCTTACAATTATTCACCAAATTATTGCACCAAAAACTTTCAATGTCTATGTGAACATAAAGCAAAGTTAACCCAGATAGTAGTGAATAAGACTCTCAAAGTCTTTGTCAAAATGATATATGAGATGTGTATTATGCTTCAGTGTGAATGTAATCACACATTCACTCAGAACAGTTTTGTGTGAAGTGAAAGCTGTTTATTCTGGAATTGATAAGAAGCCACTGATGCAGTTATTAGGGAGGATGGAGAGGAACAATGATAAAAGCATCGTCAAGGTTATTGAAGAGGGGGCAGCCATTAGTATTACGTGCTCTTCTAACTTGGAATATTATTAAGTTTGATCTCACTGAATCTTCCTCCAAAATGTTCTGTTCTTTCTCTCTTACTGCAATAAGGCCACACTTATAATGAAAGAGACAGTTTGTTTACATTTTTCAGAAGAATGATGTGATCCAGCTTTGGTAGGTCAGGTTCCTCCTTACATTCACACTTCTCATTTTCTCCTTCAGCCTTCCCCTCACATCCTTCCATTGAAAGTTCTGGACCTTTTTTGGAAGGCAAGATGACCAGCTTGACCTGCACTGTTCATGATGTATTCCCTGCCAACCGTTTCCATATGCAGTGGCTGGATGGAGAAACGGAACTGCTCTTAGAGACATGGGCCTTTGCTGAAGGACTACAGAACCTTAGCTCAGCCTTATCCTACCAACCTGATGGGAGTGACCATAATAAGAACATCACCTGCAAAGTTTCGCTGGAGATGGATGGAGTACATGCTGCCCTTGCAGAGAAGGCAACATATACCTCCTTAGCATTGCACTGTGAGTGAATGCAGTATTTGGAGAGTTTAGAGTGCTATTTCCAAATTCACATGGGTCATGTTGTATGTTCAAAAATGCATTAGTGCAAGCCATGCATTAAACAAGTAGTATAAAGTTTCTTGACAAAGAGTATCACAAGTACACTGAGGCTTTTAGATGGAGCATAGTTTTATGAAGCAATACATTTTGTTTCTGCATGTTTGCAGCTTGATAGTTCTGAATATTTTAAAGAGATTCCTTTGCACTGTCATTTTGACCATAATAGTATTCAGTCAGTAGTGGTGCTTGAAAACATGAAAAAAGGCCTGTCATAACACTGGAAAGGGCTGTAGCATAACCATAGTAATCACACTGACCATACCTAACAGTATTGTTGCTTTTTATAGATGCTCCACGGCGGACCACCATCACCGTGAGCCCACAGGAGATGCTGAAGGCAGGGGATTCCATCAGCATTTCCTGCTTGACTGACAGTGCTCCAGAGGGACGTGTGATTTTGAGGAAGGTGTTGAACGGTGAAGAAACAGAGGTTGCATCCAGGGAGGGGACTCAAATCTACTTCACAATCCCCTCTGCTGACCTGTCAGACTCTGGGGACTATGTGTGCGAGGCTATTAATCAATATGGACGTCACAGAGCTAGCACCCAGATTACTGTGCAAGGTAAGAAAGACGTACCAACTCCCCCCACACCTTGATCCTGACTATTGGATATGAGTGTTCTATTGTAAATAGTAAGCCTACGCTCTAAGAATTCTAAACCTGCTTATTATCAAGCCAAACAAGAGTTAGCAAGCAATTTGCTCAGTCTAAGTAAGAGGATGTTTTAGTCTCTCTGGATTTTGTAATCACAGGTATGACACTATTTGGCAGTTACATCGATAGGTACAGGTTACAGGTAGTAGTTACATCTACAGTTCAGTTAATCTAGGAATAGAAACTCTATTCAAAAACCTGCACCCAGTGTTATACAGCAATGACCCCACAAACCTCAGACAGCTGTTGACATACCTGGACCCATTAATGAAGAACACAGTAGCGGTGTTGGTAGCTGTGTTTGAGCAGAAATCTTGGGGTTCATAAGGATTGAACTATAAAGTATATTCCATCTCTCATGCATGAAAATGATGCCCAGTTGTAAGAGGAGTATTGTGACCTTCTTTCTTGTGTTGTCATGTCTTGGCTACAGCACCTCCCAGAAACACTACAGTACAGGTGTTACCATCAACATGGGTTCAGGAAGGCCAAAACATCACCATCTGCTGCCACTCAGTCAGTTTCCCCCCACCTGCTATCATTCTCAGGAAGCTGGACAGTGGGATAGATATCTACTCCCCTAACGGCACCTTTACGCTGATCAACCTCACACCCAATGACACAGGTCTCTACCAGGTCAACGTCACCAATGTCCTGGGCTTCGAGACTGAGGTCTTCACTATTCATGTAATGGGTAAGAGACACTGGAAAAATTGTAGCGAAGCACAATGAGATTTACACTGTTTTAAAGCTACAACTACTAATTCATGACTTTTTATGATTAACAATTTCCATTGTTTTCTTATACTTATTATATTGAAAAACAAAGCCAAATTACCCCCCTACAAATCTTTCCTTCAATAATTTGTTGCAGCCCTAGATATGATGCTTTTGGTCAAACTCACTTTAGAATAGTGGTTTTAGTACTATGAGAACACTTTAAGCCATTTCTGACTTTTGCATTCTCTCTTTTTGTTTGCTTTTTAGAGAGACTCTCCAGTTCTCCACCCACCTGGAATGTCTTTATTACTCCATTCTTTGGTCTGGGAGTGCTGGCCTCAGCAGCCGTCATGCTGGAGTATCTAAGGAGAGCACGGCTCAAGGGCTTCTACGAGCTGAACAAGTGTAAACCAGGCACTGTGTAGACTGCTTGGGCAGAATCAGGATCCACACTGAACTGAATTAGACTCCATGCTGAACTGAATCTGACTCTAGGCAGAATTAAATAGCGTGTTTGACTGAACTGAATCAGACTGCACTGAAGTGAATCAGGCAACATGCTGA
This sequence comes from Semaprochilodus insignis, assembly GCA_034552555.1. NCBI lineage: Eukaryota > Metazoa > Chordata > Actinopteri > Characiformes > Prochilodontidae > Semaprochilodus > Semaprochilodus insignis. The sequence goes on along the minus strand of CM067489.1, from coordinate 15,131,112 downwards.
AGTGAATCAGACTCATCAGTCATACTGAACTGAACCAGATTTCATTAAACTGACTTAGATTTCAGTAAACTGAATGGAACTCCATGCTGAACTGAATCAGACTGATCAGTCATACTGAAGTGAATCAGATCCTGCCGAACTCATTTAGACTGACTGTGCTAAAGTGAATCAGATAACACATTGAATACTTTCAGTTTCGGCACTCAGGTACTAAGCTGAAATGATTCAGACTCTTCTGATCTGAATTACTCTGTCAGCTCCTGCTTTCCCTCGCAAGCTTGATAAGTCTCCAGTGGTGCTGAAGGACAGCTTGGGAGAGATAATAAATACTGCACAGCACTTGGGGAGACATATGTTTTTATATCTCTGACAGCACTGTTTGTGTATGTATGTGTAAGAGTGAGAGAATGAAAGTGCAATTGAGCAAGAGTATGTGATAATGCAGCTACTTTCTTATTCTTTGGCAGCTGTCTAGTATGCAGTATGGCAGCATTTGTTTTTCAACAGTCAAAATATTTACACAAGATGCAGTACAAAGATAGACATGATATTAGGAGGCTATTTTCTGTATTTTTACGGTTTTTGTACCATTTCAGTAAGGCCTTCTTAGCTCACACATACAATTACTAACAGTCAGAACTGCTTAGTAATGTTTCGAGGCCAGCCCTGTGTTTTCTTTGTTGGTATATACACATGTCTCATTTTGTTTAAATGTTTAACTTTGAAAATGTCTTCACTGTAATAAATATTTATTACCTAAACCATGTTTTAAACCTGTCAGTTCTGTTATGTGAGTAATGGAATAACCTGTGATTAGTTTGTTAATTAGTTGGGGTTTCTTTTACATTTTTAAATAAAGGGCCCTTTCATTTTTCTGGCTTTACTAAAAGGATGGAGTTTAATATGATATGTAAACACTGTTAAAATTTTGAAATGTACCATTCACTACCACACTCATATCAACAGGTCACATGGACATAATGTCACAAAAACAGCACATTTACAGACATCCAGTTGATCAGCCAATATCAGAGAGGCCACTCCCTTCACATAAAGTTACAAAGTTTCAGCTTGGAATGCTCTTTGAATTTGGGAATAGGGCTCATTTGCAAATTTGTCTAAAGGCACAGTACTTTTTATTCTAAGAGGTTGGGAATTGGTCAGTTAATGGCACAATATGTACGATTGTTTATGGTATTTCAAAGATGTCTATGCATTGAGCTTCAGTGATATATACTGAAGTTAGCATGTTAACCAACTATCCTCACCCTCTCCTTTTTTGTAATACTACGTTGTCCCTTATAGGGCAATAATGTGTCACTGTAGCATTGAGTCTAATCAGTTCTACATGAGAGAATGAAGAAGTAGCGCTTGTCCGACTCCGTATTCATAATCTCTCGTCAGTCGTGTTGAAGGTGCTGCTCACAGTTAGATCATTTAAAGACAGGTAGCCAATGAAAGCTTGAGTAAACATAACAATGACTGAAACTCTTGGCAAGCACACTGCTGGAGATGCTCTTGGTGAAGTTTGATGCTGAACTCACTATGTTTCTTTTAGACTGATAAGAATTGAAAAGGGAGGAGGAGGAACTGTTATTTTTTGGTGCCATTCTGCCCCTTATTGTTAAAAAGGGGTTAACGTGAACAATAACATACTACTCAGCTTTGATGTTTAATTCTGAAACCTTTGCTTTATAAGTGATCTGGGTTTCAGCACTATGATAATGCTAATTTCTGCTTGTTCCAAACAGGGGATGATGTACATTTACTGTACTTTCCCACACTGAGTTTAAAACTACTCAAGCCAGTTCTACTTAAACACAGACATTTGGAGCGTTTGGAACTTGCACAAGACATTAAAGACATTAAAGGTCCCTTTCATCCTTGAAACAGAAAACCCAGTCTTCATTTTCCCCAAAAACAAGCTGAAATATGGACTCATCTGACCACATCACACATTTTCACCATCATTCAAACCTTCCAAGATAAGCTCAGGCCCAGAGAACTCTAGTATTTCTGCCTAGAATTGATGAAAGACTTTCTCATGGTATAATTTGGTTTTAAGCTGTATTCTGTTGATGCATCTGCAAACTTTGTTGACAACTATATTGTGAAGGTCAAAAACATTTAACAGTGGCTTTTGAGTGCTTTGAAATCATGTGATGTGGGGGAAATTTCGATGGAGTTTACAGATGTAGTGGAATTTCTAGTGGAGTTTCCTACATAACTTCCCACTGGGATACACACTTTCATTTAACTTTCATTTTCAGCTTCTTTTTCCGGGAATTCAGCTATCAGAGATATGAGTTTATGAAAAGGAGCTGAAGGCTACTTTGATGTTGCCATTTGAAACAGGAAGGGATCTTAAATAGTTCAATCAGAGGAAGTCAACAGTTAACAAGCGGCTTTCAATTTTCCACTTTCCAAATAAACAAACTCAAACAGATCTGCCCTGAAAAATAAACAGTGGCATAAAAAAAGTAATAAATGAATACATTCTGAGATTGTAGATTCAGATGACTTTGGCAAGGTTATAAATGAAGTATAAAAAACCTCCCCAAAAGATAATCATAATGTAAATTGTAAAGACAATGTACTAACACAGTGTTATTCATGTTTTCAACGTTATTCATGTTTCTGTAAAAGGTCAAAGATGTTGAACAGATTGTGAAATTACCTACAGGCCAGCTTCCAAAAGAATGATAGTGTAGTGCAAAAAAAGTAATGATGCTGTCTTGCCCTGTGTCTGATGAAGAGGAAGTCGAAGGTAACCTTCAGCCTTTAGACATTTTGTACCATTGTAGCCATTATGTTTGGTGATGAGTCTTTCCCATTTTCACAATATACATTATTCAGTATGTTATGGCAAAGTAAGATTAAATAAAATAACTCAGCAGTCTAACAAAATGCTATTCTCTGAGGTGGGTAGTGACATATACATTACAGAGCAGCAATGTTAGACATCTAACTTGCTATTATGGTAGTAAATAATCACATGTATGCTGTTATGTGCAAGGGGGACTTAAAGGGGACTTGTGGCCTGCAGTAACATCAAACGTAGCACTGCATCCCTCAGCTTCATTGGTTTGGGTTTAAAATTTTGTATCCTTTTTTTTAATTATCCACTGATGATTTTTCATTGCAATAATAACCATACACTGTGTAATTACAGCATACAAACAATGGGAATCAGTGTATATATGTTTGTTGCGTTACATGATGTCCAAAGAGGGTGCACTCACACTTGTGTCCTTCTGCATTGACCCCTCCTTGTGTTTTGAGTTGGGGTAAGCGCAGCTTTATTGTCAGAAGTGGGATATGGACACTGAGCTGGAAGAGGTCAAGCGGTGTGTCGGATATCAATGTTTGTGTATAAGAGTGTACGTGTTTAAGCAAGTATCACGGCAGGATCACCCGTAACCACAACACCAACATGCAACTGGAGACAAAAGCACTACAATTATATGTGGACACCTGCCAGCTAGGAAGTGACAAAAGTTCAACTCAAGTCTGTCAGCAGTGGCCGTATCAATGTCAGAAGGAGGTGTTTGCTCCTGGTCATGAGTCGAGTCCATAAGTTCTGGCTAGCGCCTATACAGGAAGTGTGCACTCTTGGTTTAGACTGAGCCATGCTCCTTGGGAAGGAAATGCTGCCCTTTGAGACAGAACAAGTGAAGCTGGTAGTGGTAGTGGTAGTGGAAGTTAGCGGCAGAACTGAGGCAGAGAATCAGGGCTCTTTGCCAGTGTGGCCTTGTGGTGTGGACATGAGGTGATGTGCATGCTGCCAGTTTAGAAAAGGACTATTATTGTGTTTGTTGTTGCTGATGTTGATGTTGTTATCAGTGTAGTTGTACGGCTTGGAATGAATTAATGTAAGGTAGTTAACTAGTTAGTGCAACTAGTTGGAGGTGTTGTGCACTTCTGCTTTGCCATTATACTTTTTAAACTTGTCAACAATCTGCATTTTCCTCAACTTCACTTAACTCTTTACCTTTAGCTTTCAGTGCTTTCATTCTGCTTGATTTAAGATCAAAAAGAACCCCAAAAACAGAAGAATATAATCGAACAGCCTTTAATTCTTATAATGATAAATGCTAGAGAGTCTGAAACAGTAGCTTAAGTGTGAGTGGGTGTGGCTAAACTGCTGTAGGCTAAGTAGTTGGAAATATTTGAGCACAGCATGTGATGTTTGGACCAATAGAAATGATCCACAATTACTTGGAATAAAATCTTTTTATAAGTTATATTAAATGCATTGGTGTTTCATGACACAAAACCAATGTACTGTTTTTACAGATCTATTTTGCCAATACTGGCCTGCAAACAACACATTTCTATGCCACACATTTTACACAACACATTTCCAGAATACTGCAAACTGTTTGTCTTTGTGTGTTCGTTTTTGTACTTACACTTATATTTTAAATATTTCAGAGAACATGATTTCATTAATGGGTTGGAATGAATGAATATTTTTAAGAAGCATGTAGGAAGCACCTGGCATTACTGCTGTCTTCTCTTTTCATCGCTACTCAAGAAACACAGTGCCTATAAAAGCATACACAGATCACACCTTTTTTTTGCTTTCTCTTTTTTTAAACTCAGCACACAAATGAAGACAGAAAATGTTTTAACAAGCCTGAATCCAGTTCCTCACTCCTTTTTTTAGTGTCTATTGATTGCTGGTCCTGATGGTGTTCTAACAGGCCGTTGTCATGGTGACGGGCTGGCTCCCCTGCCCCTGGAGAGAGGGAGCAGGTCGTTTTTTCTGCTGCTCCAGCGGAGGGGGGAAATGAGGTGCTGCATTGGAGGTGTAAATGAGGATGTATTCTTGGGGTTTTATCAAAGACACACACTCTCCATATCTGAGAACAGTGTGTGTTTGCGTTACTGAAGCAACACTTATTTCTCTCTTTCTCTCTCTCTCTTTCTATATCTCACATCTATAGCTATTTTTAGCTACAGTGTTGACAAAGCATTGTTAAAATGACCTTTATTGGTGACACTGAGAGGTTCATGAATTGTCAACCTCCCAAAATACACACATTCTCTCTGTCTCTCTTTCTTTCTCTTGCCCTGTCTCTCTTAGTTTTAAGAATTTGGGACTTACCATTTCAATCAACATTAGATTAATTATTAAATATCATTTTGTATCTGTCTGTCTGTTTGTCTCTCTTTCTTACTCAGTATTATTTTGCAAGAACAGTGCCCATCTTCACCATGTCTGGACTTTGTCTCAGTTCTGCTAGAGGCTCTGAAGGACATTGTGTTCTTTAGTACAGCTGTGACTGTGTCCAGGGCTCTCAGGCTTTTAGCTTTAGTATCACATTAGACAAGGTCAAGCCATCCAGTGCAGTTTATCCTCCCCAGCACATTTCTTCAGCATTAGACTGAGTACTGCTGAACTGAACTGTTGCACAATGGTACGTTCTGTGGTTTAGATATAATGCAGCGTTTATGGTCATTGCATTCTAGCTGTCGAACGCAGGAGGAAACATCCATGCTGTGTTTTCCTTTTTCCGTCCTAAGTCACTCAAATGAATGAGAAACATTAACTCACAACAATTTGTACATTTAAATTTAAAAGCCTTTCTGTCAGGCATTTGTGTGCATGAGTATTTATGACCATTGACCCCATCGCTCCTCATGGATTGTGGTGCCTTTTCCATCTACATCACTCAAATGAAGGAGAGACGTTGGTTCAAAACAACAATTTGTATTGTCCTTCTGTATTTAAAAGCCATTCTGCGAGGACTTTGTGATCCGAACTTTGACCCCTGAGTGAGTTCTCCCTTATGTAAGTCTTCAGAGGAAGATGTTCAGCAGAAAACGAGTGTGTCCAGTGATTTGTGCTGTGTCCTGTCACTTTTAATCGCTTCCTGCTGCTGGTATTTCCTGGTGATCAGTGGTTGGAGAGACACTGTCCTTTGCGTCGCTGCCTCATTCCAGCTCTCTTTTCTGACTACCCACTGAACAATAACAGAATATTTATGGAGCAAGAGAACCCCCAGGTTGAGCAGATGGCGTATGACCCAGGGTCCCTTATACTCACGCAGAGCTATCTGCAGCTATCAGCAGCTTTTTAACCCACTCCATGCAGAGCAATTCTTAATTTATGTGATATTTGGCATGCATGTCTGTACGCACTCTATACCAATTTTTTTGGAGAGATCTCTATAATAAATCTGCTTCCTTTGTCTCAGTTTTTAACTTTATTACAACATATTACATACTTCAATACTTGAGTGCTTTAAATACTTTCTGATACTTCCAAATGAGCACTTGAATATTCCTTTTCTGAATCATTCTTAAACACTATAATGGTATTAAAGTAATTTTATAGCCTCCCATCTGACAGAAGAGAACTGCTTCCTTTAAAATCAGTGTTTTTGATCAGTGCATTGTGTGTGTTATGTCTTACATCTGTCAACATGCAAGTGTTTTTTCCACTTGCATGCGAGGGAAGCATAGATATCCATTTAAAGCTGTAAAATTTAAACTATAATTAAAAAACAACAGTTTACTAAATGTAAAGACCTTCTTGACATGGTAATTACTAACACTTAATGAACAAGTAAACTAATAAAATTTATTTATAACTGGAGGAAAAAAATCCCACATGTACAAACCCTGTGTTGAAAGAAGGAGGAGGAATAAGAGTTCTTAACTTTAAAGGTGCCATAGAATGGAAAACTGCATGTACATCATCATACTCGTATAATGAGAATTCAGTACATAGAACTGACATCCCTCAAACAGTGTTGTCTCCTCCTTTAAATGCAAACCACACTTTTGTAAAAGAGGTACAGAAAAACAACCCCTTTGCAAAATCATACACTGTTGCGTAACAGTCCTGCCTCCTTCCCAAAATGAGACACATACGATTTCCAGTCATCTGTCAGTGGGCATGGATGATGTTCATCTTTAAACAAGGCTGAAATTGGCTTCCTATTCACCAGTTTCTTAATCGAATGCTCTGTTCCATTTTAAATGCTTCAGCTTGCTTAGGCACTAGTCTTAGCCACGCTATTTAATTTTAGCCACTTTTTGGTGGGTAAAGTCAGATCATCTTAAGCTGAAACTTGCATTGTAAGTAACAACTTATCAAAATATTCATAAGCACACTATATTAAGCATAACAGCTTGCTCTATTCTAGGGTCAAATTATAGGGTTTTAAAAACTGCATCTAGACATTTTTCACCATGACCAAAGATATATGCATTCTGTGGAGAACATCTTTACAATGAGAGTACATAGAGTACAATTTAAAAATGCATTCTATGGCACCTTTATTTTGGACTTCCGTGAATATTCATGACTTCACGACAGTTAGACTAAGTACTTTAGTTTTAAGAAATGTCAAAAAATAACGAGTAAAAATTGAAAATTAATGAGTAAATAACACCTCTACGATAATGCTACATTCTGCTACTATCCCTTATGGATTTCTAATAGTATGTTACCACTAAGCTAACACTGGTACACATAATCTTTCTGGCTGTTTCACACAAACACACGCATATATACAGTATATCTTGTATGTTGCTGTTTTACAGTGACTCAGTAAAAAAGTTTTGGTTGATTCTACTAAGTACAGTGGTGCTTGAAAATCTGTGAACCCTTTAGATTTTTAATAATAATGATAAATTTGACTAAAAACCTCAGATTTCTTAAAAGTAGTTAAGGAGAACCAACACAAATGAGACAAAAATATTATGACTGATGATATTAAAGGGGTAATTAGAGTCAAGTGTTTTAAAACAATGGGATGACGATCAGATATGAGCAGTGGGCACCCGGGTTTTATTTATAGAATGATGAACCCCTGAGTGGATTATTTTGCTTTTCTGTCTTTCGAAACTGATAAACCTCAAGTTTCTGAAAGCTCATATGACAAGCTTTGAGCTTTGCTTGGACAAGCGTTCTTGTCCAAACGGCCTTGATAAATAACCTTTTCATCTCTCTGGGGTTGCAATCCTAGATTCTCTTAGAGACACAAGGTTTATTTTCACATGTTGATGTTTATCACGCCAGACATTCCTTGCAAGAATAACCTGACATGGAATTATAGGTCATTGTTTGATTTCACCCTTCTGCTAAGCAACAGCAGTTTTTGTTTTGAACTTTAGATGACCTAACTAACACAAGCCCTGACTCCAGCATTCCTATGTGGCAAGCTTTTTAGTTTTAATCTTGCACTACAAATAGTTAGGTCTTGCTATTAACTTACATATAGTCTTGATCTTGCACTATTGTCTTAAAGTGCGAGTGGGTGTTTGCATAAAACAGCATCAAGTGTCGAATTTATTCACAAATATGGATGTTTTTCACTTTTTACTTTACACTATGTTAGATTAAGGGATTTGGAGATGATTGTGTGCGTTGAAAGATTATTCAAAGAGAACTCTGAGTAAAGGTTCAGGCAGTCTTCCAAGGATGCAAGTGAATTATCTCTGTCTTCATCAGTATAATGTCTTCAACATGTCTTCATCGGTATGATGTTGATTTTGCATTTGACACCTAAACATCAGGCTAGACCTTCTTTCGGAGCCTGTGGGTGATGTCTCTGATTATTAAAAGATTATTTCAGGCTCTATAGGGTGATTTGCAACAGAGCTGGCACACCACAGTGTGTTTTTGCCTATTTCTTTACATTAATATTATAGTTTAAGCATGAGAGTCACCAAACTATGTCAAACTATCAGCCTTCCAGAACCAGAACTGGTTCAACCCACAACATTATTTGTTTCTGTGTTGTTCTCTTTGTCATACAGATCTCTGCTGAAAGCATGAGTGTAGTTACACTTTAAATGCTGGTAAACAGGAAAACACTTTAAACAAACACAGCAGCAGCCTACTCTGTGTAAAAGGGCAAATTTTCTCTTAGTCCACACATTTTAACGTTGGCTCCATGCCAGGACCAAATAAATATTCAAAAAAACATGTGTCATTTGTCAGGCACTGACTGCAGCTCCAAGACCTGCACTTTAAAGAACTTTTCAATAGACAACCATTTATAGAATAGCTGAATATTATAGACCAAAAGGAAAGATTAATTTAATCTCCTCCTGGCTTCAGTTCAACTGTGGTGTGGGTTTTTGCAAGCCCTTCACTGAAGTTAACAACAATCTACAAGATTTCATACGGGAGACGGGAAGTTCGAGGTCACATGCCATGTTAGCACAATAGGTATCCTAAGCATCTGTTTCACCCATCATATGACAGCTCACTGTGACCTCACCACGCATCCCCTGAAGAAGCAGTGATGAAGAAATGTTTGGCACACTGCTAGCCTCAGCAGAAAGCTGTACTGTACAAACAGTTCTCTCATTATACAAGCATTTTGTTTCGGATGTTATAACCCCCAGAATCACCTCACACTGGAACAAAGAGCTTGTTTTGCTTCACTTAAAATGGCATGCATTGATTCCTTGGTAATTCCTTGGCGCATTCCTTATATACACCAAATGTTTGGATTCACTATTCATATCTGTAATATATATTTAACAACTGTTATATACAGTAATTCCTTGCACAGTGTAAATTAAATATTAGAAACTAGACAGAAAGAGGTATTGTTATTATCAGAGGCAGGTGGGTTGCAAGTGCTTTTTAGGCTGACACAGGCAGGCAGGGGTTAAACACAGGCAGGTATCCATGCTAGGGGCATATCTATACTCAACATGCACAATTTACTAAGATGTAGGGATGAGATAATTAAGGTATGATAGTTACATCACTGCCATTAATTAGGCATTTGAACAAGATAATTAAGTTGTGAACACTGTTGACATGACTTGAGTCAACTCATTAACTCACTTAGAGAATGCACCGAACAGCTGGCTGATGTTCTCACGGACCTATTCAACATCTCTCTGAGCACTGCTCTCGTTCCAATGTGCTTCAAGTCCACCACCATCATCCCTGTGCCGAAGAAGTCTCCAGAGCCTCTATTTCCTGCGGAGACTGAAGAAGGCTTATCTCCCCCTCCCATCCTCACCATGTTCTACAGAGGGAGTGTGGAGAGCATCCTGAGCATCATCGCCTGGTTTGGGAATTGTGCAGTGTCTGACTGCAAGACCCTCCAGCGTATAGTGAGGACAGCTGAGAAGATCACCTCGGTCTCTCTCCCCTCCATCATGGACATCTACACCACACGCTGCATCCGCAAAGCCACCAGCATTTTAGATGACCCCATCCATCCCTCACACAGACTTTTTTCACTGCTGCCGCCTGGCAGAAGGTACCGGAGCATCCGTGCCATCCACACCAGACTCTGCAACAGCTTTGTTCCTCAAGCGATCAGGTTTTTAAACTCACAAGGACTGATCTGAAACCCCACCTATACACACATACTCTACACTCACACACACACACACACACACACACACACACACACACACACACCTCTTTTGATGCTCTACTTTCCTCTGGAACAATGCTGCTAACACTGGGTTTACACTGTTTATTCAGGTACTACCTCAGTAGCTGCTGTGTTTATGTATGTTATCACTCACAGATCACAGCATGTTAAATCTCTCTGCACCTTATTCCACTACCTCATGTCCAGAAATGAGTGCTGTGTCAGTGCTGCCCTGGCCTGTCTGTTCACTGTGTCTAATGTCTGTTTAATTTATCATATTTATTGTACTGTTTTCTAGTTTAATTTTTTGTTTGCACACTTATGTCTGCACGTTTGCACTTTGTACTTTGTATGTTGCACCTTGTTCCTGGAGGAACATAATTTCACTCCACTGTGTATTGTACATGGAGCAAATGACAATAAAAGCCGCTTAAGTTGACTAATGATGGCCATGTTATCTCACTCCCATGCCTTCACCTCATGAAAAAACAATACTTTATCAAATTTGGTTCTAAAGCTCATAGCAATTTTTTTTTTACCAATTTGCAATGTTGCCATTCCTTTTCAGAACACTTGAAAGACATTTAGGGACTGAAGACACAGAGTGATTTTGACCCATTATTTCTGCAGACAAGTTAAGGTATGCAACACTACAAGGTCTTCATTATCACTTTTTGCCTTTTAATATGCGCCATGCATTCTTACAGGTCAGACACCTTCCTCTTTCACACCCAGAACTTTGTAATGTGTGCAGAAAGGTTTTGCATTGTCTTATTAAAATATGCAAGGCATCCTTGAAAAAGATGCCATCTTGAAAGCAGAAAATGCTGGTCCAAAATCTCTATTTACTTTTCGGCATTAATGCTGCATCACAGAAGTGTAAGTTACCTCTGCGAAGGGCAGTGACACACTTAGTCCATAACATGACAGACATGAATTTTTTGAGTTATTGCTGATAAGAGTCTGGATGGTCCCGTTCAGTTTCAGTCTGCTGCACACAGTGTCCTAGGTGTAGTGGTCCATCCCAGACACCTCAGAGCCCAAAGACGTTGATGACAGTTCTGGACACGGTTCTTTTATCATAAAGTTTTAAGTTGCATTTGTGGATGTAACTACGTATTATGGTGATGGTTTGGTGGCAAAGGTTTGCTACAGTAATCTTGAGCTCATGAGATTATATCACTTATAGATGATAAAAGTTTCTTGATGCAGTGGTGCCTGAGGGATCGGAGACCACAGTTATTCAGCTTAGGCTTGTGCCCTTTACACATTGACATTACTCCAGATTCCTTGAATCTTTCAATTTTGGTATGCACAGTAGAGAGGTATCATGTATCTGCTGCCTAACTGGCAATCCTCAACCCATTATGCTTCTAAAGGACTAGACCTTTTCTGGATGCTGCATTTATAGCAAATCATGATTACAATAACCTGTTAACATCACCTGTTTCAAATCACATAATTTATCAATGCCTATTTTATGTGCTGCAGGCTAGAACGGATATATATCTACAAATGAAATGAAGCTGATCAGACATAAAAAGATCTTGTGTTCATGCTGTCTGCAAAGACAGAAGTAAATGTTAGAAATCACTGCTTTCTTTTTTTAATTTGAATTTTCCATACTGCCACAGCTTTTTCTGATGTTGGTTTAACTGCCTTACTTCACAACTTAATTATATTGTTACTAAGCCTTAGTACATTGTGCCATGCATTATTTATTTTTTATAATATTTCAAAAAGCTGCCTGAAATTCAGTGTTGATTAAACATGAAGTTAACAGTCTGTAAGACACTGATTTTTGTTTGTGTTTACTTGCTATTTGATGTTTAATTAACTCCACATTCTAACGATGTCCAGTTTGTTTTTAAAGGTAACATAACATATATTATTATGTAAGTGGTTACAGTGACAAAAATGAGACAGTGTGTGTGTGAGAGATATGTATAAGACATGGCGGTGCTGGGGTTTTTACACACAACAGTGTCATCACTGGGTTGAGAGTGACCCACCATCCAAACATATCCAGCCAAGAGTGGCTCAGTGGTTAGAACTAGACCGCTGATGAAGGTCTAGAGGATGATGAACACCAACTATGTCAACAATTGGGCTACAGTCTCTAACTGTATTCTAGTAAGGTTGAGGCTAGGGTTTCTAATAAAATGTCCAGCAAGTGTACTATGATATCGCCATATTACATAAGCTGTTTTTTGTTACAAATGTAATTAAACAAAAAGTCATGACTATTTGTGCTCTATGAAAGTGCTGCTCTTGAAACTAAAGCCAGTCCAGAAGTTGTGGTGCTGTATATGTGATGAGTGGCCTCTTGACAGCTGAAGAAGGCAAGAGAGCAAACAGACACAGCTCTTGGGGAGCTTCGGCCAAAACAAACTACACAACAGGCTATTGGTTTTACCGGTATAGCTATGCAGCTATGCAGAAAACCGGGACTAGAGTGACATGAGACATGATGCCGACCAGTCCAGACTCCACATGCACAAACACACACACACACACACACACACACACACACACATTAATGTCATTAGATCAGGGCTGGTTGTTCTTAATAGCAGTGATACAAAACAATAACAATCAACAATAAAAATCAGCCAGAAAGCTAACACCTAAATGAAACCCACACTGCAACACCACTTAGTATGAATCATGTGTCTGTTCAACAGAGGCACAACTTTTATTGTAGGAAAAAGCAAATTGTGGGCATTTAACATGTTTATGGTTCATTTATGTCTTACCAGTGCATTGCAGTAAGCTTAGCTGTTTGCTTTGACATTTTCACAATGTCACATGTCAAAGCATGTCCCATAAAAAACATTGTAAATATCAGACTTGCAGAAAAACCACAATGTTTTTTTATAATGACCCCAGCTTACTTACATCTCCACATTTGGTGCATCAAATTTAAACACTGCCATGCTGATAACAAACCGAAGGCTTGAAACAACTGTAATGAACTGTCAGGTGGTACTAAATTAGATAATGTTGTTGCCAGATTCACACAGTCACAATGTGTTTGGTTCACTTCTCTAAAGATACGGTCATTACATGCTATGTTTTCCCCATCTTCCTTTATTTTAGCATCTCACCAGGAATTCTAATGACTCTCTTAACTCTACACAGTGGCATTGCAGATAACAGTCTGATGGGGATACCGCTGGGTCCAAAGTTGTTCTCTACAGGAAGGCCACGCAGTCCTTGCAGTGAGGGAATTTCCCCACAGCTTAATTTGTGTTTGCTGATGAAGATTATGGTGCATAGCAAACATCGCTGACCTCATCATGTTATTTCCTCTGATATTTTAGTACTATAATACATTAACCATCTAAAACGCAGCTCTTGTACAGTTTGTGAATGGCTTTAGTAATTTGTTATTTGTTGTAATTTGTGATCGGGGTCAACAAGGTGGCTTTTTTTTGCCCCTTTGTGGATCCACAGCAGACTTGCATTAGTAGGTAAAATACAATTGTCAAGAGCAAACGCACTTTGACGCGTGCCGAGCTAAAAGTCAAAGAGTGTTTATTAGACAAGTTGATAATCAAAGTCAGCAGCAAATACAGAGCAATAATGGGCGAGGCTGAAGGGGCGAGAGCCAGAGGGTCAGACAAACAGGCAACCAAACCACAGGGAAAATCCAAGGGAGAAATCTAGAGAGCAAAAGGGGAGGTCAAAACCAGAATTAACATTCAGTACAGCGATCAAAACCAAAAGGTAGAATCTGAGAGACAGAGAGAGAGACAGAGAGAGAGCGAAGAAGAGTCAAGACCGAAAATAGTAACCAGATAGAGACAGCGAGACCGCTCAGTAAGCAAACAGAGTTTGGCAATACTTCGCAAAGAGGCTGTGTAAATAAGAGGTATATATATATATATATATATATAACATCTATAAGATGTTCGTCAATCATGTAGTTGGATTCAGCATCACTCCAAAAGTGTATTGTTGCTGTCGCACAATTACTGTGTTAAACGCTGCTCACTTATTATACTGCATTCTGTTTTCACACATGCGCAGACTGAGAAATCTGAAAGAAATCTGAGTAAGGGTAGGCATGCACTGAGAAGCCTGCTTACTGAGCTAAAATTAATTTCTCTTAATTGGATTTTATAATCAGATTCCTTGGCATTAATCTGATCTAAGAAATTGGAGTATGCTGTTTACATGACCACTTGAATAATCAGAAATCAGATTATGATTAGATTATTAAGTGCCAGTAAACACATTCAGTGAAGAAGGTTTCACAATAAGAGACCTTAGAAGAAAATAACTGTTGCTAAACAAATCATACAGAATATTCTGAACTATACTATATTATATTATATTATATTATATTATATTATATTATATTATATTATATTATATTATAGTCTATACTTGGACATTAGCATTTACTGAGACATTTTTACAGTGAAGAACAAAATAAAATGGACATATAATATTGTGGCTTCCAAGGTGGTTTCTTTTTGTATTTTCTTTCTTTTTGTCAATCTTTCTTTTGTACATTTTGATACTATCATATAACATTATGCCACATATAACAAACTTTTTGTGATTGCATTCAGCTACAAGAGCACTAGTGAAGTCAACTACTAATGCTGGATGGTTAGTTCTGGCACTCCAACTCATCCCAAAGGTCCAGTGAATGCAGTTCCACTGGTCCATAGACCAATGGTGGGGGACTTCATAATCTCAATGTTTTGTACTAGATACTGTGACCATGGGCTCATGTGCGGCTGTTCCAAAGCATCTTGTTCACTGGTGGATGCTTTTCAGTGGAGATTATACAAGATGTGTGTGCAATTTAATGCATGTCTTTATTCATTAGAATGGGGAGCCCTGATACTTTTGGACACATAATGCATTACAACATCAAGCAGTTCCACTTGTATAAATGTATGAGAGAAAGAAAACAAATGGGTCTTCTGTAAGTTCAGAGCTACATAAAGCTATTTAAAACGTGCGTAACCTTTGTGGTATGGAGACCTCTTCATATAGCATATCTAGCTGGGTGCTCTTCTGACAGGCTATTAATAGAGGGCATCACAAGTGTAACCATCCAGCCCAGTGAAAGCCCACTATTGTTAGCACATGCATTTATAAAACATAAATGAGTTATCTGATTTGCCTTTAAATGATCTACACAGAAGTTCATGCAGCCCCTAACTTCAGCCTCAGTTACATTGTTTGTCACAGGTTTAAATACTGCATTTTATATTTTATTGTCCCTTGTTAATGTTAATTTTAGTAGGCAAGTTATTAATAAAATGTTCTGTCCCCTGACTAGATTTCTCTCTCTCTCTCTCTCTCTCTCTCTCTCTCGCTCACTCTCTCTTTTTCTTCTGGGTGCATTATCACTAGAACAGTACATGGTTATGGTACTTTACAATTGGCAAAGCTTGGACTGCAAAGTTTGGGAATTCTCTTTCTCTGTCTCTCTCTCTTATTCTCTCTTTCACCCTCTCTCTTTCTCTAATTCTCTCTCTCTCTCTCTCTCTCTCTCTCTCTCTCTCTCTGGTCATGGTTTCACACTTGTTCTTATCCGCACTGACACATTCGGACTGTCTGACTGTGAGTAGCTGGGCAGTGCTTTAGTTTTCTCCCTTTGCTGAAACAGTTTCCATGGGAACCACCTTTAGTCTGCAGCTCTGCTACAGAGGATTATTTGTCCCTTTACGCTTTCAAGCATTAAAGCACTTAAAATGCAGGTCTCATATGGTTTCCTTAAGGCTTTGGCTGTTCATTATCCCAGGAAAGAGTTCATTCTTTTCTTTCTTTTTGTGCTCCCTGTGCAGAAAGTCCATGGTGTTGAAAGACCCTTTGCTAAACAGCTTTCAGAGCTTTACTGTTAGAGAGTTCTACCCAGCTAAATAATTCAGTGTAATAAGACACTGTCAAATAAAATGAAGAAAATTTTACACTTGGCAAGAGAAGACTGAGAGCGCTCAGTGTTGGTCAGTCCTGGAGGGGCCATGATCTACACAGTTCGTGTTTTTCCTACTTTAGCTCACCTGAGCCAGCAGTCTGTTACTGAACTAAAATACTAAAAAAGCACTGAAACAGTCATAGCACAGGGTCCTCAGGGCTGGCTTTCAGAACTCCTGACAACTGCTGAGAGAAAAGTGATGATGGAAACAATATTTCCACACATCTGACGTAATACAAGGGCGACACCTGCTGGTTAAATACTGCCGTTTATCATCCACTCCATTCATTCATTGATTTGAATGTTTCCTAACCACAAATAAAACAAAACAAAAATTCTATAAAAGATGTAGACATTAAAATGGGAAATATTATTATTATTATTATTATTATTATTATTATTATTATTATTATTATAGTTTCAGGTACTTTGTCCAAACTGATCTAACAAAATACTAAACAAACAGCAAAAAACAAGCTAAAACCAAGTATCAGGAAAGTAAATTGCAGCATTCACTCACTAAACACTGACATAAAAATACACAAAATACAGGTTGTAGTTTCACAGTTGTCTGCTTTAGTGCTGTATTTTACTGTAAAAAGTACTTAGTAGTTCACTGCAAACAGTTACAGAATATGCCAAAGTGTATTACAGTGTGGAGTTTCTTATCAGGGATCTGTTCTGTACACCAACCATCCATAACCTGCTTGTGAACGGTAATAAGGTGAACAGTGAGTGGATGCAGTGTTTTGAAACCTCCAGCCACACTGCTGATCAACTTGTACCAGCATAACATCCCACCACCACGTCAGTGCCAAGAATGATCCGCTACATGCTGATGACCTGGAATAATGTACATTGATGATGTACAAGTTCTGAAATGTTTTGTTTTTCCTGCATAAACCCAACAAATGCTTATTTTTGAGTGCCCTATTTGTCTTGTATTGCTATGTTTATCACAGTCACATCAGTGCGTGTGAATTTCATACTCACCAGGCAAATCACAGGAAAATGGATACAATGCTTATACAATTTAAATTAGCCATCTAACATGATTGTGTGGATTTGTTTTTTTTTGTTTTGTTTGTTTGTTTTTTTGCCTGGGTGCATTTTGTACAAACTTATTAGCAGTTTTATCTGAATTAGGTAGAGGAGGTGGAGGAGAAGGACAGTGACTGAATTAATAAATATTGCAGATTTGGGATCCATCCTAACATACTGAGGTTACTCTAGTTGAAGGTAAGTGAAGTAATGAGACATCATGTGTACAGCACAGTGAAAGTTATGACGTATGACAGTTCCGAACGCATTGCACACTAAGGTAACTTTTAGGTTAATATGCTGCCCAACAAGAAATGAACCTTGAAAAGTTACTAGTTAGGCAGCTTCCTCCATAATGGAAAGCAGAATGGAGCTTCTTCGGCCACCTGTTCACTATTCTCACCTTTCAATGCATGTGGCAAAAAACAAAAAGCTGAATCTAATGTGTCTGAATATCTCACTGAATATCAGTGTCTGAATGTTTCACAATTCAAGTAGGTACATCAGTCATTATTAAATCAGTTTCATATGACAGTCTTATATGTTACATATTCCTCATCTGATTGACACTTTTATTGATGTTTACATCAGCATCTGATGACTGTTTACCCTAACGCACTATAAGGTTCACACAGCAGTGAAGGTATTTATAATTATGAGTGTATTTTCTGTAAGCTGAAATCCTATAATAAGTTTGAATAGAAAACATGTCACTTTCAAAACTACAGCAAATGGTCTCCTCAGTTGTCAAACATGTACACAGTGTTGTTAAAACAAAAGATGACATAACTCAGTCCCTCCTTTTTCTTGAAACGTGCTGGCTTCAAATTCAAAATGGGCAAAAAACAATATAATGTTTTAGTTCCAACATTTGACATGTTGTCTTTGTACTATTTGTAGTTAAACATATGAGTTTAAATGAAATGCTCACCATTACATTTGCTTTTTATTTACATTGTATCTACATTAGATAGATAGATAGATAGATAGATAGATAGATAGATAGATAGATACGGACGGATGGTTGGGTGTGGGCGGTTTGTCGTCATTGCGTAAACCTGTGTTTAAGTGATGACGCCAATGAGTGTTAGTTTAGCGTCAGAGTGGACCTGTGGTGTTTATAGTGTTTCTGTATCGGCGGAGCGGCTCCAGCAGAGAGATGTTACCGCTGTCGATTAAAGACGACGAATATAAACCAGCAAAATTCAATCTGCTCTTCAAATTATCCGGATGGTTCCGGTAAACGTGCATTCATCCCGTATTTTTAGTGGCTTTGTTGAATGGAACTGACTGACAGTAGCTAAGTTATGCTAAGCTAAGCTAATTCACTCACTGCATTGGGGTTAGCCGTAGCACGTTAGCTTAAGCGTAAGACATTTATCTGGCCAGTTCATATAATCCTCTATGCATTTAAACAAGCACCGTCTGATGATTAATGTGGTCTGTATATGTAACCATATCTGCTCCTCAGTACCCGGGCATGCTATTTAGCTTAGCCAACAGTTTGCACTGCTTGAGTTAGCTGGCTAATTTGCTAGTGGTCAAGCTCGTAGCTACATAAGGAAGTGTCGTTTTGAAAACTTAGATTTCAGCAGGCACACTGTCTAAACTGACTCAAATAAAGGAATAAATCATGTGTCTGCTTAAGTGAACATATGAGAAAGTGAACATATGTTATCGCGGTTATGTTTGGCTAACTGGCTGGCGAGGCTGCTGCTTTTGAGTGACCATTAACGTTACTTCTGGTTTCTTTAGCTCAATCCTCGCCGACAAGACATCACGGAACTTATTTTTCTTCCTATGTCTGAACCTGTCGTTTGCCTTTGTGGAGCTGCTGTACGGAATATGGAGTAACAGGTAAGCAGTGTTGTGTGTTAGCTGGAGCTACTGAGGCTACAGAGCTCAGGATGTGCCACGTCGCTCTAAACATGAATCACTGCTCCTGGGTTTTGTAGCCCGGCTTGCCACATTACAACATCCGTCTGGGTCAGGAAAATCCCCCTTTTATTGCTCTCTGCAGAGAGCTTTAGTTCGTGTGTCAATACATCAGCAATAAGTGATAAGAGCGGCAGCCTTTGACATTGTTTGCTAGAACTGGCACCCTAATGAGCTTTGATGCGCTGATATAAAACTGCAGATGATTGCAGAAACTGAGGAAAGACATTTTCTCCAAACTCTTCCAAAAACCTGCCAGCAGTGGGTTGGTTGAATCTCTAATACGGCTCATTTACTTTTCATACTTTTTATGCACAATTTAAATGTTTTGCAAACGGTTTTTCAATTCTAGTTTAATATATAAAATTATAGTTTCAATATTGTTTTCATTTATATGTATGTATTGTTAATATTCTAAATCAGTAGCCTGATCTGGCCAAGACATTTAAAGTTTTTAGCCAAATGCTTTGATCCATTTAAAGAACAGATTTGTCCCAGGTAGGCTTGGAGAAGATATGGAAATGTCAAATTTCAGATATGCACAATGACTTGTAAATTTGGAAGGATTTATAGTTGTTGCTATGATTAGAGCTATACTGCTGAGCCACAGCTCTTTCATGTTTTGCTTCCCTTCCTCTCTCCTGCTGTGCCTCCATATCAGTTTAGGGTTGATATCAGATTCTTTTCACATGTTCTTCGACTGCACTGCACTTTTGGCAGGCCTTGCAGCATCAGTGATTTCACGATGGAGGTCCAACGACTCCTTCTCATATGGGTAAGAACTCTACAAGAGTATCTTTATTGTGCTTTCAGCATTGTTGTTGTATTGGATGTGCATTGTGTTGTTGAAGGAGAACACTTTTGATTTTCCATTCATTGTCCTAAAGGCATTTATTAACTATACTGTTGCAGTAGTACTGATGGAAGAAGTGTGTGTTTTTTTTTTTTTTTTTTTTTTAACCCATGTGGTAATCTAGTGGTGGATTTCATAAATTCTTTTGCAAATCTTCCTGATCACATGCTTCTGCTTTTCAGCTACGTCAGAGCAGAAGTGCTTGCAGGCTTTGTGAACGGCCTCTTTCTCATCTTCACTGCTTTTTTTATCTTCTCAGAGGGAGTGGAGGTAAGCATAGCACTCACATCCTTTAAAACTAATTGAGGTTTAAATGTTGGCAGTCTTTGCTAGTGTTTGATTTTGTTTTTTTTTTTATCCTTCTTCCCCAGAGGGCATTAGAACCTCCTGATGTGCATCATGAGCGCTTGCTGCCTGTGTCTATAGCAGGGCTCCTGGTTAATCTTGTAGGAATCTTTGTGTTCCAGCATGGAGGGCATGGTCACTCTCATGGTGGGGAAGGTAGAGCATCAGTCTTTCAAGGCCCAGCACTGCACAGCTTAATGCTTTAGTTTAACCTCAGATCTCTGTGATTTGGATCTTGATGTTTGCATCATTACTTCTGTCATTTCTGTATAAAATTGTATTTCCTGAGAACTCAAAATAACATTATGAGTTAAAAATCTGAACCCTTTTTAAGTTATTACAGAACTCTTTGGATCCTGCTCAGATTAACCCAAGTCAAATATAACATTACACATATTGTCTAAATCTTTTTTGTCACTTTTTTTAAAATAAAACATTGTAGCATATAAATATTGCTAAATACTGTTAATGCTGTTTACTAGAAACTAAGCTACAGAAACATTAATTAATTAATTCACCTAGTGACCCTACATTGGCTTCATCCTGTATATTAACACTGAAGTATAAGCTCTGTTTCAGCCTGATGTGCTTTTTGTTGGATGCACAATACAGTGCAGCCAGTCAAAACAGAGATCATGTATATACATTGTTAATGCAACAATAACAACGTCAGCCTGTGTAATTCTAAGAGAAAATTGTAATTTAAAATGATGATTATGACTGTTTAAGGTACATAACAGCTCATTATAGGTAATACAATACAAGAAAATTGTAAGACTTGGGTCTTTTACTGCAATGGACAATCTTGGGCAGCTGCTTTGGTTGCTTGGATCTTCCTGACATGTAGGCCATTTGGATTTCTCACCGTATAGGTCACGGACACAGTCATTCTCTGTTCAATGGCAGCATAGGCCATGGGCACAGTCACGGAGGCCATGGGCACAGTCACGGGGGCCACGGGCACAGCCATGAGGCAAAGCATGGGCATGGACATGATCATGGGCATGGACATGGAGGACATGGCCATTCACATGAAGAACAACACTGCCATGGTAAGACCATTAGCTGCGTTTACTATTTGCTGCAACTGTTTACATAATGGATTAATTGATTTATACTGATTTTGATTAATCAGGACATTCTCTAAAAAAGGGCAAAAGACATGTGAGAGCATCAAGAGCATACCAATAGATCTACATTGCTGTTGCAAATGCTATTTTACTCAGGTGCAGAAACAGTAAAGCATCAAGTTCTTGTGATAAAGCAACATTAAATTTACTGAGAAGAAAAAAACCCCTGAAAATAACGACCATACAAAAAGAGCCTGCTTATCAGAAATGTAAGACAAATGAGAAGTTGAAACTGAAGTTCAATTCAACTAAAAGGCAACAAGATAATGGAATGGCAGTTTAAAAAAAATCTGTTCTGGACACCATTGCCCCAAAAAATTGTTCGTTGACCTGTTTTTGCATGGACAGGAGACCAAAACACAGTATGTAACAGTAGTAACAGAAAAGCATAATTTAGCTATGTAGTGTAGACAGGCAATTAAAAAAATCTTCTCCTTAGCTGTTATTTTTCCTTTGATGGAATTAAAACAAACTGAAAGACAGACCATTTTGACTTTTGCTGTTTTAGTATGTTTTAGTAAAAACTGTGGCTTTAGTATTTTATTTACTCACTGTGTAACCCATAATACATCATATATTGTATGATGTAAAGCGTGGGCTATACATAATACTGCAGTCAAGTCTCCACTATCTGTAATTTCTCTTCTTGCTGTAGTTTCAGATAGGAAGCAAAAGCATGGTTAAGCCGAATAAACACTGACACACGGCTTGCAATTTCAGTCTTAGTGATGTTCGTTTAATTGATTTGTTGTTGCAGTGCAATTGAATATTAATCCATTCATCATGAAATCTTGACACAATGTAAAGGATGCAGTGCATTCTTGAAAGGAAAAACAAAAAAAATGGACACGTTGTTTTTCTTTGGACATCTACAATATTTTATCAGAATCTAATTTGCACACTTTTCCACTTTCCCTCAGTAATTGATCAGTCAAGACAATGTTTGGTGTCCAAATTTTGCCTTTGTAGTTTGGAACTAGCGGCTACGTGACTGACGTGGCTAACAAACACTAGAAGTCAGTAGTCACTTTTAATCCTTTTGGCAAATACATCCCCAAAGCTTCTCTTAATCTGTTCAAACCGTGTCCAGGTCTTCGATAAAGTTTCACATACTTGTAGACGTATGTCATCCCTGGTTTTGTCAGAAGTTCTTTAAATTTTTAATAGCTTACACTTTGGGCTGTTGAGTTCTTATGTTTGTTGGCAACACCATAAACTTCTAAAGCAAAACTTAATATCTAAAAACTATAACATATCTTGGCTAATCGTCTGAATCTGGAGTAAGTGGGAAAATTGAGTAACCTTTTTTTTTTCTTTTTGTCGGTCAGCCACCTCACTTCATTTTGTCTTTGTGTGGTTACAGAATCGTTTACTTTTGAGTGTCATTATATCTTGTTTTGTTGTGTATGGCTTGCTTAATGTAATTGTCTTTTTCCCCCCTAGATGATAACAGTCACACACCAGGCAAAGGCGCAAGCAAACAGATTTTGCAAGGTGAGGCAGTGGATTCATACATCTGACTTCCACCAGATGGTGCCAGAGTCCTTTCATGTGTTTCCTAATGCATTAATGTTTAAATAAGAATATTATGCTAATGTGTGTTCTTGCATTTGTTTGGAAATAATTTTTATTTGTATCAGTCATGTCTTAGACATTCTTTCCTCTTTCGATTTATTTTATTTATTTATGTATTTATTTTTTTGTGCTTTAATGCTCAAATCAAGACACATGGGCACAAACAAACTCACTGGGTGGTTAAATTGAACAGACAAACTTGAAATAGACAGTATAGATCACATGACCCCTTCAGTTGGATCAGACATGATTGGTTGATGGACTTTTATTTGTGGCAGGGTGACAGGTCAGGCCGGCCCAACGGCTGACCTTTGAACTGGGGCTAACTGGGTTAATTCTGACATCTGAGGGAGTGCAGGAGCACTGTCACTTTAAACCTCTTTGTGTGAGCCTGTGTGGGAAAAGAGTAGAAAAGAGAAAGTGAGTTTGTCCCCTTCACCCTGGCACACAGAGCAAGAGAATGGGTCCTTTGGGAGGCCAGCTCAGGGGGGCCAGAGAGGGTTTTGTGGAGAGGGGGGCTGTCCAACGAGTGTGGGAGGGAGGGAGGGAGGGAGGAGGTGACAGTGCAAAAGGTTACACTGCCTTCATCCTTGTTATTGCCTTTACTGAACGACCTTTTCTCTTCCCTCATGATGAATTGTGAGTCAATTTTGTCCATCTTCCCCAAAATTCTCAAATGCTCTCCATGTTCTTTTGTGTCTGTCAGTGAAGGTCTTTAGCATTCCTGTTTGTTTTGTTGGCCCTACTCTCACCGCACTTGGATGAGCTTTCCATTTAATTTGGGGTTCACTCACTGTGGTTGCACATTCTGGGAAATTGAAAGCGACTTCAGTCATGACGTCTTCAGCTTAGGGGGGGTTATTGGACCATCAAAAGTATTCTCCATTACTACATCTTTTTAGAGATTTATTTACCATATGTACTCCAGTAGAGATCCAGTGATGCCCCTATTTAGTTTAGTTGAGTAGTTTAGTAGTTTAGTTTAGGGGGATGTGTATAAAACTTTTTACATGTCTTCTCAGTGATAAAATTCTTGCATCTGGATAGCAACACAATTTCCATAGTTACAAGTGAGTTGTGTTCAAGATGGGTCATTTGCATTATATACGTTG
Organism: Semaprochilodus insignis; assembly: GCA_034552555.1. Lineage (NCBI taxonomy): Eukaryota > Metazoa > Chordata > Actinopteri > Characiformes > Prochilodontidae > Semaprochilodus > Semaprochilodus insignis. The sequence continues at coordinate 15,106,816 of CM067489.1, read as the reverse complement.
ACAGTTTGCATGTTACAACTGTAAATGATTAAATTTTTTTATATTATCATGTAGAAATTTACAATTAAATCTTTTTTGATCACGCAGTTGTACAATTAGTCTTCCTAGAGAGCTTCCTAAATATATTGATGTGTGCTAAGTGACCAAATACAACACGAGGCAGTGGTCAAAAATATTTTTTTCTATCTTGGTGAAAACACGGGTTTGTTTGTTTGTTTTTTTTGTTCGTGCCATGGCAACATGTGTGGAACAAATGTGGAAACTGAGACATTTTTTCCATTTTAAAATTTGAACTATATTGACAACGCCCATATCAGTGCATCCCTACAACCTAGCTACAGCCTTTAAAATGGAGATTTTTTTATATAAATACATATGAATTTTTTTTCTAAATTAACTGTGTGATATCCAGCATAATCTCTGTGTTTGTTGTCTTGCAGGAGTTTTTCTGCACATCGTTGCTGATACATTGGGCAGCATCGGAGTCATCATCTCAGCCTTTCTGATGCAGAGTTATGACCTGATGATTGCTGATCCCATCTGTTCCATGCTCATCGCCCTTCTCATTGGAGTCAGGTAAAAAAAAAAAAAAAACTGCATGCACGTGTATTCAGTCTGTTTAAAACTGTATTTTAAAATAATCCCCAAAAAAATTGCAAGTCACAAGATGTCAAACAAAAAGAATTATGATTTTGTCTTATTTGCTCTAATTTGACTCTCAGTATGTGAGCAGTCATATTTTAGCCAGGAATTATGGATGGGTTGAAGACTCAAGCTAATAAAGTCTACTAAGTCCTTCTTTTGTCAATACAGCGACAGCAATGTCAGCTATAGATTACAGCCTAGATTGAACCACCTAATTCACTTCTGCATACTTTGCTTTAATATTTATATTTTTATGATCAGAATAAACACATTCAGTGTAATCAAAATTAATATCAGTGTTGAGATATTAATCAGAAGTGAATACCTTTACATTGATCTTCTCCTTCCATACACATTTTTTTTTTTAATGTTCTGAGCTCAGTTTTTCTAAGACACTGTTGACCTCCTCCCTCAGCTCCACCCAAAACCCACAGCAGCACCTAATGCAGAGCAGGCTATAGCCACTTCACAGTGACCATTTTCTCAGACTTCTACTCTAACCGGCTGAATTACAGGACACACACACGCATACACACATGCATACACACAGAAAGGGTGGAGTCCACAGTGCTTTCACATGTGGTAAAACCAACAGAACAGGAGTCAGCTCCCCCATGTGTCTTTTAACTGGTGGTACAGGCAGAAGCCACGTATCTGTTTCCTGCATCTGCATCTCTCTTTTTCTCATGGTTGCAATCTAATCTCATAAAAAAAATTTAACCACTAATGCTTGTACTTAGTTTGAATAGCTAGGGAGTAAATCTCTGACCACGATTTGATTTCGGTTCATTAGGAAACAGTTCAGTGCATCGTAACCTCTCACAGAACCATGATTTAGTTAAAGAGACACTGGTGTAAAAACCAGAACTAAATGCATGAAGAATGAAAAAACAAACAAAAATGGAAAATGAACCAAGCATAACATTCCAAAATAGATTAAATTGCCACCTGCATATTTTTACACCCTAATGTAGATGTTTGTTGTTTATTGGGCAGTATTGTTGAATTGAAGAACAAGTGAGCTGTATTGCGCCTCCACCCACTGCTCTCAGGACTGTGTGGTTTCAGTGCTTCAGTGAGTAAAAGAGTACAGTTATGATGGAGAGGGTGAAAGAGGGGCCTCATTCTACAAGTGCATGTCTCTCAGCACGCTGTTCAGTTCTCCTCTCTTTCTCGTTCTCTGTTTGTGGCTTTTCTTCTCCTCTCTCTGGAATGCAGTTGTGATCTGTGACTATTATGATAAAAATGCGGGTACAAAGGCATCTTTTAAGATGGACTTTCTCTCCACCCTCTTTTATCTGAAAGAGAGGAGGGGGTCTGTGTTATTGAGACCCGGCTTTACTTACTCTCTCTCTCTCTCTCTCTCTCTCTCTCTCTCTCTCTCTCTCTCTCTCTCTCTCTCTCTCTCTCTGCTGCCTGAATTCCTCCCAGTACTTACTTAGTAAATGCAGAGAAATTAATAATATGACAAAGCCTCCTGCCTTCCCTCCTATTTCTAAGGACAGTGAATGAGAGGTAGACATTTCGGTGCAGCATAAACAGGGATGTTGGCACAATAAAAACATTTGCTACCTTAGTCTATCTTACAAAGCTATTATAGAACCAGAAATGGCAATTAAAAGTATTAATTAAAGGTACCAACTGGGGACAACTAGAGGTTTCAGGGAGAATGATAAATAAGGTAGATCTGCTTAACTCCCCATCTGATAATATGGATTGTTGATTACGACATGAGTTAATAAATTATTAACACATGATGATAATCTAAATCAAGCTGATGTGTTCAACATGTACAGATTTCTAGCTGTGGTTGTGTAACATTAGCTGGCTTTAATGGGCATTTTGTCCGTAAGCTACAATTTAATGTTGTCTCTAGAATTTTGTTGCATCCATGAGCCTCATGGCTTTGATTGCAATATCTCGCTTTTATTACTGTTGTTGCACCAAAGTAGGAGGCAAGTAGACATGTTTAAAACACGTTGTGATGGTAAAACTTATCATTATGTCAAAAAGCTAGCAAATGCATGAAATAGCTTTATTGTTTGGTTGCTGTGGGATTGCAGGGGGTCCAGGTACGTAGAATGGCCTTTTCCACTTCTGACACCAACATATCTGCATCTTTTATAGAGTGTATGTATTGTACAATAATGTATTGTATGGTACATAGCTACAGTATATACTAATACAATAGTAATTCTGATGTCTTGTCTTTTAAAACATTATCCTTATAATTTCCTCCTTTAGTTCACTAAATTCTTCTTCTCCTTGCTGGTAGCTTATCCTCAGATTCACTCATTTGCACGTTGGAGTCATCTATCGCTTCAGCACACAACAGAGATTGTGCACAATTATGGCTCTGTGTGAATGCCTGTGGTCAGGATAGATGGACTCAGCTATTTGGACAGCTCAAATCTGCATTTTTCCTGCTGAACCTCAATCTGTGAGATTGATAGGCTCCAGAGAAGCCTTTATTTTGATTTTAAAACACTGACCACATTTGGTGGCAGAGTTTCATGCTGAGTGCCACGTTTGTCTGCTTCAGAAGTGGTGCTCGACACACCATCAACATATGTGTCTTTCATTGAAGACCTCAAGCTGCATGCAAACGTCTGTTTGTTTAGCCTGGTAGTGTGTCCATGGGGGAATATCTGGGATGTCTGTGGAGATTGGAACCCTGTGTGTACTGTATGATTAGTTTGAAGAGTAGTGGTTAGAAGCTGGACATGTCCAGTAGACCCCTGCTGCTGTGACCCTAAACCGCAGTACTCTAGCCTCAGAGTCTTCCAAAGTGCTGTTTAATCGCTTTGGGCCCTAGCCTGAAGCCACAGGATTGGAATGAGGGTGGAATATTAACATAAATTAACATTTTTGTTTTGTGTGCGCTAAGCTGGACCTGTGAGGCTGGATTTATTTGGCTGTGCTCAGAGTTAAAGTGCTTAACTGCCAATCCAAAGCTGCTTTCAACTGGTTAGTGTGCCAGCATGTTAGTATTGTGTCTTTGTAAAATGTTGTTCTTTTGATTACTGCCTGATTAACCTTGCCTTAGAGCAAACAGGACTGTAAGCTAAATATGGTGTGTGCAGGAATTAGCCTAGTTTGCTGAAAACATGTGCACAAGTTGTTTAGATTAGATGACCTTTAACCTTCTGAACCGTTTTGCAGGCTAGGGTTTGTGCATAATCATATGTACATATCTAGGCCTGGATGCAAAATATCTTTATTGCGATTATATTTATGCCCATTGTAATTCCATTGTGCTTGGAAATATATTCATCAGTAATGTGGCATTGGTTAAGATGGGCGATGGGGTGATGTAATCAGATATTTGATGATGATGTTTAAAAGATGAGAATCGCTATGTTTGAAAAGAAAACTGATGGAGACTAATTTAGCTTTTTAAATTCACTGGCTTAATAATATTAAATAGTATATGCATGTAGGGTTTCTTTTACTGTTTAAACAATGGATAGTTATGTGGGAGACCCAGAGACCCAACGCAGGCATAAATGTCTTGGTGGCAGTCTCTAGATTTCATTTCTAAATGTCCATATACAGTTCCCCAGGGATGAATAGACATTCGTCCATGAGCACAAACAAAACAGGTAGATATTCATTTTATAATATAACATTTTAAAGAGAAGAAAGTTCTGGAATTGTTTTACTATGTCTATCACTTAATTTTAAACAAATCTGAAATTATTAGAATGTGTCAAAAATGTATTTTTAATTGTAACCTTGTGCTTATGCTTAACTTTTTCCTTCCATTGTTGTTATCGCATGTGGGGTGGCCTCAGCAAGAAGGCTGATTTTCTTGGCATGTTTATCTTGGCAGTTAGAAGAAGGACTCTCAGTAGTAATATCTGATTATCTTCTACATCCTCTGGTAATATTTCGAATATAATGCATGATGTTTCTAAGGGCAGTTCTATAAGCGCTTTTTAAAATTTCATTTTGTATGTTTTGCCAATATTCTGATCATTTTGCACTGTCCCAAAATATGTTTGTGCGGTCTCCTTCCAGGCCATACAAGTGCCTAAGGATATGACGAGGAGTCCTAAAAATTTTAACTTCCATTCAAAATCCTTCCAAATAGAGTATTAGTTATTCTGTGTCCCTCATATCCCATGATAATACCTTGTTTATATCTGAAATTATGGTGTTCATTTCCGGTTTCCATTATACAGGGTTGCAGATTGACTGTTTTCCTAAACAGAGTAGCGGGACACGTTACTGATTGGAGTACTTTCTAAAAGTGCTGCCATTCATAGAGAGGTAACGCTGCTGGGCATGTCAGCAAGAAAGATTTACAGATGTACTGTAACTGAAAAGATAAACAGTCAAACCAGACACTCTGCTCAATAAAATATAATTAATAAAAGAGCAGGTACATCTTAGGTACTGTGACTGAGCAACAGTTCAAGCAGAATTTCAGAATTTCTTTTGATAACTGTCATTAATGAGATTATTAAGTTTCTTTTGTTTTCTGTTTTATTCTAAGAGCTTTTTTTTCTTACTGTATTTTACTGTGTGATCCGCAGCTCTTTGCCTGTTCTTTGCATGCATTTCAATGAAAAATGAAAAGCACTTTTGCTTTGGGAGGGTCTAGTGGATTATGTTTGTTGTGGGTAGGGTTTACGGTCTGATGAGAGGCTTGCCACATGCTGTCTTGATTCCAGCAGCTTGGGTTTCTCTAATTACAGGCTGCCCAGCTGGGTCTTTGAAATGTTTCAGTTTCCATTTCAGTTGTCTTTAGCCATTGGCCAATGATGGACTGAACATTTTTGGATGGTTATGTGCAAATCTCTGATGTTATTACACAGTCAGGGGTTATGGTGGATGTCGTTATTGCAACCAGACAAAGTTTTTGAATCCACCTGGACGCTGGTAGATGTTGGCCGTTATCTAAACCTCCATGTTAATTCAAAGACATAACTAAATGGCTAAAATGTCCATCATGTTCAACCATTTTAACATACAGAATAGGAGAAAGTTCAAGAAAAAAAAGATTTTCAGATTGATTTCCAGCTAATGTAGTAATTCCGGCTAACGTACTTAAAAGTGCAAGACCAGAAGTCCCAATTGCACTTCAGGTACAATTTAGCCACACAGAGGCTCTGATTACAGTCTGTGAGAGGTTTGATGACATGAGGGACATTTTGATACTTTCTTGGATCAGATCCCAGCTCCTTAACTGTGTTAGCAGTATTTGGACTAAAGACAGCATGGGCCAATAGAGTGCTCCATCCTTAGCAATCTAAATACATTTACAGTGAAAGAGAAACCCTATTTAATATTTGTAGAAGTTAAATTTACAGGCTTTTTATCCCTCTTTCTGTTGGCTGTCTACACAGGAGACTTTTCTGTGGGTCACAGTACTGTTGTGGTTTATGTGGTGTCGTAAAAGTGTTCGTGCCTGTACATTTTATGGATGTTCAGGTTGACTCAGCATAATAACCTTCTATTACCGTGTGGTTGAAGTCACAGCTTTTCCAGCATGCATACTTTAGTAGCAGAGTATGAGAAAATCACCTCACTTTGGCCTTGATAATACTTGGTATTAACATCTTGATGATTCAAATCAGTCTGAAAATATCACTTTTTTCAGAAAGCATTTCCATGCATTTCCAGTAATTACTTATGATCAGATTTCATTGAGGGAGTTGAGGGAGGGTTATCACTCACATTTACAGTGCTAGTGTATTACTCTGCATTTGTTGTCAGATATAAATGTTTTTAGCATGTTCATGTTGTTCATGTACATATATGGGATGATCCAAACATTTAGACTGCTATTGCAGCTTAGAAACAATTGAGAAAGAAGGTACGCACATACTTTCATCTGTTTGTTTGTTCAGCTGCAGGTCTTAACAGACATTGATGGGGCTAATTCTCACACAAATGTTTAGGTTAAGACTGATGCCATCGCATTTACCTAGACTGTACTATATGGCGCACCAGTTGTAGAGTAACGAATAAGTCCTGTCTCTTGACTCTCAAGTCCCGAGTCTAGTCCCAAGTCTAGACAGTTGAGTCTCAGTTGAAGTCCTGATATATAGTCAGTATGCTTTCCTCAGGTAATTTAAGGCCATTTTAACACCAACAATGATAATGGTAATGCAGCTTTTAGGGATGACATGTTAGTTATGTATGCTTGTATGTTGCCTTTCTTTCCCTTTAATAAAATACTAAATTCATGGTACACAGATAACCATAACAGACATAATGGTATGCCAAAGAGTAGTGAAACTACACATGAAAATAATGATGATGATAATTTTTGATCATTTTTGGCAGCATAGCATTGAAAGACAAAATATCTTAACAGTAAAAATTAGCTGAGTAAATTGAAGTGAACTGTTAGTTTGAACTGAATTAGAATGCAATTCATGCACCATTTAAAATGGAATGGGGAAAAATGAAGCTTGTTAATAATTGCTAGGGGTCGAGGTTGTGTCTGTCAAAATCTGTAGGAACTGCGTATTTAAACTGCAGAAGGTGTTTTGTCACTTAAAGAGCTTTGATTCTATTTGTTTAATTATCATGAGTAAAATGTTTTTCCAATAAGACTTTTAAGCAATGAGCAAGGGCTTATTGATGCTTTGCTTGCCTGTTGCTTATGGAAGCAAACTTGAATTCTAACACTTGTTTTGTGAAATAAAATATGCCAAGCATCAGCACAGTAATAGACATTGCTGTATATAAGCTGTACAGCAGGAAACTAATCCATCCACATAAAAGCAATCAAAAGTGTAGAGCCTCATCTTAACATTTCTTCCTGTGGTCTTAAGTCTTTCTGGGTCATAAGGTTCAAGTCAAAGTCCAAAGAGTCATTAGTGTTCAAATCAAAGCCCTCTACCCAGTAACAATATTTTTAAGTGTCCTGGCCATACAGTTTCAGAAAAGTTGCTATGATTATTCTGACGAATCAGGGTATTCACGCAAGTATAAAAGCACAAAATAAATGTGTTGTTTTTGTTTAACCATGTGTACATGTATGCACATTTAGATTTAGCTTGAGCACAAATGCTTTACCCATTGGTAGTTCACACTAACAACATATGGAAAAATTAACCCATAAAAAGTGTTCCAAGCTGTACTGCAGTAGGAGCAGTGTGGTGTAAAATTAGTTAAGCCTATTTTCCACCGCATGCACTAATCAGTATAGTCTATTAGGCCAGTCTCGTGTCATGAGGTGGCAATGTGTAGAGGTGGATGACCCTTTTCTTTCAAAACTAAGAAAAAATAACCAATAGTGCTACCATTTTAAAAATGATACCAACATGCATAATGATGTTTATTCAATATTTGCCATACTTTGTTGACTTAAACCTGCTCTTGGTCAGTCTTCTACAATATTCTACATATTTTTGATACAGCATGTTAACAGTTTATAGGAAGAAACTCAACAAATTATGTTTTACTTTGGGGCGGCTGAAGATTCTTCAGTCTGTTGGACTGATGAGGGGAAATAACTGCGGAATGAACCAATCAAAACTACTCTTAAACAGTTACAGCTGCACTCAAATGTCCTAATGACACCTGCAGGTTATATTAACTGCACTGCTGGGAAAAAAAAAAACTAATTGGTGGCAGTAGATGTGAGTGGTTAATTGAAACCCTTGGTTGTAACAGTTTTAATCAAACAAGTCTCCTACTATATCTTTGGAGCTGGAGCTACCCTTATATAGAAACCACCTTGGTGATGAATGATTAAATATTTTATCCAATCATGTACGTTTTAACAAATTAACTATTTTCATTTTATATGCATTTTTGTATTGACTATATTTTCAATTTTTATTAGCCCATTTTTGTAAATTCTACCCCTCATGTTCATGTACTCTTACAGAAATAAATTATTTTGGTTAGATTAATACTGGCCAGTCTTTTACAAGGTCACATTATTGATTCACCAGTGCCTAATACATAACAAACAATTCTAGCATTCCACATCTTACAGCCCTGCGAGACAGTTTCGGCCAACCGTAATCTTGATGCTAGTTACTGTGAATAAGTGGTTTGGTAATTAACTTCCAGTGTATTGTGCTGTGGTCATTTAGTGCCTCTCCTTTGCTGCACAGGAAGGCTGGAACAATGCCATGATGTCAGAGCATGCAGTGCTTTCCTGTTTTCATTTTGTTGTCCAAGCTGGGGACAAAACATGAAGGTTGGAGAGTGGAGCACATGTATGGCATTCAGTTTTGTGCCATACATTCCCAAAAATACAAATGTAAGCACAAATATCTAATATAATTGGGTATAGTTAATTATGAGTGAACTATATGCTCAGGCAGCAAAAGTCCAAAATTCTCATAACATCTAAATGAGTCGAAGTATGAACTTTAAAGTGAGTTCAATTTCAAATATATGTGCCTTTTTAAGATGCTTTGGTAGCGAACACAACTTGGTAAACCACTCTAACCCTAAGAGAGATAAAACTTAAAATGTACATGATGGATTTTCAGCACATCACTAATGTAACTCGGCCACATTGTTTACTGGCTAGAAGTGCTGAGCTCATGAACTCGTATGGATTATTTGCTACCTCTCCATTACAGCTAATGTTCATGGAGCCAGTTTAAGAAGCATTACACAGAGCCACTGTTGAAGTGAGTGGTGTTCCTCAGGAAAGCTCTGCACGAGATGATTGAGAAAGACAGCCTGACAGTAACATGATTTGTGGTAGAGTATAAACAACAATGGTATGAATATTGTTTTGCTGAGTGCACATTTTGTACACAGAGTTCAAAAAGGTCACACATTCATGACATTGCACAACTTGATTTTGTTCTGCTTTGTTTTGTTTTTGCCCTCCTTACAATTGCTAAGACAAAAGCCAGGTTTCCATCCAGTGGGATAAATCTGATCAGAAAAATTGTAAAATAAAGCCTCACATAATTTGCTCAGCTCTGTATGTTCTATTTGTAACAACTTTGTGGTTTTGTTCAATTGTATCTATATAGAATATAATTATATATAATTGGAGAGTGTGCTGCTGCTGCATGTGCCAGTGCATAGTGGATTTCCTGACAAGCAGGTGTGGCTTTGAATATGTGTCAGACCCCCAGACCCTCAGTAATAGAGTACCACAGGGTCATGTGCTTTCACCCCTTGTCTGTAGTCTCTACTCAAATGCAGTAGTAACCACTTGCTGTTAAACACACACACAAAAAAAAAACTTGAAGATGGTGTTGGATCGTGGTGGTGGGCACAACTGCGGACCCCTTCAACATCAGTAACTCTCTGTTTTTCACTGTGAAGTCATTTAAGTTCCTGGGCACCACCATATCCAGGGACCTGAAGTCACAAGCCCGGTGACCCTATAGTAGTTCCCATATGCTGCTGTGGTTAGACCTGCTTGCCCCATGATATTGCATTAGCTATGCTAGCTTTCTAAGTAACAGCAGCCACACATCAGACGGATTTTGTCCCTACCTAGCTATCCAGGCATTAAAGAAATGCTAGCTGACTTCTGTTGAGCCTTCATACAGCTTCATGACTGTATGGATGATCTCCAAGTTGAACAGCGCCCTCCGTGACTCCGCATCCCTTTGGTGTGACTTGACATTCCTGAGCCAGCTCAGTTACCATGTGATGTGTCCCAGTATAACAGGAAGCTTGGAGGAAGCAGGTCATGCTGGCCTTTTCTTCCTTTTCCGCTCTGTAATTTTATCGAGGAAGAGTTATTGGAGGCAGTATTAAAATAGATTTAAAAATACTGATCATTAAATCGGATGTAGATTTTTAAATTTATTTTGTTATGCACTCTACAAATGTCTGTATTTGTGAGATGGTTATTGTCTTGAATACTATGTGATGGACTGAGTTATTTTAGATTCTGATTCTGATTTTTCAGACTGTCTGCATAATTAAATAAAGATCATTCAGAGTGGTTGGTTGGTGCTTGATTATACACTGCCTGATATCTAAGGTGTTGTTTTAATATATTTTTACCACACAGTGAGACAAATATTTCCCAGGGAAATATTTTCCATTATCATTTGCAACATTTAACACATTATCAAAACTAAAAAAAAATCTGTGGGTTCATTAGTTGTTTTGAATAGCAAATATAATGGCTATATTGGTCTCGGCGAAATTGTGACTTCTTGTCAACATCACATGTAAAAACAGTTTCTGTCTAATTAACTATTTTGCATCCAAACTTTATGAATGGCTGTTTACACAGTTATGCAAAAAATGCAAAAAATGTTTGTTTTTTTAATGTAGTGTCAAATTATACTGAAATTATTTTGATTCTTTTTTTTCCACAGTGTTGTTCCTTTGCTCAGGGAGTCCATAGGAATACTAATGCAGCGTACTCCTCCTTCACTGGACAATGCTCTTCCAGACTGTTACCAGAGGGTGAGTTAACCTGGGTTGGTGGTAGAGGATAACACCTCTTAAAAGGATAGTCTGGGCACAATTCTAACATGGCTAATAAAGAATAGCAGACAGGGCTTGACCAGATACAACATAAATGAGGAGACCGGTTGTTTATTGAAATATAAAACATATTTTTGTTATTTTTATTTTATTGTTATTTTAAAAAAGATAGGAGTCAGGTCTTGTATGGCATTGCATAAATGGCTGCTGATTAAACACACTTTCATATAAAGGCTTAGGGTAGACCTGCCAATCAGATTTTATTTCCTTTTGCCTTCATGTTGTTGATTGCCACTTTGTTGTTTCAGCTTGATAGGTCCATTACAATTTGTCTGTGTTATTGTCTGCAGGTTCAGCAGCTGCAGGGTGTTTATAACCTGCAGGAGCCTCATTTCTGGACATTGTGCACAGACGTCTATATCGGCACTCTCAAACTCCTTGTGGCCCCTGATGCAGATTCCCGATGGATCCTCAGTCAGACACACAACATTTTCACACAGGTGAGAATTTACAGTGATGAGGATGTGAGGCCTTTACCAGCTTATCAGAATTTTAAATTTATTTTAACAGGATTATTTAAAGAACATTTTAACACAAATAAAGTGTAGCGTGGACAACAGTATGTCATAATGCGCCAGAAACCAGAAAATGAGTATGAGGCAAATGTAATGATTTATTTAGCATGAGGCGTTATTAAAAAAACACTGTGTAACGTTATTTAGTATATACCACAGCACTGCAGTCTAACGTTGTAGTAAAAAAAAAAGTGTGGATTATTGGTATGTTGGTGGCAGTGGGGTAAACTGTGTGTGCACAGCTACAGTTAACCAAACAGCTATCAGTAAGGAAGAAATATGTAAAGGATTGTGCTTAGCTACAAGTCGAATTAGCATATTCTAGATTTTGTTTTCTCAGCACTGTTATGTAAAGGCTTGCAGCGACAAAGGAGTAGTGCTGTTGGTTAAACACCTGGAAGACAGGGCTGTACATTGTTGCCAGTTTTTGACATTTTGCATTTTGTTTAATTATGTTTCCCTCTTCAGGTGGGAGTAAGGCAGCTGTACGTTCAGATTGATGTGGCAGCCATGTAGAAATTGACCTGACGCAGGTGTCCTGGGACCAAAGCCCTCTGTGCTGCTATGGGGAAGCTCACCACAAAAACCCACCCCTTTTTCTCTCTCTTTCTTTGGGTTTCTGCTGCTCCACCACCCCCTCGGACCAAGCTGGAGCGGCAGCAGTACAGAACACTGACTCTGACCAGGAAAACCAAACAGCAGCGTAAACAAGTTGCCAACAACAATGTGATGCGTCCAAGGGAAATGACGTCTTGCATCATGAGCATTGCCAACACTGGGGCCCTTGGTCAGCAGTTCCTTTTTATTTTTTGTCTCTCAAAGACTTTTCTGTATTTGGTGTCACCCTCTCTGTATGGTTAGATTGGGATTTTAATTTTTTTTTTTTTCTTGAACTTGTACGTTCCTTAGACATTCATTTGAAACAAACGAAAAAAACCTGTAACAGTATGTGATTCATCAGTACTATTTTTATATGTCTGACCTCCTGCAACAGTCCCTTATGCCGTCATGCCCTTCAACTCAGTTGTCACCCTGGACCTACTAAGTGCCTTTTTATAGTGGATCTCTAACAATCCCAAATGTATTTCAAACATCTGGAATCATGTGTGGCACGCTCCCGGTCAAACATGCCTTTCATGTCTGTTGGGAAAGGGTTAATTCTAGCAGTTGAACATTCCTTTGTATTTGGACTGTCTCTTTTTATGGTGTAGTATCAGATTAGTTCTCAAATATCTGCTTGTGTAGACTCCAGGAAGCACACCAGCTTTAATCAGCCATAAAAGGATCTGATGACCCACTTAAATGTGATTAAGATCATAATTTAATTGCCCACGTTTTTCTTTAACTTCCAAGCTGTGCCATTGGCCAGTACATTTGTGCAATGTAATAAATGATTTTACAATCAAATTCTGTTTTTCTTGTGATGGAAAGATGCAACTTATTAGGGATGTGCAGTGATCTTGGAATCATGTTGGTATCAGCTTCTTAATTGCTTAAGAAAATTTGATGTTTAGATTTCACGTATCTGTGCATCTGTAGTATATACATGGTACTAACATGGTACGATGCATCGGTAAACGAACATCTGAAGTACGACCGTTTCCCAAAACTTTGTTGGTACCACAATAGTTTGAACCACCATAGTTCCAAATGTGTTGGTCTGACTTTCACAACGGAAAACGTGCAAAAACTCACAAACCTTGTAATATAAGGCCAAAATATGAGAATGTACAGTATACATAATTGAAGTATTATTTAGGCTACTTCTATTTCTACACGTTGTAAACAAATAACTTTCCACCACCACTACCAGTCATAGTGATAGAAATAATACAACAACATGATATTCCTATATATATATCTGAATTAACAATGAAAATAATAATAATAATAATAATGTTGATATTCATTATAAATACAATATTAATAGAAACACTTCTTGTAAAATATATTTCCCCTAAAACAAAATAGAGGAACATAAAATAAAAAAAGTCCTGTTATCCCTATGCCGGAGTGGTACGGTTGGATAAACGTATGAACATGTCGAAAACCCCGCTGAATTTCTTTTAGTTTTTTCCGTAATGGTAAGGAAAGTTCTCAGTAATTAAGAACTGATTTATTAAAGCACTGTAAAGTTTTCCACGTTGTCTTTTATGATGTACGTTTGTAATAAAGAGTAACTTGACATTTTCTTCGTAGGCCTAGGCTAACGTTTTATGAGTTATAGCGCTTTGATAAATCCAGCTGTACTCATAAACACAGATATATATTAGGACATACATTAAGAACTACACGTTTACAGCAATTCATGTTCTAAATGTTCGTACCAGATGTAAATTATTTTAGCTCAGTGACAGGTCTCCTTCTACTGCGTCCTGCGTAACCGATGACGTCATCACCAGGAACTAAGCTTCTAACCACAGGTGTAGTTCCAACTACACACCTTAACGACAGTGTTTGCCAACGTTCGGTGGAACTACGGTTTTGGGAAACACCTGTGTCGCTTAACGATGGTTCGGAATATGTAAGTTACCAACGTACTTACCGCCATAGTTCCAACCATGGTTTTGGGAAACACTTGCGTCGCAGCTGTATCGTTCCAACTATGTAAGTTGCTAACGTAGTATGGTTTTGGGAAACGCCTTATGTGGCAAAGTCAGCTGAGTAACGGAACGTACTGAATGACTAGGTTTTCCCATCAGTGGATTTTATTTTTTCCCTGATGCCACAGGCATATTCTAGGACAATGCCAAGGTACATAGGGCACAGATTATGAGAGCGTGGTTCAAAGGAGCATGGAAAGCCTTCTTCAGGACATCCCAAAGTGGCTCGACCCTCCTGTTGTCAATTCAAGATATCTGCCAAGCAGTTACTTCAACTCTGGATATAGATAAACGTGATGCTGTATAAGGTTGTTAAAGCAAATACAGCATGACTTTTTTTTTTTTTTTTGGCCAGACAGCGTAATGGATTCTGACAAACTGTCATTATCAAGTCTGATCATTCTGCAGTACTTAACACCAACAGATACCACAATAAATACAAATGCTACAATGCATTTCCAGTGCAGTATTATTTCAGAAACCAGACAGGCCAAGACCTACTGCTGAACCTTTTGAAGATTTAGAAACAAAAGGGCTGTGTTTGTTGTCTACGTTCGTTCAAATGATTCAAACAAAATATGTTAAACATGATTTTTTCACAACTGCAAGTGTTTGGAGAAGCCAAAAGCAGAATGGAGTCAGGAAAAATGTCATTTCTTTTTGGAAATATCATACAGCAAATCAAACACACTGAACAAACAGCTCAGCAAACCCCCTAAAGCACATCCAGAAACCTCAATCCACATGCTGGATTGAGACTACAGGAAAACCAGCAGTAATAAAATGATTGGGGTTTTTTTACTGGGGGAATCAAACATGACAAAGCCTTGTTCAGTTTGACAAGAACATTTTTCGAAATATAAAAACACTTTGTATGTTCATATCTATGTTAAAGGCATTTGCATTTGGAATTCAATGCTTTTTTTTTTAAAGCACAACTTTAAATTGCAGGAGAGATTCACATTTTTTAGAGGCACAAAATTTGAGGCAGATTTTTTTTTTCTATCCCCAACAACCTTTTTCTGTTTCCTTGTCTGTAATTGTGTTACGCCTCACGTAAAGCTAATTAAGTGGCTCCCTGTAATGAAACAGAACCATGGCCTGGCCGTGCCTTTGGAAGGTGGGATGTAGCGAATTTATTTGACCTGCAAAAGCAGTTATGTAATTCGTGGGGTTTCCTTCGAACTCTGGCAGCGCTGGTGTTCAGACACTTCACCTGATCTGACAGCTTTTCTCACAGAATGCCCATTTACTGAAGCCCAACGTTCTTGCAGATTCTTATGAGGTTTTCAGGAGATGTATGTGGAGCTGTCTGTCATTTTTAGGCCCTTCAGACCATCTGAGCTGCTGAACAGCCTGAGCATGTCCACCTCGAGTGGATGGAGATGTCCAGTGATGATCATGGAGTGCAGCGGTCCTCCCAGGTCACATGAAGCCAACTCTTGTAGAGACCCTGCACGAATGTCCTGGTCATCAGCTCCCACCCGTGCCAGACCCACACACGCTGTCTCCTCACTGATTGCTGTGGGAGAGGAAGCACATAAATCCAATAAACTAATGCAAAATTAAATGATTAAACGCTTTCAATCAAATATAATCAAATTTTCATGCAGTGCTTGACAGATATTGTTCTTATTGTCCCTCAGCGCTGACCGAGGCAGATGGCCCAGCCACTGGGTTATTTTTTCAGAACCTGGGTGTCTATTGCATAACAGCAGCAAATCTTTATTCCAATTCAGATGCAGCCAGCTACACCTTTTTAAAAAGTTGGGAGAGGATCATGTTTTACTACTGTGTTCATCAGTTTCATTTAACACACCTAAGTGTTTGGGAACTGAGGAGACCAGTTGGTGTTTTGACATGTTCTCCTATTCTTGGTAGATACAGGATTTCAGCTGCTCAACAGTTCAGGGTCTCCTTTGTCTTATCTTTTGTTACATAATGCACTAAAATGTTTTTAATGAGTGACCAGTCTGGATTGCAGGCAGGCCAGTTTAGCAACAGGGCTCTTACACGGAGCCATGCTGTTGTAATACAGTGACTGAACTGCATCAATTTTGGAATGTTATAATTGATTCTAATTGTTTTTAGTAATGTTTAATTAAAAACTATTTTGGAAATGGACTACAGTCTGTAATTGTACAACTACAAGGTCCACCTATGTGGTAAGTGAATCTGACAAAAAGAGGTGGTCATAATGTTATTACTGTTATGTACACTCAAATGAGTTACAAGCTGCTACAATTGAGTTAAATCTAATCATTGTGAGATCGCATTTACACCTCTATTACATGTATAAGCATATTAAAACATTGATACATACATACACACACACACACACACACACACACACACACACATACATACATACATACATACATACATACATATCTCTCACCCAGTTTCTCGCCTTGTTCTCTGCGGTTCTGTACAATCTCGATGAGCTGCTTGGCTGCCTGAGCCACGGTCATGAACCTGGGTGGCTCATATATCTTACGACCCCTTTAAAAAAAGAAACAGAGACACAGACAAAATCCAGAAAGCTTAAAGTGGCAGGGAAAGCAAAGGGCCTGCTAAAGGAATGCATATACTTGTCACTGCACATGTTCTTACCGAACGTGCTCATGAGAGCAAAGGGTTATTATGCTGCAGTGCTTTAGCATGATGAAAGCTGTTATGCTGTTAAGATCTACTTAGCTCCAGGAAACACTTAACTGTGCATTAATGGTAAATATATTGCCTCCAGCTTTACCATACATTTACACAAGTACTGCTGTCATTTCAAGATCACATTTTTGTTTATAGTTTGAGTATGTCGCTGCCTTTTATATTGAATTCATTTGACGATGACTGGACCAATAGTGTCCAAAATCACTTAAAGTTTAGGTAGAATAATGTCCAATAAGTTGAAAACTTTAATAAAAAGCTACTATATAAATAGAAAAAACAAAGATGTCTGGGTCAATCCCGATACCCAATATTTTTATGCACATATCCATCGATGACAATACACATATTTTAAAATGCAGCATTATAGAGAAATATAAAATGTATTTAGAGTGTTACAAACACAGTGAATGAATGCAGAAATATATATTTTTTAAAGTTCAGTGTGGCCTTTGTGTTCTCCTCTCCTGAAGTACAATAAATGTGTCACTGGTAACCATTGGACATCCCTGACTAAACACAAACATCCAAAACTAACTGAAACCTGATTAGAATATAAGCTCATTCACAGGCAGTTACATATCTAACCCATATCTATAACTAACCAATGGGAAAGCTCTGTGGGCTGTATCTACCTAGATACCACAGGGGGAAAAAAAAAAACAAATTTTGATGTAATTTTTGTCAGGCATTTCAAGAATTTGACTCTTTCATTTCCAACCAAAATATAATGAAGTAGGAATATTATTGCAAAGTAATATTACTATTACCTGTAAAGTTGAAATACAAGCATGATGATTACATTAAAAAAATATATTTGACTGAATTGACTAAAAATGTATTTCATTTAATAGAGATCTTTAAGCCATCTGTGAAGGCCTCAAGGTTTCCTCACTATCAATATCGGTTTGAGGTATCTGATTAATGCCAATAATTTTTTTAAACCATTATCTGCTGATACCCATGTTAATGAAGAGTCTTAAATAAGTAGTCAAGTGTATTAATAACATTAAGAAAACAGAAGAAATAAAAAAGGAAAATAAAGGTAATAAATGAAAATGAATACAACTTGATATGAAAAAGGGGTTTAAGGAAATGTCAGCAAGATTGAATATCACAAAATTAAGCAATATACTGTATTGCTTCATAAAACACTTTTTTTTTTTAAACAACAGATTATGATCAAGGATTTGTGGCAGGCATGGTTCATTTTGTGTTGCACTTCTTCACCATTAGAGTGCACCATTAGGGTACACTGATAATGTTAGCATTAGCCAACTTACGTTTATGTTACGTTTATGTTACATTCACTTAAAATTATTTTCATAAAATTGCGATATATCACCATGCAATATATTGAATCATAACCCCTGTATTATGACACATATTGTATCGCCAGGTTCTTGCCAATACACAGCCCTAAAAAGAAAGTGTAAAAAAAATACATTAACTGTAAAGTAAAGGCACACCTGGATATTAACAGAATGTCTGTCTTCAATTAGTCTGTTAAGGATACATGCGTCATGATTTACATTTTTCCTGTCCTTGCTGCAGAGTAAAGGTTAGAAACCTCACTCAACAAGCATTTCACTCTGACCAAAAACCCAAAGAGCATGTGTTTATTCCATTTCAGAATAATGGTACAACTGCACCAGTAAATCTGGGAGAAATTAGGGCAGTTTCCACTCTGGTTGAGGAACGTGGTCTTGGACAGATATCATATAAGCTCCACTCCTGCCACCACGCAGAGTGGTACACGAAAACCCACTCGGGTTCAGATGAAATGAAATACAAAATTACAGTGTGTGCCCTTTGGAGAAATAATTATAGGTCACCACAGAGTAAGCAAGGAGTTAACAACCTTTCAGAAAGCTGGGATACAGTTCACATGGTGAAGTATCAAAAATGTGTAAAATGTGGCACCAGCGAGATGACTGCTCCATCAAGCTGGAAAGCAGGAGACAAAGAGACTACGTTTTTGAAGGCGGCCCAAGTTTCAGTGACAGCAATTCATAAATCCAATGCAAACAAACTGCCACATTTTTCTTTTTCCAGCTCATCTGGGCTCCAGCCAGCAGCACATATAAATGTATGTTAAGTGGATGTTTGCAATAAACCTCAAACCCTGAGGCCCTTCTTTGACAACTCCCACAGACAAGATATAAATCAGAACAGACCCATTCCCTCTCAGCTGAGCAAAAAAAAAAAAAAAGAAAAGAAAATATAATAAAAAAAAAAAATTCTTACCTCATTAGATTCTCCATGGATTGCTCTTTTACTTTGATATCTGCAGATGAATATGACATGCAGATTCAGGATTAAAGAAATAACCCCACGGAAGACTGTTAAAGGGATTACACTATGGTTACGATATGTTGTTAGACACAACATCAAGCTCTTATAAAATGCCAGCTATACACTATATGTGTTGCTATGCAAAACAGTTGTGAGCAGTGAACTGACATTCTATTACCACCCCCCCACCCCCAATCAGATGCAATTGCACTGTTTGATCTTTAAAGCTAAATGCAAACAACTAGCACCAGTTAAAACCTTATGCCAGCACTTTTAAACTAAAACCAATTCATATGCTTACATAAATCTATTTTTGTAGGTTAACAGTGGTTTATTCTCCTGGGCTGTTCCTTCAGCTTCAAAAAGAACAGAACCAAAGTGAATCTAAAAGTTAAACATAAAATATGACCCACACAAAAACTATAGAACAAATTGTATTCATGTCCTCTATATATTACATTCCACAAACCATCAGAAACTGTGAATTAAAATATGCAAATTAATGAACTAGTGCATGCAAGTATATAGATAAAAAATAATAATTATATATCAATAATAATTTCTAACCCTAAGCATGCAAAAGCTCGGTTTTGTCTGATTACTTCATTTTGGTGTATCACTTAAAAAAAAAAAAACACATTAAGAACAAAGCCCTATAAAGATATCAGTTACACCAACGTTTTGTAAATACATAATTGCGTCACTTTGATAAACGGTCTCTGTCTCTCTCGCGTCAGTAAAGTTAACGACAAATGGTGAGTCTGGTCTGTGATACTGTTCTGTGTTTGCTGAGTGCACTTGAACGCAGGGAAGTGGGAATTGGATCATTTAATCTCTGCCTCCAAGCTTGATGTTGAATAATGAGGTTCATAACATTGTTCAGGCTCTCTCACTCTCTGGCTCTCTTTCTCTCTCTCTCTCTCTCTCTGGCTCTCTCTCTCTCTCTCTCTCTCTCTCTCTCTCTGGCTCTCTCTCTCTCTCTCCCTCCCTCCCCCAACCTCCCATCCTTCCTCAGCTGTGCTCCACCTGAGACCCCCCAGTCGTTGAGGGCAAAGCAGAGGTGTAGCCTGAGTAACACGCAAGAAACCAAGGCATATTACTCAGCTAAGACATCCACATAAGATAACGGGACACAAGGTATTTGCATAGTTGGCCAAATAAAGTTTATAAACAAAGTATAGACTTAAAAATGTACCACAAAAACAAAATTCTGCATGGACATAAAACTCATTTTCTTATGCTGGCTAACTAAACTATATTAAAGCATATACACTGGATTTTAACAAAAAGCTGCTAAATTACGAACAATGCCTTGTTCCTGCAGCTCTCTCATTAAGCACTGCCAAGACTGGTTAGGCTCAAAGTACATTTCAAAACAAAAGCTTGCAAAATAGGATTTACCTTCAATATTCCTTCAAGCGATGTTCTAAAATAGTGCAATTGCGCTTTAGACAATATAAAACATTTCTTCTCTATAAAACCTTATATAGCATGTCTCAACCCCCTAAAACTAAAATGGTAACACTGCACACTGCAAAAGCACAATTAGAATTAAAAGTAGATTTTAAACAGAGCTTAAGCATTTACTGTAATTAACTGCATTAACTACCGCAGTGGCATTGTTCCTAGGATAAAGTGCCCACAGTAACCTTTAATCTTAGAGTTTAATGTAGTATGCAAACATTGTTTAAATTTCAAAACCTATGATTTACTCTCTACACATACAGTCAATAGATGGGGGGGGAAACATTTATCAGATATCATATTCACATATTATACATATCCACCTATTCAGTCTACAACAGTTTAAGGCAAAAAAACAGCATGTTTAATTCTTAGGGATAAAGAGATGTTAGTCCTGTAGAAAATAAAATTTGACTGGTTCTGTTACATAAAAAAACAACACAAAACATAAGTGGACCTCACACAAATTCAAAGCCATAAGAGTGTATGATTTCAGTCTGGGACTCATATACAGGGACTTGGGTAACTGCTGTGGAGCTCAACATTATTATTAGTGCAATTTACTATTGAAAATCTGTTGCTCACAAGGTAAAAAAGGTCAGTACAAGTGTGGAGGCACAATTTGTTTTCTACTGGCTCCATAACGGCCTAGTGCTATAGTGCTTGGCAATATAGATACAGTAGTTGTTTGAGTCTCAAATGTGCTGTCCATTAATGTCAGATACAAACTAATGAAGCTGAATTTCTTGTTTGCCAACAGTGGTCATTTACACAATCATTTTTACAGCTGCTAGAAAGAAAATCAAATACTCTGAAATTAATCTTCACCACTCACAAACCACTGTTTTCTTCTCTCTTTTTTGTTAATGACATCTTAGTTTTGACTCCTGCTCTCCACGATTCATGTGAATGGCAAATTCAGGTGAAAGGCGATGAGCTTGCATGTATTCTAATTGAAACTGAAACCATTTGGAACTGTGGATGGGGGGTTGTATGTGTTGGAAAAGCTAATTCACCACACACCAATAAACCTAAATCATCATTCCCCCATGCAGACCATCTGCCTCCCCCAGGTACTGAATTCTGCCAGGGAGACACACTTGCTCTTTTGCCCCTTTGTGTGTCTGAATTAGACCGGTTTAATGTGTACCCTGGGGACGACGACCAAGAGAAATGCCTGTTTGCTGATCTGGGGGGAAACCAGCAGAACATGAGGGGCGGCTGTGTCCCCAGAGTGATGTCTGGCTTTGTCATGTTCATTGCCAGGGTGACTGGCACAGATGCTGCAGAGGTCTGGAGGAATATGGGAGCCAAGGGACCCACTGGAGAGATGGGCACATGTGAATGTTTATGACTTTCACCTGAACATTCTGATTTTGAGCTATGGCTCTTGGTAAATAACATCATTGTCATTAAAATCATGGTTTGCATAACATTTG
Source organism: Semaprochilodus insignis (assembly GCA_034552555.1). Taxonomy (NCBI): domain Eukaryota; kingdom Metazoa; phylum Chordata; class Actinopteri; order Characiformes; family Prochilodontidae; genus Semaprochilodus; species Semaprochilodus insignis. The sequence continues at coordinate 15,084,742 of CM067489.1, read as the reverse complement.
TACTAAATTAAACCAAAATGACTTGGAATAAAATGTACATTTGTGCATATTACCGTTAGGTGCTACAATGTTATGGAGTTTACAGAGTTACAAACATACGCACCCAGTAGACACAGCGTATGCATGCCCATATCTCTGTTCCTCTTGATCTTATCGTAGAAGCTCTCTGGTTTCCAGTTGTCCGTCCAGAACACAATTGATACAGTCTCCCCAAAGTTGTACAGCTAATAAAACATGAATTCAAACAATTACAGAACATTACATAACTTGTATGTCTAACTTTGTCTTTTTTTGGGGTTTCTAACAGCTTATAAACTCTAGCTGTCCTTTACATTATGTAGATGTTTCTGAACAACTAGACTGAAAAAAGTGGTCCATTTTTTTTAAACACATGAATGTCCATTGTAAGTGGATGCATTTCTTTCTCCTGTAAATTTAACATTTTGGTCAGAATGATTAGCAAAACATCAAACATCTATTCTTGTTCTTTTCTGTTTTAATGCGAACAGTGAACTGCTTAACTGCAAAATGAACTAATTCTGACGTAGTGAGAATCAAATACCTCTGTGGGGTCTATTAAAGCTTTTAAAGGTCACTGTAAAAGGAGGTGTAATGATAATGATACCAGCATCAGTAGTGAATGAATACCTGCAGAATGTTAAATTTGACACTGGTATCAATACCGCATTATCACCCAGGATTTGCTGTGCTGGTATGAGTGCATCTGAAACTGTCCCCAAGCTGTAGTGCAGTCATTGTTCAGTGTCTTTAATGCTGTGAAGTTCAGGTGTATGTTTAGTGGGCTCTGGCTGCTGCAGTAGATCGGTAACACAACACGCCTCAGACAAGGTGCTTCCTGTTATTCAGCGAGTATGACATCACTTGCAGCTCTAGACTCAAGCCTGTGCACGGAGCCAATTGCTTGCCTCCACACAGCTGACACGACAACAACATACACATCTGCTTTATCTGACTGACTCTGTGCAGTGGAGGCTTATACATGCATTGATTTTTTTTTATCAGCAGGGTTGGCAGTAGGTTTGAAAAGTTGTCTTCTACATGAGGTCTTTTTATCCTGTGCTAATGTGCCAACATATCAGTCTGTCATGAAAAAATCTATATATTTTCATTTGGACCTAACTAACATCAGCTAGACAAGCTAGCTTCACTACTACTCAAGCTACTTTATCTGTGACTTTTTAATCACTTCCTTTAAGATGAGCCATTATGGTTATTTCAGTGTTCAGAAATTCTTTTTATGGGGTCTACTAGAATAAATGTACATGCATTAATTTTCCCAAAACAATTTCGTCCCCAGCAGCACTGCTGTGTCTGATCCAATCTGTACCAGCACAACACATCAGTGTCACTGCAATGCTGAGATTGACCCACCACCCAAATAATACCTGCTCCGTGGTGTCTCTGGGGGGTCCTGACCATTGAAGAACAGGGTGAAAGGGGGTTAAAGTATGCAGAGAAACAGATGGACTATAGTCTGCAATTGTAGAACTACAAAGTGCATCTATATGGCAAGCATAGCTGATAAGATGAACAATGAGTGTAAATACAAGTATGTGTCCCTAATGAAGTGACCGGTGGGCGTATATCCCTAGGCTGCAAATCTGTATACTTCTTATGCATTCAGTTTCTTTGAGGGTGCTTTAGAGGCATTAAACTCCTCAGATATCCGGTTCTTATCACAAAAACTGTAAGCACTCCTGAAGCAGCAATGCCGCATTTGATATCAAACCTCTTTGAACATCTGTTTAACATCTTAATCTAAGTTATGCAGAATTTTTTTTAAAAATCTCTCTGAATTCATTCAATCATTTACGTCATGTCATGCAATAAATATGTACCCACATAAATTAATTAAAATACGACAAAACACCTTCGGTCAACAACAGACTAACAGAAGCAAAACATGTTTATAAAAGATTAGCGAGATGCAGGCTTATTTGAAAGAAGCCCCTCTGGGTACAGACGTTCTTATAATGTAATTAGAAAAGCAAAGACCTGCCGTTTTGTTACTGCTTGCCAGCCATGCTTTGTACTGGGGAACGCAGCAGATCGCCTCCAATTAGCATCTGCGAGGAGAGGCGTGTTGATGGCCCTGCTAGGCTAACACTAACTCAGTTAATCACAAAGAAGACAAGGGAACAGGCCTGCACTTTCAAGAAGCAGAAGGCCTATTGTGCTGATCTAGGATCAGTTTTTTTACTGCAAAAATCTATGAACTATAACGACAAAGTATTTCTTAGGTGAGCAGTAAGTGGCACTTGGCAAAAGCCCAAATGTGTTAAGCCACTGGCCTGAGGCAGGGCTGCATGTGGGAGCAGCTGGGCCCCAATGTGCACAATACTGCTGTGACAGCTCAATACACGGAGCTCTTATAGATGAACTCACCCTATGCACTAGGACTGCATGCAGCAACGCTTCTTTTTACATTCATACACGCTCCTGCAGAGGTGATGCTGCTGTTTGATCCCTTTCACAAGAGGCACAGTGCCTGACGGCTCACTTATAGCATTTTTATATTTAAAAACAGTGATATTAGCTCTTATACATCAGTCAGATTCAGTCAGAAAATGAGTGCATGCAAATGTCCACACACTTTTTTTATTCATCAGTTTCATCTGGCATGTTTGTATGTTTGTATCTGGTAAGGCGGTGTGTACAATTGAGTGAAATAATTTGACAGGGCCCAAAAAACTGTAGTTAACCAAAACTATCAATATACTATACAATATAATATACTATCAATACAATCTATAACATCAATATTTAGAATT
>CM067489.1:14989633-15081559 GCA_034552555.1 Semaprochilodus insignis | reverse complement strand
ATATATATATATATATAGTATTAATCATTTGCGCACAGTAATGCAACAGTGGATACATTTATATTACATGCGCACTGGTATAATTAAATGTTGCAGCTATTCCACGTTTCATTTCAACACATTTTACATGCCCTTTGCTTTATACTATTGACACCACACATAACCAACACAAAAGACACAAAGACAACCAGAATAACCTAATCTCAAACTTCAAAAATACAGTCTTTAAATATGTTATTTTAGGAAAGTGATCACACTACACAATTACATCATTCTATCGTCTAAAAGCTACAATAGTTCTGAAATAAAAAGTTTGTCACATTTTATTTGACCTAATTTTAACACTATAAAGTCTGGTAAATGGGGAAGGCCAATGGGGAAGGCCAATGCAAACTCCACCGACAAGCAGAGCAATTGGCTCACAAGCTGCTGAATGCGGTCATTTCACTGACTTCCTCCAAAACACCTGCATGAATTAGGACATGCTTCAGGTAAATGATATGTAATTCAGGTGCTGGTATGCTGGGCCTTTCTTTTCAGGCACTGAAGCTAATCAATTGGTTGCGCTCAAATCTCAGCATCAAATGCAAAGTTTAATAAATCAAATCCGTGCCCTTCACAATGCTACTTAACAAAATGTTTTTACACTGATCACCAAAGTCTCATGTCTGGCGACCTTCAAGTCAATCTTTCCATGATTTCAACTTTTAATTACCAATTCAACACATTATTAATTTCAGCTGCCATGTAAGAAAAGCTTCTGGGACATATTTTGACCATGACTGATAAATAAAGGAACTGCTGGCCATTCATACCGAGGACATCATATCCTGTTACATGGACCCTCGTTGCAAATCTAAACTCATGCTTTCTGGTAAAAGGCCGTTTAAGGGGTTTGAATGACGCAAAGCCTAAATATGAGGGTAATGTAACAGGGTTTTAGCAGGTAAACATTAGATGAATTGAACTGAAGTAAGCCTGGTGTTATGAATTTTCAGACTAAAGGGTAATCTTCATGGTTAGGATGTTATTGAGGGTTTACCTGAAGTCCACAGCAGCCCACTGCATTCAGGATGGAGGCGTTATGGATGACCCGGTACTGTATCCCAGCATTCACTGCTCTCAGGACCAGGTCACTATGGGTTGTTGCTCTGATGGAGAGCAAAAAAATAAATAAATAAATAACAAAAAAAGAACAGGTGAAATGCTCACTTATGTAAGTAGAACAATTTATCCATTCAGAATATGGTAGCCAGTGCAAATACTACAAGAAGACTTCGCCAGATTTGCGTTTACTTCCTCATGTATATTAGTCGTAAGCATTAGGAAGAAACGGTGAGCTTTTTAGTGAAACGGTGAACCACTGTACAATATGGCCTTTTCTGAAATCCAGAGTTTAGTATCAGATATTTGATTTTAATAACAATACGAAACTTGTTAATTGTGACCAGTTTAGCAATCTCAGTTTATTTTGTGTGTGAAAAGATGGTTAGAATTTAATTAGTTTAATTTCTTGATATACAGAGTTTTGTTTTGAGTCCTTTTTTTAGCCTTTAGAATAAATGGTGTATAATGTTGCAAAGTTACAAATGGGTTAGACAGAACAGAAAATAACCATGGTAAACAGCTGAACTGGGTTAGGGGGTATTATTTTCCGTTTGATTTACTTTGTGTTTTGTAAAACATATGGCTGTAGTATATTGTCATCTTTATCCACAAAACTGTAACTGATTGTATGTTTTTACTGGTATCTTTTTCCCATTGTTGTTTCCAGAACATGTTTACACAGTGTAGCTGCATAATAATCATATCCACATTAGGAACAATAAATGTGGTATGAATTTTAATTTAATTGATTTTTTTTTTTAAAGTTCAGTTATATTTATGTTTGAGAATACAGTTGTCTTGCTATGCATTGAACACATTCGTTTAATAAATGAGTAACTTTCTTTCCTAACTGTCGTAAATGGTTTTTACCACAATCTCAAGTTCTAACCAGCACCAGGCACAGCCTGGATGACCTAAACAGTGTTGAGTTTTGACAACATTGATCTTAGTTAGAAGTCTTTAAAACATAATTTTTAGCTACAATTGACAAATAATGTAAAATTACAATCAGCATGTTTTCTTTTTCTTTTACCCATTCTTTTTCATAATTATGTATGACTATATTTTAAAGCTGAATACTACATTTTAAAACATCCATTGGATAATCATCTGAATCTTCCCCCTAAATACAAAAGCAGTGATCTGTAGATATAGACAAAAGACAAAACTATTTTGTTTTCCTGATTTCCTGATTCACCACAGACAAATTTTTTTTATTTCACTTTGCTGAACAAAAATGTCCATAAATGAGACCAAATGTTTAGTCCTTGGTATCAAAATATATCATTAAACTTTATTAAACCCCAACGTTCTTCAGAGACGGAAAATAAAAAGCCACGCTCCCCATGTGGTTTTTGGGCAGGAAAAATGCTGAGCCAAACACTCAGCAGACCTCTGCATCCGCACCACTTCAGTTCAAGTAGCATGAACACAACAGGAGCTGAAACCAGCCCATCCTTCCAGAACATTCCATGTTTACGTAGTCCTCAGGTTATATTCCTGTCATTACAGGACCGATGACCAAAGCCTTGAAGTATGCTGCAAAACCACTCAGTGGTGTCCACTTCAGGGTTTATGCTTGACCACATGAACTTAGAGAATCAGAACAATTTCCATTATTTGTCTTCCATCTGATTGCATGACTGTGGAAAGCATGCACTGATGGTGGCAATATGCACTGACAGCAGTGTGGTGGGGAGGCACGACAGCTATTTGCTCTAAGCACGCACTCAAATTAGCCTTGATGGAACTTGAAACCTTAAAATGAACTAAAAGCCATTTCACCACAATGAAAAGGAAAAAAATGAGGGACAACAATCATTTTTAAAGCAGGGCAATTTAGGGGAAACTGTTCCACAACATATCACAAGAAAAAGTGCGGCTTGTTCTCAGGCAAGGACTAGACTATGACTATATGACCATATCACAAGACCCCCAAAAAAGCAGGTAATACATAGTTCCATGAACTTGTATATACAGTTTTAATGGATTTGTGATTGCAGCGTGCTCTGATACTTAAGAACTGAATCACATAAAGCTGCTCGCTTGCACTACATGAGATATTTGGAGATACTGTTCAACAGGGTTAAGGGGGTTTCAGTTTACTGACAGAAAACTAACTAAATAATCTCTACACACTGAACTGAAAGCAGAGTTTATGTTGGAGCAGAGATTCATTTGGAGGACCCATATTGTATTTTGTGGAGTACCAACCAATCCAAAAACTATTAAAAAAGACAACCCAATCAGTTGGGCTGCCTAGATCAAAAACAATGGGAATAAACAAGCCATTTAGAGTTGGCTCTCCTTGTAACATTAAACAATGCAACCATTTGGTGGAAGCTAAGAGCTACACTCAAAACCTTCACTGTCATCAGATGCACCTTACTGGATAAAGATCATTTGTGCACACAGCAGACAAAAACCTGTAAGTGTGAGAACAACAAAGCTGTAGTCTGTTTCTTGTTGAGATTTTCCTCTTCCATCCTGTATTGTGTAGAGGTTTTGCTGGCACCTCAGGCTACCTGATCACAGTACCAACTATCTGGTACTAAAATGCAAGTATTTAAAAAACAATTATGCTCCGTGTTTCATGCCCGTTTTGTGCTAGCTAACATTAACAGCTGATGTAAAATATTAACAAAGGAGTCATTTTCTAGAAAGTTCTTCTGTTACTCGCTGATGGATTCACAATAATGTTAATGCTATTAGCCTGTTAGTTTAATGTCTCTAAGACGAACTTCATGTGAGAGTAGGGAAAGATGTCCAGATGGCCCTGTCCTTTGCTGAACGTAGTTTCATATCCAAATTTCTCAAGTTATTTGTTTTATACACGTCTCATTAATTCATGCTTACACCTCTGAGCATCAGACTCTGTAAAAGTTTTGCAGATATCTTGTTGTTCACGCTCTTTTTAGCAGCAGGTTGAGGCAGTTTTTTCTTTTATCTGGCCTGGCAAAAGCAACAGGCCAAGACTCCCATTGCTGAGTGCACCCTAGGCAGGGCTAGTGCACACTAGCCTAACATAAGGCTAAATCAAGACTAAAGGCTAAACAATCTGGTCTAACATTAATGCAGACTGCAAGTGATTACACAGCAGCAGATCAGTGATTCCTGAATGAAGCTTGTATGTAATACTGCCATTAATGATTAATCCAGCATTTTTACTGCTGCTGCTCGACATCCCACACAGCTGACACGTTACGTTCTGGATACTGGCATGCATACACCTGTCAGAAAATGCCCTACGGTATCCCCACCAAAAACGTACAGTAGTAGTGCATAGTAGTATATTAGCCAGGTATGTTTAACCATGCGAATCCTACATTGGAATGGAGGCATAAAAAAATCTTGCATAATGTTAGCTCTCATTGGTTTCATTTAATATGACATGAATGTTCCACAAATAGAACGTATGCAACACAGCGTGGTTAGCAAGAACCTCACAGGGCAATTCCCTGCCCACAAGATGGGAGGGAAAGCTAAAGTCCAGACTGTAAAATCAGTAATTAGGGCCAAGGAAGGCCTTGGTAGCAATCGTGCTGCAAAATTCTCCAACAATATTTCACAGTGACTCAGCATACAGGTGCTGTCACTGTTTCACATAAACATATCTAGAACTTCCAGAAGGACTAACGTGACATTAAAAAAAAAAAAAAATCAGCCCCACCCACTGTAGATCAAAATGCAATTAGTTCAATCCACTGTTATGAGGATAACTAGGTGGGTGGTTAATCAGACATGAGCCCTTCACTTCATATCCTGAAGTCCTTTCCAGTGGCAGAGCTCACATGACTGTATCTACCTAGATGTAGAGCGAATTACCACATTACTGCAACACGGTCATATACCGTGATCACTGTTTTTTTGCTGGTGAAAGTTAGTTGATTCACCATCATTAATTACACTTGGCATCAGTTTACTACTTTACTGAGAGCTCTCTGTTAGGGAGCTGAAGAAGACTACACTGTAACGTTAGCTGAGATCGGTTTATCTAAAAGACTGAGTGTGACAGTATCTACTGTAGCTTTCAGTGGTCTCAATGTTGCTTAAAAGCAATGATTAAGTGCCGCTCTGTGTCGCACTAGGAAACTTAACTGTGAGACTCTGTGTTTGGCTTTAGGTCTTGTTTTTGTGAAGGAAAAGAAACAAACAAAACCCCAGGTGTAATCTGTGTCATGTGTGCACCGGCGCCGGTGTCCATACCTTCAATTCTGATATTTCAGGAAAATTATTAGGCCTTCTTTAGAGTCTATAGAAAAACAATACTGCTGTGGGTGTAGATCAGCACCCAACACTACATAAACCGATGGCTCTTTTTTGCCCTTTAGAGCAAGATATTAGGCAGCAAAACAGCAGCACTGTCACCTGTACCACACTTACCCAAATGGATCCCCAACCACCAGGAAAGCAACATCACTGACATCAGCCCCCTTCAGAATCTCATCTGCCTCCTGCTCTACCATGTCTCTGTCTGCCAGCAGCAGCTCACGCCCATAAAACTCCTCCTGAACAGAATTACAAAATGATTAGGATTAAATCAGAAACACTCAAGTGAGTCTTTGTTCAGTTTTTAAAACATAAGAAAAACCAAGGTACTCTATTACACAATCTGTCCAAAAGTCTCCAGACCACCCTTCTAATTCCAGAATCCAGCTACTTTAATCACTCACATACATATTTTTTTTTAAATCTTCATAGAAAAACACTGATAGATAGAATGAGACTGTCCATGAGCCTAAGGCCAGCATTCAAATCATTAAGCATGGACTCTAGAGGTATAAAGGCCCTTAGCAGTGTGCTGTAAAACAGAACTGTGCTCTCTGGAGTGATGGAGATCCAACCAAAACCTTTGGTTTTTAAGCTGCAAAAAAGCTACAGTGTCCAGAAATAATCAAACATCAGTACCTGACCCCACTAATGCTCTAGTGACTCAAGCAGATACTCACAGCAATGTTCCAACATCTAGTGTAAAGCCTTGCTGAAACAGTAGAAGCTGTTACTGTAGCAAATCTCCCAATCAAGACCCCTGATTTAAGGGGGAAACTCTGGATGAACTGCTTTGTACTGATTGAACTGATCTGCAAACCTTTAAACATACAGTGTATATTACTACATACTGCAATGCGAATATGTCAGTGATGCACCATTATTGCAACTAGAATACATTATTCTTATACATTAGTCTTAAAGAGCTATTATCAACCACTGAGCGCTTTTTATTTTAAGCGCTACTTTTTTGCCTTTTTTAATTAATGATGTTGTATATAAACAAGTATTCTTTATTCATTAATGAACACTACTCATTCCATAACATTTTCTCCCCAGGTCATATATAGAAACCAAGCTGCCAAAACAAACTGCTTTGAACAATGATTTTGTGATGTCAGGAAAACAAGACATTAACACAAGTTCAGCCTACAGTCATTTAGCTCTGGCTCTTCATACTGAAGCTATAAACAGTGTTTCAGCATTAAATCCTTTTTGAAAAAGACACAATATAGAAAAAACGGAACTTATTTACATATATCAAAGGCATAGTAACAAAAATGGCAATGGTCATGTAAAACTGAATTATGACAGCTTTTCATAAAAAAAATGGTTCAATGAAATTGTAGCGCATATAGGCCCTTTAAAGGCACTGAAACAACCATCTGGTTTACTCTAAGGGTGGTCATTAGAAAAATGGTCACGTAAAACGAACCATGACTGTTTTGGGTAAGTGGACTTCGAGGGAGAAACTGACGAATCTAATTACAAGATGAATCCTTCGTAATTATAGCCACATATATATACCACAGTTGCTAGACCAACTTGCATCCTATGTAACTGCTTACAAGTCGCTTATTGCTCTTGTTCGAATTTTCCCATTCCACCTTAAATGATGCAGACTGAAGCAGATTTGGGTGCAATTACATACCAGAGCTTCTTTCCCCACTGTCAGAATGGATGTGTAGGCTTCCAAATAAACCCGAATACATCCTTTGATTACTTCTAATCCTTTTACCGTGATATCTTTCGCATCACCGAGACCAAGACCGATTAAATACAGCATTGCTGAGTAAAAAGATATTAAAGCGGAGCAGCTGAATTGTTCACTCCTGCCTTGAGTGAGCTAACACGCTAATGCTAACAGACTGACTGCTTATTACTAACTTGCGCATGAAACAGCTACAGCCCTGCTGTTCCACTGCATGCTCCCAGAAAAAGACAGGGTTTCTAGAATGTATAACAGCGTGCAAAACTTTTAGCTGGGCACATTCAGTCCGAGTTTCTACTCAGTTTCTCACGTGTTACGCTGCATGAGCAACCGGAATTCGACTTGCAGTAAAACAGTCCTGATTTTACGACAGTTTCGTTTGGGGCGCATTCTAAACCAAGCGCTCTACACTAAACACTTAAACACTCAATGTCAGCAGTAGTAATGGATTCCATGCGATGTTCTGCTTACATATACAAACGTGCAAAAATACTTCATGCCAATCTTTTAGTGTCTCTCTCTTTGTACTTTGCTACTACAGCACTTTTATTGTACACTATATAAAGAGAATTATTTTTAATTACAAAGTCGGCTCTTCATTTTCTTGTGTACAGCATAGCCATCAGTGTGATTCTTACTAGTTTGCAAGGTCACGTTCTCCTGCACTTCAGCAATAAATACCATGACACTGCAATAAAAAAGAATGAGCTTGGTGATATGACTGAATCTTACTGCACAAGCAGTCTACTACTGCAATACTTAGGAAATTAAATAAAGACGTCTCCATTAAAATAGCGCACTGAAAGTCGGGAACAGTTTGGTAGTAGTAGTCGTTGCAGAACAAAATTAAAGGAACATTGAACATTCAGGAAGATGCTGTTTTATTTTGAACAAGCACTTCAGCAGAGGTAGAGAAATGTCCAGCCTAGCACTACCTCAAAATAAGACATGGGGAGGGGTGACATCAGAGGACACGACATGTGAGGAGGGTGGAAAGACACACAAAGCCCACTCTCGGACACAATTCCGTAAACAACAACAACTTCACTCACAACATCAACAACAACTATTACAAAATACATGTTTCAGCTTGGAGTGTGACACCTCCTGAAAGTCACTTTGCATGACCACACCTGTTCATCTCCCCACAGCACGCCACGGGTGTCGTTACTGGATTTGACCCAGAAAACTAATTTGGACTATATTTGCGCAGCACATGTACATCATTTTCGGTATTGTTTGTGACGTGTTTTCACAAGTATTAAAACAGCAATAATTTTACATCCTCTTTTATTGCTGTGTTTTGTGAAAAATTAAAACCTTTGCATTATACCACACCTTATTGTTACCTTGATTGTATTATGGGTGTTGAACTATGTTGAAATATGTCAACAAACTGCACCACCTTTCTCTTTTAGAACACATTTGAATGCAATCAGCATTTCTTTGGCGTTGGTTGGAATGGATTGTTGATATTTTAAGTATTTGGCTATGATGTCTTAATTTCTTTAAGAATATATCTCACAGTTGGCTGGGATAAGTGTAACAAAATATACTAAATTATTGGAATGCTGATAATTCCTTGTTATTGTAGGTATTTTTACATATACTAATTCAAATGAGTCAGATTGTGTGTTCTTCTGCATTTATGCATTTATTCATTGGATTTTTTTTGCTGTGGACTCTTGTTCTGAAGGGTGGGACTAATAAACGTCAAGGTTGTGAGAGAGCTAAAGCTAACATTAAGTGAGCTAGCTGAGGGCATTTTCCCTCCTGTGTTCTGTTTGCTGGGTCTGAGTTATAAGTAAAGCAGCGTTAGGTACCATAACAACAAGTTTCTCCTGAACTAGGACATAAAGACACTGTGAAGAACGAAGCTGGGAAGCCCTGGGTGAGAGTATGTTCTCCTGAAGACAATGAAAGAAACAGCAAGCCGGGGAGAGCAGCCAATTCCCCCAGTCCTGAGGAAGCTGTCTCAAAAAAAACTTGTGGCATGCTGGGTAGAGAGAAATTCGGATAAAGCACCAGCACAGAGAGAAGCTTGAAGCTTTAGAAGAGATGGAGGTGCTTTTGGAGAATTTGGCTCCAGCCATGTTAGTTCAGCTGTGGGGGCAGACTGCAGTGACAGCAAGTGCAAGGAAGAAGAGGCAGGTGATTGAGGAGCTTACCTTCAGCATAGAAACACTGCAGCAAGAAACACAATACTAGGCAGCAGAGGAGCTCAAGGAGCAAATGACACATATGACTTTGCATAGTGTGCAAGCAACTATCCATACTTAAAATAAAGAAATCAAAGTAACAGTGGCTACAATTCAGTTATTAAATATAAGGTATTCATTCTCATTTCGCATCAGACAACAAACAAAAGTATATTAAACGGACAATTACATAGAACCCTTAACAACTAATCTAACATTGTTTTTGTCAGTATTTGGTGACAAATTTGGTGAAGCTTCATTATAGCTTACGTTCTATTCAGGACATTCACTTTCAGTTTTCCAGTGAAATATGCAGAGATATTTTGTCCACACCTCCAAAGTTCATTACTAGAAGTTGCATTTTCTTCTTCTTATGATCCAAATAATCCCAAACACATTCAGTGATGTTGAGGTCTGGACTCTGGGCTGCACAGTCCATTGTCCTGAGAACAACAGCAGCTTCCTTGTTTGCTTTTTGTCTATTTTCTTTTCTCAGTGAGGGGCTTCTTTACAGCTACTCATGCTTACAGACCCATAGCACAGAGTTATGTTCTTGCAGTGGAAGGATGGCTGTCAATTATTTCAGATCTGAAGCTGGAGTGAAGCTGGAGTTTCTCATGTCTGTCAAAGATGAAAGTTTTAATTGCTGTTTATTTGATGGAGACAGTTTTGGTGTTCTACCAGGTCTTACAGGGTTATTAGNAGAGTGAAGCTGGAGTTTCTCATCTCTGTCAAAGATGAAAGTTTTAATTGCTGTTTATTTGATGGAGACAGTTTTGGTGTTCTACCAGGTCTTACAGGGTTATTAGGAATCTCATTTGTTCTGTAGCTTTTAGTCAATGTTTGGAAAATCCTTTTTTACTTTGACTATTGCCAGTGACTTAATATATGACAAATATTTCCTGCAAAATGAGTAACTTTTACTCAGTGGCTTTTCTCAGTGGATTCAATAACTGAATGAAGGGTGGTTTCTGACCTGCACAGTACTGCACTTACTACCCAGATATTTAAGGAAGTCCCTTGCCACCTGAGTCTATAAGCATGAGGGGTTTGAAGGGGGGTTGAGTGGGTTAGTTTTATATTGACACACCACAGGCCATGAAGATTGTCTGGATCTGATAGCTTCATGTGGTTATATTAAGTGCCAGTACAAACATGCTTGTGATTAAGCAGCTACACGTGGGCGATATTCACTTCCACCACCCACAGACAACAAGAAGAAAAAGGGGAAAAAAGGAAAAGAAGAATCCTGAAGGAGTTGAAAGTGATTGCAAGTGACTCAAAATGTGAGTCAAAAGAGACTGAGCAGATAATGATTAATAATTATGGGTTATACGACCTTGAGCTTGACCTTTTTTGTTCACAGGTTAATAGGATCTGAATTAAAGTGCTGACCTTCAGGGAAATGCAGCTGATACCAGCAATGATAGGACACCGATTGGAGTCAAAGGTCTACTATCCAAATATAGCACCTCCTAGCCCTAAAGGCAATAGCACCATCTGGTCTCCACCCCACTACAAACCACAGCCCTTCAGTGAAGTCAACACGCAAATGACAGCTGAAACAAGCTTATTGTTCACCATTCACCTTATTCACACTCTGGCCAACTTGCTTATTATGTCACACAAAGAGTGGGAACACACAGCTCACAAGTCCTGGCCTTGCGCCACACACAAATGGCTCTTAGCCTTGGTTGCTAGGCTGGACATTGACAAGTCCCATTGGACATAATGAGCAACTGTAGCATAAACCGTTTCTAAAAACAGTTAAATTACAGTGTTATTAATTCAAATGATTCTGCCACTAAAGCAGCATCATTACACAATCTGACACGCTTGCAGGAGAATGCTAACTGCTAATTCAGTTACACCAGCTAACAGACCCCTGTGTTGGATAGCCTAGTGATTAAGAAACTGATTAAAAAAAAAAATCTTAGTGCCACTTTCCAATAGCTTTTTCTTGTTTATCTGTGTAAATAACCAGTTGACTGGCATTCTGTTTTCAACACTGCAAAAAATATTTAGTTGAGCTAACATAAAAAATGTTTTTGTCTCAAGTACAGCTTAGTCATACCAACCTTTTTGCTTTCATACTGATGTTACATTTAGGCAAATGCTCCTATCCAGAGTGACGTACAGTTTGAATAAAGTTACAGAGGTAATCGAGTTGTGGTAGCATCTTGCTCAAGAACTCTTAAGATTTAGATTTATTTTGCTGTGCAATTTTTTTAGTGTCTGCTTTCTAGGACTCAAAACCATAAATGACTGGGGCATCCCCAGGGATCAAACAGGCCCAAGGCTTAGAGGTGACAAATTCTGCTCATGTCATTTTCTGTCTTGTTTAGATTAGCTATGGCAGCATAGCCTAGCTCAATAGTCTAACGGTTAAACTGGAAACTCAAGCAACTCTATTGATTTAAAACACACACTTGAATCTGATGTAATTAATTAACGTATTTGAACAAAAGTTACAGTTGTTCTCATTAGGCTGAATAGGATTTTTGCCAGCATACTGTAAATTAGTAACAGTTGCTATAACAAAGAACACATTTGCGGGCAGAATCGGACAGGTCAGCTGGAACTACCACCGTCAACATGACATAATCAGAAAAAATGGCTTCTGTTAGTCCAGGGCAGGTGTGTTTTCTTTCCATTGGAGAAATGAATTTGCATTTTATTAAAAACTGCAGCAGTCATGTGCTGCTTTCACGCTTAAAAGATTACAGCACACATCCTGAGAAAAGTAATCCCATTTGCTTTTATGTTACTCTTTCATTTTGCTTGTTTTAAGCAATGTTTCTTAAAACAAGCAAGAATATCTGCCAATATTGTAAGATCATGTTGCTTAACAAAATTACTTAAGAGTATAAATACATTAAATCAGTTAAATAATCTTATAATATTCTTACAAGATGGGAAATATTTTTAGAGAACAAAATCCCTTTGTTTTTTTTCATTGATAACAACAGCACAGACCTGGAGCTCCTTATGGACACTGACTACAGAATGACATGACTATTTCAGAGGTCTATGAGTTACATGACTGGTAAGTTTTTAACAGTTCGGTTCATAAATATTTAGATGTGTCTTGTCCTGATACCTGGTACCTTCTCTTAAGAGTTTTATTAGGACAAGCTTTTCTCTATCAACTGAAACAAAAGCACTGAATATATTACAGAATAGGTGTGTGTGCGTGAAACAGAACGACTTGTGCGAGGGCCTCTCTAGTGGCGCTTCCTCGTTGTTTGTTAGCCACTGAATGGTCTCCATCAGTGTGCATTGTGCTGGTCAGAATGGGCTTGCTGAGGCCTGGCAGAGGGTTTTTTCGGGAGCAAAGCTGCTTGATTCCTCAACTACCCATCAGCCCCGGGCTGCCTGCCGCCTCTCGAGCCGTCGCCATGGCAATCCCGCCAGGCCAGCATCTGAAAACAATTTGGTCCTTAATGAGAATTTACTTTGCGTAAATGGTGGGAAAATGGAGGAGAGATAGATAGAGAGAGAGAGCGAGAGAGAGAGAGAGAGAAGTGGGAAAGTAGAGGGGAATGTGGGGGATGAGGTAGCAAGGCCTTGCATGCTTGTCATGCACTCCCAGAATGACATGTTTGTGTGAGCGCTTATGGAGGAATGCACTTTTGGTCACTCAGTTTTTCTTCTAATGACGTCCTTCTGCCAAGATAAGAGTCATGATAGATAAACCAGCACCAATAAAAAAAATTCTATCATCTCAAAGGAACAACAAATCAGACTAACAAAGTTTTGGCAGCCAGCCAAGACATCTTTGGTGTCTGAAGTGTGCTTGTCTAGTTTTGTACTGGAGCTACGAGGCTAACAAGTAATGGCTTATACTTCCCACAACACTTCCCCATACATGTCCTCCAGGGGTGTAAGCAATACTGAAAAACTGTACTCAAGTGAATGATTGGGATTTGGGTAAAAAAAACCTACTCGAGCTTGGAACCAACAAACACACTTCAGTGAAAAATAAAAAGCGTGCTCAAGAACACAAAAATAAAAAAGTAAAAGTAAACATTTTAACAAATAAATAAAATGTATTATTTGGTGCAGTGTCTCCAGTTAGAAAAAAATAATTCACTTTGAGTATGAACAAAATGATTCTGTAATCACAGAATCTGTAATCACTCCTGTCACACTGATTGCATACAATATAGAGTTTGCCCTTGTTGTTTAATTATCTCTTTCCTAAGCACATCTAATAACGTTTGCTTTTAAGAATTTCTTATTTGATAAAAAACACTATGTAAAAGGCTAGTAGGTTTGTGGAGATGAATATGGATCATTCAGTCAAATTAGTTCCAAGTCAGAGTTCAAATCCAATTTTAGACTTTTAAATGACTTGGAATTTAGAATGAGATGATTTTGTTTTGAGTGACCCTTTTCCTTAATTATGTATATTTTGTTAAAACAAATAACTGAATATTTCATTTGGATAGTACTAAAATAATCATAACAATACTAAATGTTTCAGTAGTGACTGTTTTGGTAGTGACACAGCTACACAATATAATAATATAACACAATATAATATAATTGTACAATATAAAACCATATTATTTATTAAAACACAAAATTGATTATTTACTTTTTTAAAATACGTTTCGAAAAATTAGTTTGACACCAATTTTTTTTTTGGACTTTGGAACACATTTGCTTTAATACAACAGGATCTACAAACTGATCAGGGATGCAGTCTCACTTCCTGCTGTTAAATGGCTATTATTTGTGTTTTATATTTGTGTAATAGTGACATGAAAACGTGGGTGTCACGTCCTGTCTAGTCTAGACCCTGTTTCTCTCTGTTTTCTCTGGTTTTCTGTTTCTGTCTTTCTCTTGTCATTTCCATGTGCCCTTTTGTTGCCCTGTTCCATGTGCTTCTGTTTGTTTTGGTTATTGCTCCTCCTGTCTCCGCCCCCTTGTCAGGCCCCTCACCTGTCCTTAGTTTCTAGCTCCGCCCCTTCCCAGGTGTTCCTCGTTAGTCCTTGTTCTTTTGTACTCCCTGTTGTTCCCTTTGTTCTTGCTGGGTGTTTACCTCTATGTAAACACTGACTCTATGTCAGTTGCGTTTTGTAACCCTGGTCCGTGGTTGTCTTTTGATTCTTATTTTTTCTAGTGTTTTTGGTCTTTGTTTTTTCTTATTAGTTTTCCATTAAAGACTTGCACTTGCATCCTGTCTCCTTGTCTGTTCCTGTGACAGTGGGACAGCATTTTGTGTTTTTTTTATTTACATTTAAGATTAATCTAAATCTAACTTATAAAGACATCAAAAGCATGTTTTCTAAAACTACTATATTCTTTACCATTATTTGTATTTTTTTAGTATTTTTTTACAAGTGTAAATTTAGTGGTTACTTAGCCACAAATCTGCAAATTGCTAATGCTGTGCAGTCATTCTAGTCCAGTCTTTTCTAGTTTTAATAGATAACAGTATATCATATACAGTCATAAGCCACATGTAGCACAAGTCTGTTTAAGGATATTTAACAACTCACGGTTTGAGGCAAATGTTTGATAATTTGGGTGTGCGGTTAGCATGATACTTATTGGTATATACATACTTATACACATACTGTACTTATTAACTACATAAGCCATGTAATTCTGGTCCAAATCAAAAGAAGCAAACTTCAGACACCAAACATTGCTAGTTGTAGCTGATTGACTACATTTGGGGAAAGGTAGGACAAGGCTTTTTCCCCCTAAATAATACTATGACATCAATCACCTATTAGCATCAAACTGTCCCCTTTTAGCTTTTCATGTTTTCTTGATACTCAATGGTTAATGCACGTGCAAGGAGTGCCCATCATTTACACTGTACCTCAATCACTACTGAACGTTTTGTATTTGTGTGGGGAAGATTATGTAATAGCTCTCCCATGTCAAGTGAGTGAGTGGTATTGAGCAGTGCCAGGCTGCACAGCACTCGCTGCTTTGTGCCCAGGTTCCCTTTTCCCTGGTTTTGTTTGAGTCCAGTCAGCCAGTGGCAAATTGTCCCAGCAGCCAGCGCCAATCTGGTCGGGCCTGTGCTGAGAGAATCCCCACAACAACATTAACTGTTTCTCTTCACTGGCTCGTCGTTTGTCCACAAACTGCACTGGAGGAGAGGTCAGGATGAGGAAGCAGAAGGAAAGTGTTTTAACATAATAACTTTACCATAAAGTTTTTAATGAGAGAAAGTGGTGCTTTGTTGGTTGTTTATGTCCCTTTTGTTACTACTACATGAGGCCTTAGCAATTTAGTGAGTTATTACCCACTTGTGTATTTGCATAAGACATAAGATAACCCACTTGTCAGGGCGTGAAATGTCAAAGTGAAAAGTTTCCAAAACTGGATGTTTAAAACTGATTAGAACCTAGAGAGAAAATAGGTCTTCTAACAACCATCTGCATGCTTTTGTCTTTAGGAAAAAGGAGAAAATCAAGCCTTGCTTGAAATTGCAACCGCCTTGTAAGGTGAACTGAAAAATACACCTGCAGTTTTCTTCAAAAAACTAAAAGCAAGTCTCCTAAAAGAATAGAAGTGGAAGGATGAAAACACTTGATTTCCAACAAACACTTAAACCCTTTGAAAATAAACGAATGGCAGGAAGACTGGCCCTGTGTTTTTTAATTCTGGGCATGGATTGCATGTTTTCCCCCATGGCCGCTGCCTTCTCCCACGCCTCGCGGTGGGAAATGGCTGCTCCCCTGGCTCGTGCTTTAGCTGGGAGACGGCTGTGTTGGGGGAATATTGAAGAATGCCTTTTTTGGGCTCTGGGATGTTTTCTCTGCCTCCACCCCCCATCCTTCCCTTAGGTTTTGTAGTGAGTCTGGGCTTTAAATAGACCCCGATAATACTGGTGGCACCAGTGCAAGGAGTGCAGAAAAAAAGAGAGAGAGAGTACTTGTTTTTCTCTTGGTTTGGGGCTAATCACCATGTATAAGGGTGTAAGTCATAACTTAGGTATTGTCAAGGCCTCATTCTATTAAATGGACAACATGCCACAATTTACAATCTTACACTTTTACACATGACATAAATGCATGTCGAGGTTATTTGCAGTAATGGGTAGAAGAGCATTATCTTTGCTGTGAAATAATGACCCAACTATGTACATTTCTACTTGCTTTTAAAGGGTCAGTAGGTTTTCTCATACTTAGTTTTTCTCATTGGTGTCAACAAAATTCCTTTCTTTCCAACCTCTCTTTATCTCTTAAAATTGAACAGACTTTGTTTTGTTACTGTGCCTTTAAGATGCATATCGTCGCTGTCCAAAGAAAAACAAGTATCTCCGAAATAGTAGCTTTACAAGAGAGGCCAAAACCCAATGTAATTCTAATGTAAGTCAATGGAACCAGACTTTTTCCAAGCGACTTTTGGGCCATTACTGTTGGTTCATTCATCATGAAATTCACACACAGCGTAAACAGCAGCTCATGTGATCAAAAGATACATAAAAGTAATAATCGCCAAAAATGGAGATACATGTTTTTCATTGGACAGCGACGATATATGTAAATGACTCTCACACACACACAGAAACACTGCATTGCATCTTTAGTATGAAATAAAGAATAGGTCAATATATGTAAACGTTTTCATGACGTCACAGAAAGAAGAAATTCAAAACTGGCTGTTTTTACAGTGTAATGTCTATATGCAGACTGGGGAGTAAATGAAACTGTTTCATTTTAAAAATTAAGGAAAAGTAAGGAAAATGGGTTTCCATTATGTAAGCTCTTTAAGGCTGATGTATGATAATAATATTTGCTGCTTATTTACTGTACTGGGGAGTGGACAATATGTTTTAAGTTAAAGTAGCATTTTAGTTTTATTTTCAGACAACACAAAGCACAAACACAACCAAACAGACACTACATTTACCACTTTTCAGCTTCAAGCTAGACTTTTCCATCCTTCTCTATCAACGCTTCGTCCATTTTATACAACATCAGGCACAATACAGTTGGCTTGCTGTGGCACCTGAGGCTCGGCCCAGGAGGTGGGGTTTGTGGCACAGATGCTTTCAACTACTATTATTTAAATTACTTAAACTACTACTACTACAACTATCACAATACTACAACTACAACTACACATACTACAACTGCTTTTAGTACAACTACTATAACAACCACTAAAACAAGAACAACTGCTACTACTGCTATTACTAGTACTATTACTACTACTACTACTACTACTACTAATAATAATAATAATAATAATAATAATCCTGTATGATACATAATGGTACATTCTCCAGAGGCTCAAAGAGCTTTAGAATAAATATACAGCAGTAAGGTAACTGACACCAGGGGGATCTGAGTGTCATCACTTGGACACAGTGATGACACAGTGGCTCAGGAATGGACCAGTGATGACCTTCAGTCCTTCACAATAAATCTGTGTGAAGAATGCAAGGTCATGGCATCATCTTCAAATTAATACTAAGCTCCATTGGAAAGCACCAGGAGGAAGTGATGGGGAAAAGTTAAAAGCTTGTGGCATGTTTTCCATTCGGTTACGGGATGCGCAGGATGGAATGAGTCATTTCCTAAGAAGGCCAGCTCTGTTCCCTCACCAGCATCTCCTCTAGACACTACAGAGACACACACATCCTTCCACACACATACACAGCATGCCCAGTTCAAAAAGCAAGGCAGTCTATTAAAAATTAGCTCATGAACAATTAGAACAGTCAATCCTATTACATTCATGCTTTCTCAGAGTGGTATTATCTCAGAGGCCCCTGGCACCCAAAGTGGCACAAATATGTCGGACAATCCTGCAGATTTAAAAATTAGATTAAATGTAGTTCTAAAATACTGTATCTCCAAATGATGAAACATATAAACTAAATGGACGTGTTCTATTCCTGATCCACAGAAGTCAAAGCAATAAAGCAATTAAAATTTGATATGAATTACTTCTCCCTTGTATCGCTTTGAAACCAGTGGAAAAATTATGGTTTTGACAGATGAATTTGATAGATGTTGCTGTGTACAGCCTTGTTTTGCAGACAGAAAAGCTGTCCTTTACATTTTGGAGTACTTAAACCTATCAGTGAATGGAAATAACAAGCAACTGTAATTCATTATGTGACTAACAATGTAAAATAATAGACATATTTATTGTAATTATTGTGTTAGTATTTGTGATGAGTGTTTGGCCTAAACATATTTTCTACAAAAACATTTATAATGGAAAGATAGATGCAATATGTTGTATGGCAAGTAGCCGCTGTAGAAAACATTTTGTCCAGATTTACCACTCTTTTAGACATGTGTTATTAGTGACTTTGCATAGTAAATGAAATGGCTATATTTGTGTTGTAGACATTGCAACTCTGGGTTCATATCAACACCCTGTAAAGAAACAGTGAACCATTTAGAATCAAAACAATCTGAATTACCTCTTTTATGCATAAATTCCCCTTTAATGCAATTTAATGTTATGTTTTACTCCATGTCATCTTGGATCACACAAAATAATAAGCAATGTATTGAACAGATACAAAGATGTGTATATATATATATATATATATACTGTGTGACTGCATGTTAACCTAAATCAGTAGAATATACACATCATAATGACACAATTTCCACTACAACACAGTAATACCAAAAAAACATTCATTTCTTGCCATGGAATTGATGTATACATTTGAATCACGTGTACATCAAGTACATTCAATGCATCGGTTTCTTGTTGTGCATTACTTCTGGTTCATTTCTCATGCAATGCAATTGTATAAAATATAAACTAATGGGAAAAATTTATGAATACAGTATGTCTGAATATGACAGTGTGGACATCTACATGTTCAGTGGCATATCTTGGTCTGGTTTGTGACGGCATGTGTTTATCAGTGGAGTGTATCTGTGTACTGATATTCCTTTTAGCATGCAGTGTAGCACTCATTACACATGCAAAGCTGCAGTGTTCAGAGCCCTGCCTCCTGAATGGGCTCCTTTTGTGTAGTAATTGGAGATCGCTCTGTGTTGCTGACAAGGAGGTGCAGGGCCTCTCTCACTACCCCCCTTTCTCTCTCTCTCTCTCTCTCTCTCTCTCTCTCTCTCTCTCTCTCTCGTTCTATTTTTTTATCTCATTCCTCCTTTTCCTTTCTATCCTCATTACGCCCCTTTCTCTGTCCTCCCCAGCAGTTGTGTAACTTGTTGCATAAAGATATACTTGCGACCATTATATATTTTATTTTATTTTTTTTATTGAATCATAATTGGGTTTACAATTACAGTCTTAATAAGCAATGTTTCATTACCTTGGAAATTTAGAGGCAACAGTCAGCACATTCAAACATTTTTCTGTAATTTCTTTATGCTTTAATGTTTGATTAAACATAAAAAATCACATTATGTATTAACAAACAATGCTAAGATCACAATATGACTAGGATTCTTCTCATTTGTCCACCCTATAGAATAATGATGCCAATAAACATCCTAGCAAAAACTATGATCAGTTTTCATGAATAAGTAGTCTTCTGTAAAGTGTGAAAATCAGGCTAAGGGTGAGGGGAAAGTAGCCTTTGTGTGGAAACAAACAAAATTTTTAATGAAAAAAAAAAATAAAAAAGTGAAAGTAGGGGGAGAAGTGTGCAGAGAACATATTGCATGCAATAGAAATAATCATTACCCCTTGCAAAGGACAAATAGTTAGCAATATCTAACTTGTAATTGTACTCTGGACGTCAAAAACATACTAATTGCAGAGGGGTCGTACTGTTATTAGCATCACCACAAGTTTAACAAGTTATGTTTCCATTACAAGAGTACATTTGGCCCCACGAGACGACTGTATGGAGCAGTCTGCTACATAAATCATAGTATGAGCATGGCAAGTCGAATGTTATATATTCTGAAAAATGGTTCTTCAATAGTTCTTTAGTAAAGAAAATGGTTCCATTATAAAACCATGATCCAAGAACAAAAGTGGCATGGCCAAGTGGTTATTATATATGATGGAAACCCGGTTATATATGGTTCCTTAAGGAACCCTTTTAAATTGGGTTAATGTAGCATCAAAAAGGATACCACTGTTGTTGTGGGCCAAAGTACACTTCTTACTACTATATAGAAGCCTTTTTGGTAGGAATGTAGTGTCTGAATATTTAATGTGTCATGACCTCTGTTGTCATTCTGTAGTTATGGTCATGTCTATGTCAGCAATTGCACTATGCCATTGTATAACCCACTGACCCAAGCCCTCCCCTTTTCTTCCAGCCTTTTTTTCATCTTAGCTCTTTTCCCCCATTCCCACCTGTTTTCCTCCCATCCCACACCCTTTTTCATCCCACCATGCCCTATTTATCCCATCCCACCCCCTTTTTCATCCCAAATCCACCCTTTTCATCCTGCACCTCGCTTTTGTCATCCCAGTCTCTCCCTTCTTCATCTTTTCATCCCTCACCTGGCTTACTTTCTATTTTTGTCTCACCCACCTTTCATCCTTCATCCTCCATCTTTCCGCTTTCATGGTCTCTTGCAAGGCAGAGATTTCCAGATCGCTGTCTTTCTTATCGTGTGAAGTTTCTCACAGTCCCTATCACTAACATATCCACTCCCTGTTCTCTAGCCCTGTGTCAGTCCTACTACATTTAGAAGAGGGTTTATCCACCAGAACTCCAGCCCAAACTCTCAGAATTCTACCCTTCTAGCCTTCCCTTACATTACCATTAAAATATTAAAGCCACGATCCAAACTTGAAACAGGACAATATGATGGTCTCCTCCTTGCTCAAATAGGGTATCCCTGCCTGCCTGATGACAGCATAACAATGAGCCTGGACCATAGTCACGTTACAAACTGGCCCACTGCAGAACTAGAAGAAGGGTTGAATTGGATGGATTCTCAAGACCTTGTTACAGCACCAGGGCCCTCATGGTTACCCTTCAGAAGGTAAATGACATTATAATAACATGTACGACATTTCACAACATTGCCAGCATCACAAGAGAGCATCACCTTTCCATACCCCAAATATATGCCTCCATATTGCTGACCACTGAGTTATTAGAGACATGATTTGCAATAACTATTTCTCTGATTAACTGCTACAGTCCTGCACTTTCACCCTTCCGCCCTATGACAAGCATGCAGTTTTTCAAAACACTTTAATTTCTGTTCAGTTTCATGATTTATTTATTTCATGTAATAAAAACAACAAATGGCAATAAGTTAATTATTCTTTATTCTTTACTAAGATAATATGTATTTTTATAAACCCACAGCTTCTATACACACTTTCCAAGTTATACTCAAGCAACTTGACAACAATTTTTAGCCTTGCCTTGTGATTTGAAGCTTAATGTGATTCATCTGTTGCATTAGTGTGTGTTGTGCTGGTATAAGTGTATCAGACATAGCCGTGCTGCTGGAGTTTCTAAAAACCTCCGTTTCACTGCTGGACTGAGAATAGTCCACCAACTAAACAAATCCAGCCAATAGCCTTCAGTCAGTATCACTGCAGTGCTCAGAATGATCCCTAACATCAATAATACCTGCTCTGTGGTGGTTCTGTGGATGTTCTCACCACTGAAAATCAGGGTGAAAGTGACTAATAAAGAATGCATGAGTCAGATGAACTACAGTCTGCAGTTGTAGAACTATAAAGAGCATCTACATGGTAAGTGAAGTTAGTAAAATGGACAATGAATGTAGATACAAGGAGGTGTACCTAATGAAGTTGCTGCTGGGTGTATATAGCATTCTATGTCCTAAATATTTTAATTTGGTGAGACACATGAACATGTCCTTACTTTTCCTAGCTGAGCTCTGGTTGTGGACGTTACCTCATCTGCTATAGAATCACAAGTCCCATTTAATTAGACATGTTAAATATATATAATGCTGCAGTGGAAAAATCAGGTGAGACCATAGGAAACTGCCTGGAAACTGCTCTTTTATTGCTAAGAAGCAAGACCCCCCACACACAACACAATCATCCCACCCTTGACTCAAGAAAACACATGCACACAACTTATCCAACAGGACATCAACATAAAAAGCATCAAAACAACAACAACAGCCGCATGCCATGTGGCAGACACCACAATATGCTTGTAGTCTGCGTATGCAGACATTAATATTTCCAGCTCCAGTGGTGTGAATTTTTTATGGTTAATCATAAACACATTTCTATTAGAATTAACCAACTCAGAATTGACTGATCTGAATTACATAAATACTGGAGCCCAATGTCAAATGTAGGCATGCTCTGACACCACAATATTACAAGGATTTTTACAGAAAAGGAACAATGTGAAAAGAATCTGCCAGGATGCTAAAGGTGAGAGATAAATAAATACCATTTGTTTTGTGTCATTTATTAATAACAATGTTTAGCTAGCCAACACAATAGCATAACAATGAAACTTAGGGTGTGTCCCATTTGTGCACTTAATACTAATACTTACTAGTATTTGAGTATGTATCCACAATGCATAATGCATTCCAGTGGGAAACAGAAAGGGAGGAGCTGTTCTGTTAAAATATTGGCCGGCGGCTGCAGTGGGGGGGTCTGGAAATGCTGTATAAATGTGAGTTCAAACCAAATATGCCAAAACAGCCTGTAAAACATAAATATATTCACTTGAATATATTTTGATATATTTAATAAAATATATTTTAGAAAAAGGCATCATCTGGATGACAGCATATGTTGCTCCAAAACTTTGTATATATCATTAGCATAAATGGTGCCTTCACAGATGTTAAAGTCTATGCCCTGTGCACTCCATAACATCACGGACAGATTTTTCAGTGTGCTTCAATCTAAACAAAATATTTTTGGAAGTGTTGCTAAACCCATCCAGTGATTTTCATCACATAATCATGCCTGTTCTTCATGTAGTGCTGCCTTAGGGCTCAAAGATTATGACCAACCAGTCTGGTTTCCAGTTTTGCCACTTGTATACAGATATTTTTTTGGGATTCTCTGAATCTTTTAATGATATAAACATACTGCAGATGATAAGATGATAAGATGGTGATGATGAAATTATTAGCTATTTACTCTTAAGTAAGGGAGTTCTTGTATTGTCCTGCCTGTCTTTAATTCTGAAAGCCTCTCTGCGATGTTTGGGTCATGTTACAATGTTTAAGCATAACTTTACCAGTCTTTTGTTGACCCATTCCAACTTTTTTGATACATGTAACTGTCACCAAATTCAAAATGACTATATACATATTTTTCTAAAAAATAAAGTTTCAACATTTGGTATGCTCTCTGGTACTGTGTCAGTTAAATTTAGGGTTTAAATGATTTTCAAATCATTGCACTGTTTTAGTTTATTTTGCACAGTATCAACCTTTTGTAACCAAGTAATATAACAATAGAACATCCCTATAGATAGTGTTGAGGCTAAGCTACCCCAAGGGGAAATTTTGAGGCCAGGCTACTGAAGGCATTTTAAATGTATTGTTATTTCTTAAATTCTAGACATTGGCATCTACATGACTAGGGTGCCACCCCCCACACATCATAGTAGATACTGGATAATTTATAGTAGTTATGAATAATAAGCCTAAGTATTAATAATGGAATTAGGTGTTTAAGGGGTTAATTATCGTACATCTGTAATATCAGCAAACCCATTGGCAGCACTGTCCCCACAGCTGACAAAACACAAAGCTAAAAAGCAGTCCAGTCTGAATGCTGGTGTTTATACTGCACATCTACTGTGAAGAAAGGGATAGCATTCAAGGTCATGTGGTTACTTTGCTATAAAATATACATCATCTTGAAAGCTTAAAGCTGACCATGGAAAAGTCTACGTAATTTTTAAGGTGACCCAGCAAAAACGCCTTTAACTGGAATTGCAGCCACACAAATGAAGCATGGGTAACCAGATGCTAAGGACTTTCATGCAGTTATTCGTTTTAAAGCCACATACAGTTCAGATCTGTGGAATTGTACTACTAAGAGAAGACTAATAATTCATTCATGTGCTTTTATTCACTTGTGGGTGATGTAGCTTAATAAAAGAGGCATTACCATGTGCCTCTTGCTACCATGCTTCACTACAGTAATTTAATGTTGCACTATGTATGATTTTTTTGTAGCATTTCTGAATCAGGAGCGGAATTTTCTCCTAAGAAGAATACAAACTGCAATAAAAGTGAACACACAAAATACTGAATTACATTTGGCCTGGTTGTTGTGGCCTCTGCATTATTTTCTGCATTTTGCCTGATGCTGAATAATGAAACACTTCTGAATATTAAATAAATTGTGGCCTCTGACTTAAAGTTGTCAGTCAGGTGTGACAAATGCACATTGTTGTTATTGTTTATATATTGCTATATATATATGAAAATAAAAGGGTTAAGGAAAATAGAAGGGAGAGGTTTCTAATAAAGTGGATGGTGAATGTGTGCTTCCATATTAGCTCTATTATGTGTGCTTCCATATGAGCTCTATTATAAGACATTCACTCAATGGTGAACACCAGCTGAGGGGAATGGATTTTCCTAACTCAAATACAATGGATGCTAATGTCTCTTTAAAGACGATAAAGGCTTTCATGGTACTCAGTCTGCCACTGTGCTTTCAAATATCATCACTCTGGAGACCAGATGGCAGGAACTTGTCTGGACACAAATCAGATCAGATCATTGGACCAATCAATAAAATAATCAAGCAAGCAAATAGAAGTGAGTCACTAGAAATGCCTGAATCACTAGAAATGCCTAAAATGCTGCTAGTCATTGAGTTGATCTGATGATTGCATTGTGTAGATGTTGTGTAGATGCAGGTAGTCAGATTTAGCGGAACTGGCTGAGGCCAGACACCACTATGTTCTTGTAAACACTTACACAACTTCATTAAGACTTTGCTGTGTTTATGTTTGTTCTAGGCATATTTAGTGTTTGTTTGCTTGTGTTGGAAAAGGGGCTAGCAAATAGGACACAGGAAGAAAACTTCGTTATTACTCCGGTATTTCCTCTGTCCGGACAATTTGTGCTGGGGACAAGCTGGAAAAGTTAAATCACAGTGAAGCATATCATGACACTTGATGAGACAGTGTTTTTTCCTATTCATATAATACAGTTTGCAAATCTGCAACTACACACACACACACACACACACACACACACACATATATATATATATATATATATATATATATATAACCTCAAGTCCAAAAAATTGGGACGTTGTTGTCTGATGTAGGCTTCCAGCTGCTCAACAGTCCTGGATTTTTTTGTTTCATGATGTTCTAAATGTAATATTGGATCCACCTATGTAACAATCAATACAATAAAGGCATACTTTATTTATACTCTTGATTACAATTATTTGGTTTTAGGAGTGACAAATTATTATAGAAACTACTATAGAATTCTATGATAGAATTCTGGAATAAGATTAAACACTGTGGACTGCACAGGGAGCACTGAGGTACCACTATGAAACAAAAGGATAGAGTGTTCGGTGGTGATAGTGACATGTATACTCTTTGTGTCTGGTTACTGTAGTTATGTAGGTTAATGCTGATGGAGGAGAAATGAAGCAGTGGGCAGAATTTGCTTCTTTTGCCCAGGGCATTGTCTGGAGTGGATGCGCCGTTATTGTAATGAGAGCTGACGCTGTCCCCTCCCACCCTCCACCCTGCATACAGACGGATAGAAATCTCACTTAAAAAAAATCTTAGATGTGTTTATTTTAATTTTTATTTTTACCTTAATTTGAACTCTTATTGATTTAATCTTAATTTGATCATTTTTTATCAGTTACATTATATGTTTAAATTGCTTCCTTTAATATGTTTAGCTTCCTTAAATTTGTTTGTTGTTATTTATATGGTGATTAAATATTGTTTCTATATATATGTTTTTTTCGTTTATCAATCCCTGTTCACTGTGAACGCTCGGCTACATTGAAAATGAGCGTCATCCTCAATGTACCTCAGAGTCAAAATAAAGGTTGATTGATTTTTTTTTTTGAGCTAACAATTAAAGGTTGAGCCTAATACTGAAGTTCATGACCCCCTAAATCCATAACATGAAACTGGATGCAAAGTCTCCTTCCAGTGTTCTTCCACTGTTTTCTTAGTATCATGTTTGCCATTTCGCTGTACAACATGCTACTGTTCGGAAGTGTGGCACTCAGTGGTGGTAACAGAAACCAGATGTCTGAAGAGTTTAATGCTTTTAAAAGGTCTTTCACAGAGGTTATTATATGAAATGGTTCACTGCTCAGTACCTGTAACATTGGTTTACGGCAGTTTTGCTGTTTTACGACAGTCAACATCCACCTGTACAAGAGGTCTGCTCACATCCCCATGGTTTAAACTGCTGCACATGCACTTTATTACACACTGTAATGCACATAACTACCTAATATACCATATCATAATCCTTCTGAACAAGATCATTTCCCACTTTACTCTATGGTAGTCAGTAACTCATTACAATACACATATTTTATTAATAAATTTACATTTACATTTTTATTTACACTTATTTATTTATTTTTATTTACTGCTCATTTCTGTAAGCTGTGTATGCTGTATATTTGTACTTTAGCATACAAGTACTTGGTCATATCAGTATTTATCTACCTTTTCAATAGTTTTATTTACATTTTGTTTGTGTACTGTTTACTTTATGTTTATGGATAGTATATCTTTTTGTATATCTATTTTATTGGATTTAATTTCATGTTGACACCTGCACCAAGAGAATTGCCTGGTACACCTGGTACTTGGCAAATAAAGATTCTGATTGTGAGTCAAAAAGTAAAGGTTATTTTTTATATATTCATGGTGAAAAGATACATAAAGGCACATAAGACAAAATAGTCCCCAAATGTAACAAATTTGTCAGATTTGCAGCTATTTTACCATTATTAACAAGACATATAAAACTGGCTATGAATCATTTCACTTCAAAACACTCAGACTGTATTTAATTATTTTATTTAATTATGATTTTTTTAAATATTGGAATTCTCCTTAATATGGATGCTGAAGCAAAACAGCTGAGAGTCAGCCTCTGTAACGCATTACTACCTGCTATTTAAAACCAATAGAAACAAGTGGATTTTTGTGCTGTTCTGACAGTTTTGCGAATAAAATCTAATGAATTTTACATATAGTTACTTGAGGAGTATAATGGCATCCCTTTGTGTGTAGGAGGTTAGGTATCTCTCCTTTTTGTCCTGTCTTCACTCATTGTTGGTGTGATGCATCCGGACAGTTCAGGAGAATCTCCGTGTCTGTACAGATTACAGATAATCCTCTTGTTTGTTTTGAACACTGGTCTTGAGGGGCTAATGAGCGTTCCAGCAGACAGGGTCCATGCTGACCTGATGGCCTGATAGAAGATGACAGTAGAAAAGGAGCTGCAAACTAAAAGACTGAAATTTGAAGTAAACCTCAAAAACACTGCACCTGTCATATCATTCTGTGTAATATTTAGAATTAAAATATCTTTGATCTTTATAGTGTTTGATCTTCATTTAGATTTATTATAGCTCAGGCTAAAGCACAGACGGAAGATGTAAGCTTAATGCTTTGCTTTACAATAAAAATTAAGACATAAACTTATACATAGCACTCATGTAATTATGCAGTCACCTTCAAAAACTTCCAAAAAGGCAACTTTACAGGATGATGAAACAACTTTTTCAACTTGCAGTGGAGGTTGATATAACAAGATTTTTTTTGTAAGTAATTTTGGACCAACTCTATTGGTCTGGCCATCATGAATATTGACAAAATTGAAAGGGTAACTAGAGCTTTTAAAATATGAAATAAATAGAGAGACAACAGTTTTTTGCACAACAAAATATATATTAGAGGTATTGCCATATTATATGGCAAAAAACATAATATAATATTTACAAGAGGATCTGAGAAGTTTAGGTGTTTGGATGTTGTCAGATTGGACATATTGAATTCTTCACATTTAAGCAAAGTGAATTGTTCTTACTTTTTACGTATGTCATTTAATTCTACTGTTATTTTTTGGCTAATTAGTCTTACAGACTGTTTTTGGTCTTCATTTTCTAGCAGTTTAACTCATTGTTAAAATGTAATGCTTACATAAATTCTATACTATACAGTAAATGTACTGTATTTACTGTAAATATTTGTTGTCAGGATCAGGATTCTTTCTTCTCTAATTATTAAAAAAATAACATGACTACACATTCAATCTAACGCAGAACAATCTATAGATATGTTGCCTGCCCTGGTGGAGAGTGAGGGTCAACAGTAAGCTGGTTCTACCCCAACGGTGGATTATGTCAGTAGTTTGTTGAATCAACACTGGGCTGCAGCTCAGGCTTGTAGACGACATCATTACAACCCCAAACATGCTGTAAGAATGAATAAAAATAGGAACCGTTTCCATGTGTTCATATCACTTTCATGAACATAATTTTTCTTAAGCTATTCATGTTTTTACCTAAAACAAATGAGAGTAAGATATTAGCTCTGAGAATGCAACTTAGGATCTTCCTTAGGGGACCCAGTGAGGGATCCAGGACTAAGGTCAAGTTTAGATTAAGTTATTCAAGATTTGATTCTAGACTCATCATCACACAATGATGGAAGCAGGCAAAACTTAATGCAACCCAGGCCAAATAACATGATTGGTGTAGCTAATGTTGTTAATCCATCTTTCTTCTTCTGCACAATTTACCCCACAATTACTTTTAATTTGATGTTTGAAATTAACATATGGATTTTTTTGTGCCCTGTGCAAAAGTAATGCCACCACAGTCCAGAGTCCAGGGGCCAGGCTGGCTGACACTTGGCTTTGCACATAGTGAGCTTAGGCTTATGTACAACTGCTTGGCCAGGAAAACCCAGTTCATAAAGCTCCCAAAGCAGGTCAAATGCTGACGTTGCTTTCAGAGGGAGTTTGCAAAACAGTAGTGAGTGAAACATCTAGGGCAGATCTAGCAGGGCAGCAATTTAACAAACCTTTACAGACAAAAGTCACGTCATTATGAGAGTGTCACATTTAAAAGCATGAGCTCTCAGTTACCTTTAACCTGAACTGAAATTTGGAAGGGGTGTCCATGTAGTTTTGGTCGTATAGTCGGCATATATTGCAATGCTTGTTAAAAGCATGATGCAATAATGATTATGTGTTCTTTCAAAGTACTTTTGTCAGCATGTTTTATCTATATTCAATCTTATAAATGGAACAGTGTTTGACAACTTTAACCCATTAAGACCATTTCAAATAATTTAGTATAATAATAAAAGTCTTTTCCTGTATCATGGAGTAAGTGCTCACTAATGTATCCTCATCAATGAGTCTCTACAGTCTGTAAAAGTAAGTCAATAACTCAGTGTCAGCCTCTGCCTAAGCTAGTGGTATATGCAATGATAGCCATTATATTTGTACAGAATTGACAAGTAAAAACAAGTGATGGAGCTCAAACCTTATATTCATACTTATATTTAACTTATACTTATATTACATTATATATACAGTATATTATTACATTAAATGTGTATGAATATGTTACCTGATGCTTGACACATTGCTTTACAAAAGATCTGAGGTAATGTTGGCTACAGCATATATTCAAAAAATCAATTTATGGTGGGTTCATGCAGGGCATTAACAGTATCCATGGCAACGGCACAGGTTTGGTTGCAACTGTGGTAAGGACAAAATATACACTCCTTAACTGACTGCACTCCAAAAATGCATTCAAATTGTACCATTCATATGCAAAGAAAACATTTAGATCTACTATTATTTTACCATCATTAACATAATCAGTACCAGCATCTTCCTTGTTTGATTTATCTGTTTCCTTTTAAGGGCTTCTTGACAGCTACATATCCTTTCGAACCCCTAGCACTGAGTTCTTCTCACAGTGGAAAGACGGGGAGAAACACATGGGGATTTTTTCAGATCTGAAGCAAGAATGGAGCTTGATTTCTCCTCTCTCTCATTGATAAAAGCTTTGTTATGTGTTGTTTATCAGATTGAGTTGTTTCTGGTCATCTACCAGGCCTTGCACGGTTATTAGGACTCCAATTTTCACTGCAATTTTTCAATTTTTTTTGAACTTCTGTTTTTTCCCCTTTTTTATATTTCTCTTCCCTAAGTAGATTATATAATATCTTCAGCAAAATGATTACCTTGTACTTAATGGTCGTTTAGCTGGAAGTTAAATAAATGAAGGGTTGTTTCTGATTTTTGCACTATATATGTGACAATTTGCGTACTTTATCTGGAGATGAATGCACACACACACACACACACACACAGGGAAGCACACACGTCATTCTCTCCATATTCAAGCTGGCTTGCGACCCTTAGGGTCATTAGCACATTCTTTTTACTGGGGATTTCACACAGCTTGAGGTTTTTCCTTCCTTTTTCATTCTTTCACAGGCTCTTTTTCCCAGCAGCGGCCTGGCAGAGTCTGGAAGGGGATACCATCTTGGCCAAGAGCTCTGGAGCTGCTCTGTTCCAGGGTTTCCTTTCCATGTTACTCTCTCTCCCTCTCTTTCTCTCTCTCTCCCGCTTTCTATTTCTCAACCTTCACATTTCTACCCCACTGTTTCATCCTTCCCGATAACCATGACCCACCCACTGCTCCCACTGTCTTCACTTTCGTTTTTCCTCACTGCTACACTTCTTCTTAAAAGGCTATTAGGTGTTCTACCCCAACAGTTTAGAATATTTTATTTCTTCCAGTAGATTCACACAGGCTACTAATTATTACTAATTATATCAAATGCTGCTACATCAGATTTATACTATGCATAGTCTTTCTTAGACATAGATTAAACACAAGAAAGGTAAAACAAAAGCAAGAAAAAACGAAAGTTTCCAAAATTAAAGTTCAAAAGCTGATTAAAAGCTACAAAGGTGTGACTCATAAACACCAAACCTGTATCCATCAGATAAACAGTACACAAAGTTTTTATCTTTGAGAGTGAGGAAAAAATCAGGGTACACTGAAAGTCTGAAAGGTCGTATGTGTAGCTGCCAGGAAGCTCTTACTGAGAAAAGGAAATAGACAAATCAAACAAAAAACTTGCTGGTGTTTTCAGAGCAATGTACTGACCACCCCAGTGTCCAGACCTCACAAAATGTGTGAGAAGTAGAAAATGCTAAACCACTTCTATGACAATGAATGGAGGCAGTAAGGCCAAAGAATGGATTAAAAAAAAACACATTAAAAGAAGATTTTATATTTAGTTGCTGCTGTATAATGTTAAATAAATATAAATATATTCCTTCTATATTATAACTTTTTCTTAATGTTGAACAATGAATCACTTGTACTTTATAGCCATTTTGACTAGAAGTTAAATTAATAATGGGTGGAATGTTTTTTTTTCCTTATAAGAACAAAAGGCACAAATAAAACATGATAAGATCTCTTCCGCAGGGCCAAATGACTAGACTCACATCCCCTAATTGTTTCCCCTTTCACCGTTCAGCCCCTGCGACTCCTTGTTTGGTTACATGTAAGGTCAAGCAGGACTTAGGCTTTTGTTTTTATTATTAGATAGGTGAAGCCCAAGGATAGATGCAGCACTGAATTCCGCATTTTGGTCACTTTTTTTAATGTTCATTTACACATACTAGCACTGACTGTGCACTAACTTGCATGCTTAAATGCAACTATTGTTCTTAAGTTTCTTTCATGTTTCCAAAAGAAGTGTTGCTCATTTGTACTTGTGTGTGGACACAATAGAAACTGTGAGTCATCATCCTTGAATGACATAATTCCCATGCTTTCCAAAGTGGAGGTTTTGGGGTCCTGATTAGTCAAAATGACATCATCAGAAGAGAATTGAGAAGGCATTCTTTCCTTCCAGCATAGAGCAATACCATATCTGCCATAACAATATGCTGCTTTCTCAATCTATCTCGCTATCTCTCTTTCCTTTTAAGCTACTGCTTTTCCAGATCTCCTGCCCTCACCACCCCTGCACATGAGGCCTCCAGGAAATGGTCATTTGGAGACGTAATTACAGTGGGGGCTCTTCCACTCCAATCTCCATGCTTCGGAAGCCGCTGTGACCAGTCTTATTCAGCCACACATCACTTCTGTTTTGAATGTTAATGTCAAATCGTCTGAAATGCACGTACCCTCTATTACTCACAAAAGTACAAAATACTCCAACCTTGATTGACTATTAGCTTCTACTGTTTGTTAGCAATGTTAGCCTCATTGCTCCAGTGCTAAACTAAAGGAGAAACATTTGAACACTAAAAATGTCTTGACTCATTTACTATGTCTGATGTAAGTGTTTAAACATATTTTTCTCCAGAGCATACCTTTAAATCCTACTCATTCTATTATGGGCATTTATGTGTCAACTATTATAATTGACACATAATACCCCACTCACAAATACATTCCTTTGTAATAACTATTGCTAGGTTGGACAAGCTTTTTAACAGAAGGTTAAAATGCCATACAACCTAAGAGCCTTTTATACATTTTCATAGATATTTATTTTGCATGCATGTAAACAGTAACATTGATAGGTGCAATGTAAATTTTATGCTTTCATTGCTAATGTTAGCATTGTTGAAAAAACATTATTTCTATTAGGTTTGGATCGCTATAGTAAGTCCAGCTCATAGCACTTTAAACTGAAAACCCAAAGCATTAATCTCTAAATAATGGGAAGTCCAATTTTGTATCAGGCTGCACGTGATTTTCATGTATGAAGTCCTGACACTAAAGAATTGAAGTCTGAACACACTGACAGATCCTTAGCATTTAAGGGGTTAAAGGACAGCCTGTGAATGTCCCCAGCGCTCCTGTGGGTTTCTGCTCATATACCCTATGGACAGCTCATTAGCAAACGGCACAGCGTGGTTCACAGTTAGCAGGGAGGCTCCTCCTGTTGGGTGCGCTCTGTCTGCTCCATTGGCCCGCTGCACTTCACTGAAGTTCCCATTTACATTCCCTTAGCATGCATGACTGGTTCCTTTAATATGCTGCCCGGGTCCAGGCCTCTCTTACTCCTTACAGCTCACCCCACAGGAGCACCTTCTCCAGCACCATCACCACTAACAGCCCTCCATCAACCACCCACACCCTCAAAGCCTACAAAAAATCTCAGAACACACACACACACACACACACACACACACACACACACACACACACAGACACACAGGAACACACACATCTTTTGCCTCATCCTTGTTCCACCACCCTGGAGAGTATGTATTAATAGAGTCAGTGGCATTTGGGTCCAACATCTGCTATAGCACTCAGTCAGATAGCAAATGTTATTTCAATGCAAAAAGATATTCTTCATTATTTTAACCAAACCCAAACGTTTTTATTTCGGTCTTTAAGTTTTGGATATAGTGAATACAAGTCGTAGTCTAACCAGATATCACTCAGCTGTTAGAAACGGCAGCTCTATGCCAGGGCTTTTTATTAAAAGTTTCCCTGTATCAAATATATCCATTTTTATTGTTTTTTAAGAGAATTTAAAATTACCAGCTGCTCTTTAGACTGTCGTTAGTGGTTGGTGTGGCGCAATGAATAACACCACTACCTGCCAGTGAGCTACTACCCCATGTGGGAGACTGGGGATTAATTCCTGGTCTGGGTGACTATGCTGTGCTACACCAATAAGTCCTTGGTCAAGACTCCTAACACTATATCGGCCTACCTGTAATATGATTAACCTTGTAAGTCGCTCTGCGTAAGAGCGTCAGCAAAATGCTATAAATGTAAATGTAAAAATATCATGATGAACAGGCCAATAGAAATTATCTTAAAAAACCTTGTTACATTCACTTACATCGAAAGGATGATTTTTTGCTTCTCCTGGAAAATTACTTTTTTGGAGAGGCAAGGTTATGTCTGCTACAAGCTTCAAATAAAATCGTTAGAATGCCTTTTGCAATAATCAGATACCTGTGTTTAACCTAGTATGGTCAAAATAAGTGCACCAACTCTGCACTAACATTTTAATAGAAATCCTAATAGGGCACTAGCAGAAATGAGCATTATTGTTGAGTTTTTTGAGGCTCCTTGTTTTTATCATTTATGCTTATAAAAGAGGTTCAGTTCTAATTGCTATGATTATATAATAATATAAATATGCATATGTTTGTATACTTATAACTATGTGTACACATATATGTACTCAGTTTGTTTTAAAAAATGATTGTTTTCTAAAGAGTTTTAATTGAATCTAATCGCTGGTCAGGGTACACCTCTAATTTATACTTTGACCAAGTGTACCGTCTGCATTTTAACAGATCCAATAACTTTTTGTATTACGTGAGTTATGAATGTGAACAGTTTTTGAGCAGAAAGAGGGCACCTCGCATCCAACCTCCCTGCTAAAGAATTCAATTTGCCTATTACTAGTTATTCTTTGATTTTCCATTTAAATGGAAAACAAATCCAAATGCTGTTTGAAGAAACTGGCTACCTGAGATAAAGGACTAATTACACAGCGAAGACCAAGAAGAATTCAGCATTCTCTGACTGATTTACAATGCTGATTTACCAACAAGTCAGGTGTAGAAAAATGAAGAATTGAAGAAGACAAGATGAAGGTTTACAGTGGAAGAGACCAGAACACTTTATGTCGTGAGGTTATTGATGGATTGATTGTTGGCCCACAGTTAGCGGACAATAGATTCTCCCATACTCTCCCCACAGAGCCGACCTTGAGTGCCTTTCAGTAAATGATTCAAGCTTATTGCATGTTAGAGCCCCTAGGAGTGGAGTGAGATGTCGATGCCTGCATGGATGATTTATGCCTATTCACACACAGCAAAAGTGGTTCTTTGGAGTTTGCTGACATTTTTAGCTTATAGCAAAGATCGCAATGATTGGAAACACAGCCTGTGTTGTGCTTGGCCTTTCATATTTAAATAAGGCCAGTTTAATAAAGGCGCCCTTCAAAACAAATGTCAGAAATATGCAAATCACTGCATTCATGCATAAGCATGATTGGGTTCAGGAAGTGCTGTCCTGTGCCCGATGGCATCTAATTAATTAAACAGACATTTATCAAAACATATCACGTTGTTTATTAATGACCTTGAGGTAGCGTTTCTGTAAGGTATTTATAACTGGGTAGGGGTTTACCTAGCCATTGTCTTGGATTTACTGTTCCTGCTGTTTCTTTTTATTAAACATACATTATGCATTACTGGACTCAATCAGCACATCCCTAATCTTGAAGTCAATGATGTGTTGTGAAGGACAGGCACCAACAGGGGTTGTATATTACAGCTGGGATGAAACACTGGACTGGAATTTCCACACACTCCCACTGTTCTGGGCTTGACATCAGCTGCCAGCCGGTCCTTTATAAAATTGTGATTCTTTGCTGGAACATCTGCACCCACCGCCCACTCTCCAGGAGTGGGCGTCTACCCTAGGACAGCACTCAATTTGGAACGGCATGCTTTGTCCTGTCCAACACATGAGCCAATGCCAAAATGCAATATTTTTATCATTTTATTTTATTTCATTTTTGACCAAAAATCACGGTTGAGCCTACTCTTTTTTGGGAAGCATCTCAACAGACCTCTCACCACAACCTCAGCTGACTTTCCAGCCCCTCCTATGATGTGTCAGTTCAGGGATGTGTCTGTCATGTGAACCTCCTTCCTCCTGGAGAGGATGCCACGGGAGTGGAGGGTTTCAGGACAAATCACTTCATGGATGGCGTATACCAAGAAATCCACCGTAAGGAATTGGTCTGGAAAATAAGACACAAGCCTTCCGCAAGATAGTCAACCCTTCCATGTGTAATAAGGGTTCATGGACAGTCGCTTTTTTATGTTGGCTAGTCATGGGAAGTACTACTTCTGTAGAGCTCAAGTTTTCACTCAGCATTATGAGGGAAAACATTTTGGTTTTGCACAGTGAGTGAAACAGCAGCTGTGGTTTGTGAAGCTGCAATCAGCTGAACACCCTTGAAATTAAATTTTCCTAAATAGTTCCTGAGTTGGTACGTTTGGTTCTAGTAAGAGACATTAATTATATTCATGGTTGCCAACAAGCCATGCATTTGTAAGCATAATAGTATCACAACTGTGCAAATAAGAGCCAAATAGTATATAGCACACAACCTGTCTACCCATATTCAGCATCTGTTCATTCAAAATGTTTTTAGGCATAAACATTCATGTTGCATTCCAAACATGATGAACACCAGATTCTCACTCTGTGTTATTTATCATAGGTACAACCCCAATTCCAAAAAAGGATCGCTGTGTAAAATAACAGACAAAAAAAAAAACAGACAATGATTGGGTATAATGAAAAGGGCATTTTAGAGAGGCAGAGTCTTTCAGAAGCAAAGATGGGCAGAGGTTCACCAACCTATGAAAAACTGCTACTATACAGTGGGGCAAAAAGTATTTAGTCAGCCACTGGTTGTGCAAGTTCTCCTACTTAGAAAGATGAGAGAGGTCTGTAATTTTCATCATAGGTACATTTCAACTATGAGAGACAAAATGAGAAAAAAAATCCAGGAAATCACATTGTAGGATTTTTAAAGAATTTATTTGTAAATTATGGTGGAAAATAAGTATTTGGTCAATAACAAAAGTTCAACTCAATACTTTGTAACATAACCTTTGTTGGCAATGACAGAGGTCAAACGTTTCCTGTAAGTCTTCACCAGGTTTGCACACACTGTAGCTGGTATTTTGGTCCATTCCTCCATGCAGATCTCCTCTAGAGCAGTGATGTTTTGGGGCTGTCGCTGGGCAACACGGACTTTCAACTCCCTCCACAAATTTTCTATGGGGTTGAGGTCTGGAGACTGGCTAGGCCACTCCAGGACCTTGAAATGCTTTTTACAGAGCCACTCCTTCGTTGCCCGAGCGGTGTGTTTGGGATCATTGTCATGCTGGAAGACCCAGCCACGTTCCATATCTTCAATGTTGTCACTGATGGAAGGAGGTTTTGGCTTAAAATCTCAGGATACATGGCCCTGTTCATTCTTCCCTTAGCACGGATCAGTCGTCCTGTCCCCTTTGCAGAAAAACAGCCCCAAAGCATGATGTTTCCGCCCCCATGCTTCACAGTAGGTATGGTGTTCTTGGGATGCAACTCAGCATTCTTCTTCCTCCAAACACGACGAGTTGAGTTTTTACCAAAAAGTTCTATTTTGGTTTCATCTGACCACATGATATTCTCCCAATCCTCTTCTGGATCATCCATATGCTCTCTGGCAAACTTCAGATGGGCCTGGACACGTACTGGCTTAAGCAGGGGGACACGCCTGGCACTGCAGGATTTGAGTCCCTCTCGGCATAGTGTGTTACTGATGGTAGCTTTTGTTACCTTGGTCCCAGCTCTCTGCAGGTCATTCATCAGGTCCCTCCGTGTAGTTCTGGGATTTTTGCTCACCTTTCTCTTGATCATTTTGACCCCACGGGATGAGATCTTGCGTGGGACCCCAGATCGAGGGAGATTATCAATGGTCTTGTACGTCTTCCATTTTCATACAATTGCTCCCACAGTTGATTTATTCACACCAACCTGCTTGCCTATTGTAGATTCACTCTTCCCAGCTTGGTGCAGGTCTACAATTTTCTTCCTGGTGTCTTTCGACAGCTGTTTGGTCTTGGCCATGGTTGAGTTTGGAGTCTGACTGTTTGTGGCTGTGGACAGGTGTCTTTTATACAGATAACGAGGTCAAACAGGTGCCATTTATAACAGTAACAAGTGGAGGACAGAAGAGCTTCTTAAAGAAGAAGTTACAGGTCTGTAAGAGCCAGAAATCTTGCTTGTTTGTGGGTGACCAAATACTTATTTTCCACCATAATTTACAAATAAATTCTTTAAAAATCCTACAGTGTGATTTCCTGGATTTTTTTTTCTCATTTTTTCTCTCATAGTTGAAGTGTACCTATGATGAAAATTACAGACCTCTCTCATCTTTCTAAGTAGGAGAACTTGCACAACCAGTGGCTGACTAAATACTTTTTTGCCCCACTGTAAATTGTGGAACAATTTCAGAAAAATTTCACATAAAATTGCGAAGACTTTGAATATCCCACCATCTATAGTACATAATATAAAAGATTCTGTGAATCTGGAGAATGCTCACCGATGCTCATGATCTTTGGGCCCTCAGGCTGCACTTCATTAAAAACAGGAATGATTCTGTACTGAAAATCACTGCATGGGCTCAGGAACACTTTCAGAAATCATTGTCTGTGAACACAGTTTGCTGTGCAATCGAGAAGTGCAAGTTAAAGCTGCAAAGAAGAAGCCATTCACAACACGACCCAAAGACGCCACAGTCTTCTCCACGCTAAAGCTCGTTTGAAATGGACTGAGGCAAAATGGAACACTGTTCTGTGTTCAGATGAATCAAAGTTTTAAATTCTTTTTGGAAACCATGGTCGCCGTGTCCTGCGGCCTATGGTAAACTACATACTGCATCACTGCCATCATAACAGCATGGCTTCGCAGAAGAAGAGTCCAGGTGGTGAACTGGTCAGTCAAGATCTTTCACCAATATAAAACGTTTGGCGCATCAAGAAATGGAAAATCTGGCAAAGAAGACCCAGGACTGTTGAGCATCTACAATCCTACATCAGGCAAGAATGGGACAACATTCCTCTCCCAAAACTCCAGCAATTGGTCTTCTCACTTCCCAAATGTTTACAGACTGTTGATAAAAGGCGAGGGGATGCTACACAATGGTAGACATGGCCCTGTCCCAACTTTTTTGAGAAAAAACTTTCAACATCTGATATGTGTTCTATGTTGTACTGTGAATAAAATAAGGGTCTATGATATTTGCAAGTTATTGCATTCTGTTTTTATTTACATTTATTTACATTTTACACAGCGTCCCAACGTGTATGTATGTATTTGGGGTTGTAGAACAAAATACAACATATAAATCATGAAACATACATGGTTTAGGATAAAAAGTAGAGATATAACATGACAGTAAACATTAATAGTTTACATTTACTAATAACCTTGTTATTATGTAATGTTTTTGTGCAAAATTAACATTCAGCCAGCAACTTTTATCAGAAGCTCAGAGGTGAACTTAGCTGCTAATTCAACAATCAAGAAGTTCAGCTGCACTGTACCTTGAAAAAAGTGATACAATTAATTAGCTTAATTGAAGTACACTACATCAGTCAGATTTTAACAAGAGTCATTTACACTACATCAATCAGATTTTAACCAGAGTCAAGATAAGGCCTTGTTTAAAAAGTGCACAGACTGCACTTTTTGCACATACCCTGGTGATTCAGTGCATCACTTGTATAGTATATGTTTATACTGCATATGTACACAGTGTGTATGATACATGTATACTTAATAAAGATAATTGAATCTATATTTGGCTGCTATTGTACAGTTCTGTCATTTGTACTAATACTGCATACCATACATATGTTCTGCTCTGATACCTTTTCAGACTTATATAGCATATATTGTACATTTTCTTAATTTATATACATACATATATTTTTCTTCTCTCTAGTCTTTTCTTTCTTATTTAGTACTTAGTATTTATACAGTAATTGTTTAGTGCTTGTAGTCTGGGAGCTAGTGCAGAGTAAGAATTTCATTGTACTGTGCAACTGCTTGTTTCTCTGTCCATATGACGATAAACGCTTGAATCTTGACATTGGTGAAACAAACATAAGAGCACTGTAGGAGACTTTTGGTAACTGCTCTTGAAAGTACTTTGTAATCCATTTGAAAAACTAATTTTTAATGATCAGTTCTTAATAATGTAATAATGCTTCACATATGATATTTTTATGATATACACATGATATGTTTTACTGAATACGCTATTGCAATCAAAGAAAATAATGAGATTGGCTCCTATGAATGGTAGCTTTGGATATCATATTATTATGCTATGTCTATGACGATAGATACTGCTTTAGCAATTCTAAATCTACAAATGCATTGTTTTCAATTATAGAGAAGGGCAGAGAACAGGAGGACTTCCCAGGAATGCATGTGCAGGTGCCCTGTTTGGATGTACATGCTTTCATATGTCTATATGCATTTGACATGGTAAACCATGTATGTTATTCCATTTCTGAGAACATTCAAGTATTCAAAACCAGTATTCATTTTTCTTTAAGGGCATAAATGACATGAGCGTGGACAACTAAAACACAGAAGTGAAGCCCTTCGTATTCAACCACAAGCCAAGCCCCAGTACTAAATCATTGGTCAGAGCAACTGGTAGAGATGTAGAATGGGAGGAATGTAAGAGAAGGAAAATGAGTGAGAAGAGTGTTGAGAGGGGGGTTGTTTCCTCCAACAAAAGCCTTGTTCCTCTCAGCGCTGCTCTGTCTTTTCACAACTCTACATAGCTCACCTCGCTCCATGGAGACCGGCCTTTGGACAGATTCTTTGAGAATGCCAAGCCCCAGCCTGTGCTCCTGGAGATCTGGGGAAGGGTACATATCGAATTCACCTAAATTATATTAGTTATATTAATTATATAATATTTAATAAACGGTTCAATGAATTTTCACCATTATTGTGTGTAGTATTATTAGTAGTATTATGTAGTATTGTGATGCAATTCAGCATGACTGTTTTTTTGAGAATAGGGCTTCAAAGCATGTTTTGAAAATTAGCCCTGCTAATTTATGTTAATTTATATTTATGCCCCTGCTAAATAATGTTAACACATTTTCCTAATCTGACCCTTCGAACCATCAATAGCAATGCAAGCTGAAGCTCTGCTGCAGCGCACTGTATGTTACTTTTATAGAATCCTGACTGTAGCCCTTTCATTCATATACAGCGTTCATATGTTTTTTTAAAGCGACATCTTC
The DNA here is from genome assembly GCA_034552555.1 of Semaprochilodus insignis. Taxonomy (NCBI): domain Eukaryota; kingdom Metazoa; phylum Chordata; class Actinopteri; order Characiformes; family Prochilodontidae; genus Semaprochilodus; species Semaprochilodus insignis. The sequence continues at coordinate 15,040,478 of CM067489.1, read as the reverse complement.
CGCTTCTTTAGCAGACTATTCTAGACAGCATGTGCTGTTTACCTTTAAATGAATATACAAACAGCAAGGAAACAAAAACAACAGCAAAATTGAAATCTCCAGTTTCCCTCGAGAGTCTCCACTATAACAAGAATCAATCAGCTTTATGAATTTGAGTTATGAATGTGGACAAGTTGGAACCATTAACTGTATGTATTGTCCTGTTTACACATCAACATACATCTTGGTTGATCCAAATGAGTAAGTGCATACTTCGAAGTACAGCTGTGAATGGAGTCTAATGCATCTCAGAGATGTAATCAGATCACTTAAACCATCTTTGGAGGTGGGCAAGGATACATGTAACCACATAATATTTTGCAGTGTGAACAAGCAGTCTGAAGGTCTTAATCAACTGTCATCACAGCAGAGATGTAAGCTGTTTCTTTTTTTGCTTCCTCTCTTGTTTGTTTATACGTTGCATTAGCAATCCATGCAATCAAAAATTTTCTAACAGTCCTTCCATTTACATCAACAAAGGCTTGCAGCACATTTTGGTCAAGTTCATTTGTTTCTTCTTTTCTCAAAAAAAGGTTGCTACTCTTTTTCAGTAGAACCTGTTTCTACCCATTCACCACCTGGCCAAAATCATCCAGATTAATCTGTATTCCTGTTACTGTGACAACACCAGACAAAAACAGTATGTCATGTAAACAAATTTACCAGCTGAAAGTACAATATTCAGCCAACGTCTTTGAATGACCTCTAAAAGAACAACAAACTAAAAGTAAATAATCAGTAAACAACACAGCAGTCATTGTCTTTCGGTCAGATTTTTTTCAACTTGATGTTTGTCCAGTGAAAAAGCACAGCTGTAAAAACTCAAAAACACACAGCATTTAGCAGTACTAAACATAAATATCTTCCTTTCCTAAGCTCATTTCCTATGTATATTTCAGGTGTTAAATCTTGAATAATATGCTTTTATTTCTTTGTGGTGGTGCTATGGGGGTGAAAAGGTGCTAACAAAGGATGCAGAGCATCAGATGGTCTGCAATTGTAGAACTGCAAAGTGCACCAATATGGTAAGTGGAGCTGATAAAATGGACAATGAGTGTGATACAAATAGGTGTACTTAATGAAGTGGCTGATTGGTGTACACTCATTGATTGGAACATGCAGTCACTGAAAAACTGGAAAGTGTTCACTCTATTGAAATCATTTTTGGGTCCATGTGAATCCCTCATCACAAGATGAAAGTAATGGTATTGAATTAATGAAAGCAATATATATATATATAGTTATCACAGCATGCAGTGCTGTAAAAAAGGGAAATCTATCTTTATGTGCACATTTGAGCAAATTAATCAAGGTGATTAATTGCAGTTAACTTCAGTGTTCTTTAGTTGTAGTTATACATAGATGGATTTTATATCCCATATCTCAGTTTCATTTCCAGTGGTGGACAGTAACTAAGTACATGTAATTAGTTACTGTACTTCAGTAATTTCCCCTGTGTATCTGTACTTTGCTGAAGTATTAAGTACATTTGAAGGTAAATACTTTAGTTCTTTCACTCAAGTGGTGGTCTTTTCATTGAATGAAAACAATATGCCAAGCTATGTATTGTTAATGCATCAAGACATTTTTACATCAACAGTACTGAAGCGTTGCTTTTTCTCTCTTTCCAAGTCCTGACCCAAACTGGTTTAACAGAAGCTCTAAATCCTTGTTTCTCAACACTGTAAATGTGCAATTTTAGCCAGAGCTCCACACCTCAAACTGACTGGCTCACACAGTAATGGCTGTGATGAATACAAATCTAAACTTGGTCCACTGTGTCCCCTGTTGTCCCCTCTATCCACAACCCATTAGCCCACTATGTTTGCTCTCCATTATTATCAAGCATTGGCAGCTGATTCAATGAATTAAATGAGTCAGCTGTTTCAACATCTATTGTGGGATTCATTTACAGAGCTTCCTATTTGATAGTTATCTAACAGTCAATGTCAATTTTAGTATTAGCTCACTCTCATGCCAACAGCATGGGCCACCCTTGATAAACAGGCAGTTTATGATCATCAGGATTCATCTGAATGTAGAAAATTGTTAAATTAGTCCGGTTAGTTCATTTCAACATATGCATTGTTACAAAAAATAGCTGCAAAAATGGACAATGGATTATTCAGATGTCAGATTGATAAATCAAGTGGCAAAATAAGCAGGCCAGGCAGAGTTTATAAAAAAAGACCAAGCAATAGCAATGTTTACAGAACAATAATACTAAACAACAGTAAACCGGATTAAGTGAACAAGTAAACTGTATATAAATGGGCATACTATGCAAAAGTTGCCTTGAATACATTAATATGGCAATAATAATAAATACAGTTAGGTAGTATTGTATTCAGATATCTGCAAAGCCTCTTTAACAAAAGGTCAGTGTAAAGCTTATACAGCGCCCAATCACATCTCACTGGGATTTAGGCAGAGCTACAAAGGGCAGTGGGGTGACCTGCTGGGCCGAAGTCTCTCCACACTCATTCTGAATCATTCACTTACATTTGCCACCATGTTAATAACCACAGTGACACATAACTGAGTAATGTGCTCAACAATATCAGCAGTGGGGCTGATTCATGAAATTGTGTCATTGTATAAATGAAGCTTTTATTTCCTTGATCATTCTGAATGCACATTTAAATTTTAATTAATGGAAAAAAAGAGTTTGGTTTGGAAGGACTGACCAAAACGAATGCTCTTTAACTACCTAAACCACCAATTTGTTATTGATTATTATTATTATTAAGACTTATTATTTAACAGCTACTTTGAAACTAATTGTTAGTTACATACCCAAGAAAAAGGAATTGAGGTATGGCCTACATTCACTTACATACATACACAGTCTTTCTTTGCTGTATTGCATGTAGCTATGAGTCCAACCTTAAAATCATACAGTTCTCAAACAAATTGTGTCTACACATTAAAATAAAACAGTGATCTTACAAAATCACATGGTTTCCAAACGCATTCACACAGAATCTCAAGTCATCCTCCCTCAAAAGAATTAATGTTTTTTTTTAAATAAAAATAAATGTATTATGTTGAAATAACACTTTCTTTATGAGGTTTTTTTAAAGCTTTTTTGACCTTCTTTTGAGAAAGAAAGTAAAATTTCAAGAGAGTTGGTCAGAAATGGGCTTTCATACAAAAGCATGTGGTTATATTTAGGCATTTTTAATTCTTACTGATAATTTTAATTCTTAATTGATAACCTGCCAAATTGGCCACTCCAGCCAGCACAATGTGTCAGCAGTCTGTAGGTAATTAATTTCTCTTTTATTAAATCTTAAAATTCCTCTCAGAAACTTAGAGAACAGGATGAAGAGGAGAAAAAACGTCTTTTGGTTTAACATATGTTAGTGAAATATTCCTATAGGTCCAATCATTATAAAATATTCTCACAAGGTAAAGGGCAGCTGATTTGTGATTGAAACTCAAAATCTAACAGTTGATGGGGAGCATCGTTTCACAGACAACAGGTTTTATTCATGCTTGTGGCCTTCAGCTCATAGGCAACACTGCATGGAAATTCTTGGGTCATGCTGCATGAAATTGCCTTTCAGTAATTTGGCCTAAGTGAGTGATTTGGAATTCGCTCTCAAAAGGCTTGGGAACCTTGTCAAACATTTTCGGAAAACAATCCCTTCTAGCAGGGGGAGATCCTGGGCATCCAACAGCTGGCCATGTGCTGCTGATTAGTGCACAGGGATTTAACACGGCAAGTGAAACAAAGAGCATGTGGTAGTGTAAATGCCAAACTTACATGGTTACTAGTGTTTCTAGTTTCTATTGTGAGTTGTAATGGATAAATGGTCTCTTTGAAGAAGCTCTAACCTCAATCCAGAAAGCTAAAGCATTATGCTTTATTGATTAATGATGAGGACTGTTTAAATGTTTTAATGTCTTAAATGGCTTGGCAGCTGTTAGACTGTATGACTGTAGAGTATTACAGTACACTGTTAGACTATATAACTGTACAGTATTTCAGTCCACTACTAGATTGTATGACTACAGTATTTTAGTACATTATTAGATCGTATTAAGATGTTTTGTGGGATCTATATCCAGGCTGTGAGAAAGGAGGAGAGAAAAGAGGGAATGGACTTTTTAGGGCATTGGTGGAGGAGGTGAGCACAGTTGGGACGATTCTTATGAAGTCTCCTTCTCTTTGTTTGACCTACAGTTAACCTAATGCCTGCAGAGGCTGTTTATTTTTGCTATTCAAAATATCAATCAAACAAGGCATTCATGATGTGCACGCAAGATCAGATATATTCAGATATCAAATACAGCTGGGGAAGTCAATGTGTTTCTCCCTTTTACACATGCCTCACTTTCTCAGTCACTTTTAGTCAGTTACAGTCCACCTTTACGATGCAGCCCCATGTGGCCTCATTAAAAGGGCAGTATATGGAGTGTGTGTATGTTGTTTGAGCTTCAGCTCTGACTTGTCCATTCATTTGTTGTAGCTTTCCTGAGATCATATTCCTCAGGACTGTTTTATGAGGCCCTGTCAGTGTTGTGAGTAAAAGTCTGTGGTATTTTTACAGCCTGCGTCTGTGTCTGAGGAGGTATTAGATCTCTATACGCCCCTCTCTCTCTGGTAAGTGGGCAGCACCTGAACTTACCAGACATGCAGTTACTATTGCCAGACATGCAGGTTTCACTTTACCATATGACATTAAGTGCAAACTTCCCAACAGTGGAGTGATCTAAGGAAGGAAATGGACAATACAAATATGTTCAAACTAACTGCCAGGGCTCAAACACTGCCAGAGCAAGGGCCAATGCTGATACCTAAAAAAAAACAGAAAAAGAAAAAAGTGCTTGTATGTACTTAAGCAAGTTTTAGTGCTCACTCAGACGTTTCACAAAGAAAAGCGTCTTTAGTCTGCATTTGAAGGCTGCAAAAGAGTCTGCTGTTCGGACAGCCACTGGAAGTACATCCCACCATCTGGGTGTCAGGACAAAGAAGAGTCTTGAAGCTTGTATTAAGGATGGGCTGGACCATACTTGGCTTGGTATGCAAGCATTAGAGCTTTAAATCTGATGTGGGCAGCTACAGGAAGCCAATGATGGAAACGCAGCAGTGGTGTGACATGAGTGAACTATAGAAGATTGAAGACAAGCCGTGCTGTTGCATTCTAGATCAGTAGCAAGGGCCTAATGCTCCACAGAGGAAGACCAGCCAGGAGCAAGTTGCAGTGGTAGAAAGAGGCTAGACTAGCACCTGGGTGGCCTTCTAAAAGAGAAAGGTTTGGACCCACCGGATGCTGTAGGAGAAATCTGTATGACTGAGTCAGGTTTGCAACATGGACTGAGATCGATAGTCACACCAAGCACACAAAGGCTTCATGCCTCTTCAGACAGAACAATCAAGGAGTTCTTGTATGAAATGGCACAGTCATAGTGAGGATAAATGTCTCTCTCAAATAAATGTCTCTCTCAAATCGATTTCCTTCATAATTCAAAACTCAAATCATCAATAACTATGGTAGAATATGATTTTAATGATTAATATCATTTTATATCTGGGTTTTCCCAAACTTAGCAACGAAGTGGAAGATGCTTTTGAGGCAGACATCACTTTAAAAGAACATAATGAATCTTTCAAGGATTTTGGGATGAAACGGAGGCCTCATCCTAACGACCAAATGCACTACTTCCAATTGAAATGAAGCTTATTAGTAAAATTCTAGCAATCAGATTAAAGAAATACATTGCAGAATTATCCACCAAGATCAGACTGCCATTTTACAAGCCCAGCATATATTTTAATTTACATTGCCTGTTAAATGTTATTTACTCAAAACATTCAGGAGACTGTTGTTTTACTATTGTTAAATGCTGAGAAAGGTTTTGACCAAGATCAATAATACATGACCCGAATGAACTGAATTTGGTTTTGGGTCAACTTTTTTAAAGTGGATACAAATTCTTCATTCCCAGTCTACAGCATCAGTTATACAGTCACTAATAATAATCTTTAGTCTGTTTTTTATTTTTACGGAGAAACTAGACAAAGCGGTTCTCCCTTTCCATTTCTGTTCTCTTTTTTTGAGCCTTTGGCAACTGCCATTAAATATTGTTTAGATATTGCTCTAATGTACATCAATAGCTATTGTAAATTTTCTTTGTATGTGGACAATGTTTTTCTGTGTATTTAAAATCCAAAGACTTCAGTGACTCCCTAGGCGTTTTAATTAATACTACTAGCTCCCTTTCAGGATACAAAATAAACCGGGACAAAAGTAAAATGCCCATTAACAATAGGTTAGGAGAACCCATACATTTTATTAAGGTAAATTGGTTCAGAAAAATTGTTCAACTGAAGGACAACATAGAGGTTTGGAAAACTCTCCCTATATCATTGACAGGTAGAATGAATGCCATTAAGATGGTCATTCTTCCACAATTTTTGTTTCAGTCTGTTGGTGTATTTGTTCCTCAAAGTTATTTCATACAACTTAAATAGCATCATTGCATCTCTTTTTATATGGAATTCTGAAACAGATTTATTTATTTAACAAAAATCAATGGGAGGTTTTAGTTTACCAAACTTTGTTATATCACTGGGCAGCTAATTTAAACGTTCTTTCATTTTGGTGAAGACAAGAACACAATAGCACATAGCAAATCTCTTTTTGGCTTTTTTTTTAACAAAGAAATCTTTATACAATAATAACTGTATGATTTATAATACTTTGAAAATTTGAAGGCATGTTAATACACATTTAAAAGCCCCGGATACGTACATAGATAATCAAAAATGTAACAACCATGTCTTTCCAACAGTGATGAAGGATGTTGTTTTCTGGCAGTATTCTTTCTATTACTTTTTACTATTTTTTTAATTAATGCTAATACTTAATTATACAGTTCACTGTTTTATTTATTTCTTACTTGAAATAAACATAATAAAAATATATATTGAAAAAAAAAAGATCATGTGAGGACCTGTAGTTTAGGGATGAACAACTGCTCAGTCTTGCTAAGAATGAGCTTCAGGTAGTGAGCTGTCATTCATGAAAAGCTGTCCCGGAGACAACCTAGAATGGAGCCTTGAGGGATGCTGTGGTGAGCTATGTTACCTGGTAAGAGCCCTCCTCCTTGTAGAAATCTAACCACGTTTTGAAAATTCTCTTTAAATTATTACCAGCAGTTGTCCCAAATCCTACACAGTGTAGCTCTAAACTTAAACATTCATTAATTGGCATTCTTGTACAGTATACCCAATGATATACAATAATATTGATCGGAATGAATGAATTGGATTAAGTGGGGGAGCCCAAATATGATTTCCCTTAGGACCCCCAAAACAGCCTTCTCCAGGTGGATGCTATTAGCACTGTATGTGACAGGAGAGTACTTTAGCACTGAGTTATGCTAGGGTCTCATGCAACACCCTCAGGCCCCCGAATGCCACATGTTTCTGTAATAGTCTGCTTTAACGGAGAAAGATCATGGAGTGTTGCTCAGGGACCCTGATCTGACAGGAAACACATGGCATGTGGAGAGAAAGGCTGGGAAGAGGAAGGCATGTTCAGAAAGGGAGAATGTGGAAAGGAAGCTGTGATGTGTGATGAAGAGACATCTCTCCAGGGCCGACAGCAGGATTAATTAGGCAAGGGGGCAAAAAATGGTTGAGGGGGCACTACTGCTCTTTCAGAATAATCTGCAAGAAGTAGGCTTCTCTGTATGTAATAACTATCAACACTGATTCATTTTCTTCAGCATTACTATTATAATACAGCATGGTAGAATCATACATTTCGAAACAAATTACATTTCCAAACAAATTCCCAAAACAAATAGCAAACCAACACCAGCCACACATGGAAATCAAATAAAACTGCAAACAGCACTTTACCCAGCAAAAAAATAAAAGCAATAAACCCACAAACAAAAGGGACACTTGGTGCTCTTGATGCTCTTGCACATCAATCCTGCTTTCTAACATTTTTTAATAATCTAATCTAATTTTAACTAACACTTCAATAACACTGTGTCCTGCTTAGGACACAGAAAAAATATATATACTCAGAAGCGCTCCAGCCATCTTGATATGGTTTTGGATCCCATAATCTTCTCTTTCTAGTCCCTGTAGGGAAATTTTGTTGTCTCATTCACATGTTTAAATGGATTAGCAGCTGTGCAACATACTGGCTTTATTGAGTGGCTTTATTAAGGGCAGTCAAATACAAGAAGCATGGGTCAAAATACAGGCAAGCAACATCAGAGACATATCCATATAGGAAGAACCAGGACAAACACAAGGGTCAAAAGCAGGGCCAAACAATGCAAGGAAAAACTGTCTTAGAACACAGAGATCTTCCAAACATAAAACATAAAACAAAGGGATATATATGGGAGTCTTAATGACTGCTTGATTAATTGCAGGTGTGTGAAAGGGGAAGAGAGTGGTGGAGCCAGGGGGGAAGAGAGTGGGTGGAGCCAGGGGGAAGAAACATTAAGCTGGGCAATGCAATAGACTATACAACAGGCTATACAAAGACCACTTGATGGGATCTATTTAACCACTCCATACATGAGTTTTATTTTGTGTCCATGTGAATGAGCAAGCAAATGCAGAGGGCAGTAAACCTCTTGCCTACCACCCACCCTTCTCCCAGACATGTGAACTATCCATGTAAGTAAAAGCAGGGGGCTTTATAAAAAAACCCATGTCTCCATTTACAATCTCATTTTCAATGCTCACCCCATTTTTGGCCTGTGTGCTTTCACCCCCTTAAACTCCTCTGTCAGCAAGGGGCTATGCCCTCCAACTTTCCAAAAAGTTGCTCAGCTGTTTAGGGTCTCACAGCAGTTCAGAGCAATGACCTTTCTGACCTTGACCTGTAAATGTGACTTTAGTCAAGATTGATCCTGAAATCTGCTATTTTTCAGGGTTGGTTTGATTTAATTATTCAGAGCAATTATTCACTAAATTTAACCAACAATTGGGAGCTGGTTAGGGCACATAAGCTCGAATAAGCCTTATTTGAGCTGGTTTAGTTTTAATAGAGGAAGTTGGTAATGTAATTTGTGGGTGATTTGCTTGGTTAATTTGGGTGGGATAAGGGATCTCTGTAATTTCCCCAAATTACCCAGCCTTGGTCCAGGTTCAAACACTTTCTATAACATCAGTGTGATTGGGCAGGTCTAGGTTGTTGTAGAATAGGATAACGATATGTGTAAATGCGTAGTTTTTTGAGACATTTAGTAGAAACTACTTGTACAGCTTTGCGTATGTGGACTGTATGGAGTGAGGCAAAACTGTATGTTTTGAAACTTCAACAATGTTATTTCAAGATGATGAGGACAATACAGTTTTCAGAGTGTTCATGGCACATTTATGCCCATGTACGCCTCTGCTGTTATGAATGAAGAGAGAGTACATCAATCAATAAAGAAAGAAGAATATACAGCTCTGGAAATAAATAAGAGACCACTCCAGTTTCTTCTTAAATCAGCATCTCCACATGTACAGCAGGTTTTTAGTGAGGAACAGAAGGTTCGGTTCTAGCTTTACTGGCAGATACAGTAAGCCTCTCGTTCATAAGGTCAAGCAGCAAAGATACAGGACAACACAGCTACAGACTGGCAGAGGGCGAAAACCACTCTCTACTGACCATAATGACCACCACCTCATTCGAATGTCACTTAACTGCCATAAGATGACCTCAAGTGACCTACAGAAAGGCTGGTGAGCGGTGGCTGGGGTGAAATGCACAGCGAGGATGGTTCAAAAAACAGGCTTCTGGAGGCATCATTAGTCATTTTCTAAATAAACAGATGTAAAATACAATATTTTATTTGGAATTTGGGAGACATGTTTCCAGTAGTGTATAGAATATGATGCTCATTTTGGTTAAACACAAACCCATAAACTGTAAAACTAGAGAAACTGATCATTTTGAGGTGGTCTCTTAAATTTTTCCTGAGCTGTATAACAGGAAGAAACCTTGAAAGGTACCCATCCCCTCTGGTTGACACAGGAAAAGATACGACAAAGAAGCTTGGTGCTTGAACATCTTTCAGAAACATTCTGATTAATCCGGGAGGTAGTAACATAAAATTTTAACCATCTCATAGGTGAGAAATAGAGTTGGAAATCAGAAGCTGGTTGCTCCCTTGTAGTAACTCTGGTCATGCCGAAGAGTATCATCAGGTCAGGCAGGAGGGACAGAGACGAAGCTCAGGTGACTCTATCAGCTCTGGTGATTCCACTGTGATGGGAGGGAGTGATTCTACAACTTCAGGGCTACGTAGGAGAATGCACAACCATCTGCTGTCAGCAGGCTGTTATTTTGTGAGCATACGTGTGGGCTTATATGACTGAATTAATTTGCTGAGATACTGTGGGGCCAGGCCATTAATTGATGTATACATTAGGAGAAGAATATTGTACTTAATACCAAATTTAACAGGTAGCCAGTGTAATGAGGACAGGATTGGGGATATATGGTAAAACTTTTCGTTTCGTGTAAGGACTGCATTCTGGACCAGTTGGAGCTTATTTACAGTATCTCACAAAAGTGAGTACACCCCTCACATTTTTGTAAATATTTTATTATATCTTTTCATGGGACAACACTGAAGACACGACACTTTGATACAATGTAAAGTAGTCAGTGTACAGCTTGTATAACAGTGTAAATTTGCTGTGCCCTCAGAATAACTCAACACACAGCCATTAATGTCTAAACCGCTGGCAACGAAAGTGAGTACACCCCTAAGTGAAAATGGCCAAATTGTGCCCAATTAGCAATTTTCCCTCCCCAGTGTCACATGACTCGTTAGTGTCACAAGGTCTCAGGTGTGAATGGGGAGCAGTCGTGTTAAATTTGGTGTTATCGCTCTCATACTGGTCACTGGAAATTGGACATGGCACCTCATGGCAAAGAACTCTCTGAGCATCTGAAAAAAAAGAATTGTTGCTCTACATAAAGATGGCCTAGGTCATAAGCAGATTGCCAGCACCCTGAAACTGAGCTGAAACACGGTTTCAGAGACCAAGACCATACAGCGGTTTAATAGGACAGGTTCCACTCAAAACAGGCCTCGCCATGGTCCACCAGAGAAGTTGAGTGCACGTGCTCAGCGTCATATCCAGAGGTTGAAAATAGACATAGGAGTGCTGCCAGCATTGCTGCAGCGGTTAAAGGGGTGGGGGGTCAGCCTGTCAGTGCTCAGATCATATGCCGCACACTGTATCAAATTGGTCTGCATGGCTGTTGTCCCAGAAGGAAACCTCTTCTAAAGATGGTGGACAGGAAAGCCTGCAAAAAGTTTGCTGAAGACAAGCAGACTAAGGACATGGATTACTGGAACCTGTTGTCTGATGAGACCAAGATAAACATATTTGGTTCAGATGGTGTGGCATGTGTGGCAGCAACCAGGTGAGGAGTACAAAGACAAGTGTGTCTTGCCTACAGTCAAGCATGGTGGTGGGAGTGTCATGGTTTGGGGCTGCATGAGTGCTGCCGGCTGTGGGGAGCTACAGTTCACTGAGGGAACCATGAATGCCAACATGTACTGTGGCATACTGAAGCAGGGCATGATCCCCTCCCTTCAGAAACTGGGCCGCAGGGCAATATTCCAACATGATAACAACCCCAAACACACCTCTAAGATGGCAACTGCCTTGCTAAAGAAGCTGAGGGTAAAGGTGCTGGACTGACCAAGCATGTCTCCAAACATAAACCCTATTGAGCATCTGTGGGGCATCCTCAAATGGAAGGTGGAGGAGCGCAAGGTCTCTACCATCCACCAGCTTTGTGATGTCGTCATGGAGGAGTGGAAGAGGAGTCCAGTGGTAACCTGTGAAACACTTTCATTGCCAGCGGTTTAGACATTAATGGCTGTGTGTTGAGTTATTTTGAGGGCACAGCAAATTTACACTGTTATACAAGCTGTACACTGACTACATTATATTGTATCAAAGTGTCATATCTTCAGTGTTGTCCCATGAAAAGATAAGATATTTACCAAAATGTGAGGGATGTACTGACTTTTGTGAGATACTGTAATAACTTATAGGAGCATCCAGCTAATAGAGTGTTACAGTAACCCAACCTTGAGGTTATAAAGGCATGCACTAGCTTTTCCACATCTTTTAGGCATAGTATATTACATAGTGTCACAAAATTATGCAAGTGCAAGAATGCAGATGATGTTCCAAACGTGTGTATCAAAATCAAAGATAATGCCTAGATTTTTTACAATAGTGCTTGGAGTAATCTTGTAGCCATCTAAATTTAGCGCAAATTTGGAGAGTTAAGATCTCTTTGCTTTGGATCCAAATAGTAGGACCTAAGTTTTGTTTTTGTTTTGTTTGGGTTAAGAATCCAGTCATTGATGTTTGTAACACATTCTTCAAGTTTATTTAGATTCAAATCTTCATTTGGTTTGGCAGATATGTAAAGCTGCGTGTCATCCGCATGGTCGTAAAGACTAGCGCTGCATCTGCAAATTATATTACCAAGTGGTTGAATGTACAGAGAGAACAGCAGCGGCCCGAGCACTGAACCTTGGGGGGACACCATATTTTACTAGCATACAATCAAAGTGTTTATTGTTAACACTGACAAATTGATAATGGTCAGTCGGATAGGATTTGAACCAGGATAAGGCCTCTCATTTAATGCTAATTGGGTTTTCCAGCCTATCAAGGAGGCTCCTCTGGTCGATAGTATCAAACGCTGCCCTAAGATCTAAAAGAACTAGGATAGAAATACGGCCACTATCGAGAGACACAAGGAGATCATTTACTACTCTAGTTAATGCTGTTTCAGTACTGTGAAAAGGTCAGACTGAAACATCCCATGGAGAGAGTTTTCTTGTAGGTAGGAGCACAGTTGTTGTGAGACCACTTTTTCTAAGATCTTTGCCATAAAGAGAAGATTGGAAATTCGTCTATTGTTGGCAACCTCATTATGATCAAGATCCAGCTTTTTAACTGGGTTTAACCACTGTGAGTTTTAATGATTTAGGTACATATTCAAGGCTGAGGGACAAAATCATTATAGTGAGCAGAAGTTTAACAACACAGGAGACAATCTGTTTGAGCAGTTTTGTAAGTATTGGGTCAGGAATGCATGTTGATGATTTGGATGGGCTAATCAGTGTGACTAATAATTCAGATAATTGGATAGGGCTAAAAGATAGCAGATGGACTTTTGGACTGGCAGGGCAAGCAACATGTTGTGTTATTAGATCTAGAGGCAAATTTTGGTATTTGTAGTCTAATATGTTCTATTTTATTATTAAAGAATCTGATGAAGTCATTGCTGTTGTATGTTGTTTGAATGCCATCTTCAAACTGTTTAATGTTACCAGTTAGTTTAGATATAGTGGTGAACAGGATATTAGGATTATTATCATTGTCAATTAGTAATAAAAAATGATTCTATGATGCTGTTTTTCCATTCAATTTGGAAATCAATCCAGTTTTGAAGTTCGCCATTTATCTTCCAGACCACAAGTCATTTGTTTTAGTGTACATTTATGGTCGTTGTACCATGGTGCCAGCGTTTTTCTTCTAACCTTTATTTTTTTAACCTCATTTTAATCTGTGCCACTTAATTGAGAGATGACTGACGGGTGGATTGCAGGGTTTCAATATTTCTCTCAAGATCATCAAAGCACAACAGAGCAGAGACATTTGATCTATCTGGTAAGCTGTTTAAAAGAGCATCTATAGTGGAGACAGTGATAGTTCACTTACAGTGATAGTGGGATGGTACACAAACACTAAAATCTAAAAGGACTAAATCTAGTCCTTCTAATTATCTAATCTTTCTACCCTAATTCCAAGAGATAGTACAAAATCTAAGGCATGGTTGCAGCAGTGTGCAGGCCCTATCACATTTTGAGTGTAGCCCATATGAGCATCAAAGATCATAACTATGCCTCCACCTCTACCACTGATATGCGGATTGTGATAATAATTGCACCCTGGTGGGGTAGATTCGTTTAGAGCTAAATATTCACCCTGTTTCAGTAAGACACAGCACATTAAGTTGGTTATCGGTAATTGATTCGTTTAAAATAACTGCTTTGGGTGCCAGGGATTGTATGTTGAGGAGATCAAGTTTAAATCAAGAGCTGCTGGTGTTGCTACTACAAGAAGTTAGCTTAACTTTAATAAAAGTGTTACAACAAATTTTTAAACATTAATGTTAACAAATTAGATGGGCAACAGACAGTTTTAGTGTTATATGACATATCAGTGTTAGAGACATTAGTACAGTCAGCATTAGCATTACAAGCATTTGCATTATGAGCATTAGCATTACATCAATATTATTAGCATTTGTCTTGTTAGCAATATTTGCCTTAGTATTATTAGCATTAACATTTCTAGTGTTAGCTATAAGCTGTTTATCTGCACTACTTACGTGAGCTCCATTCTGCAGTCAATGGATGGTCCTCTTGATGTTCCATGACAGGACAGACGATCCAAGACGACTAGTATCCCTCTGGTAAAGCACTGGCTGCTCCCAGAACAAAAACCTGTTGTCCATGTAGGCAAGGCCAGAAGGGCGGATCCCCTCCTGTAAGTGGCAAGGGGTCCAGAGACGACGAGTTGCCTTCCTAGTGGTGGAAGTACATAGTTGGATAAAACACTTCATAGTGGGAAGTGACAGTAATAAACGATAAGAGCTAACGTAAAAGGCACTACATTAAGAGACCACATGGTATTTTTCTCACTAAAAGAAGATTAGTGTGGATGGAGGAGAATCACCCATTCATTACAGACAACCCACAGTATTTAACAGAGTGTGGTTTAAAGTAAAGACACAAAGGTAAAGGCTCTGTTTTATTTTAAGGGATGTACAGTGTTGTGAATACCCTTAAGTTAAGTACAGTTTTCTCAGGAGATATTTCTGAGGGGATTAGAAATAAGATAAGCCACTTGCAAAGAGAAGGAGGAAATCTAAAGAAAATAAGTGTCATAAAAGTCATGAGTGTCCATTGGATAAATTCCAATGGAGTTCAAAACCTGGTTAAAAACTACAGAGAAAATGGGACTCCTGATAGATCACCAAAACTGCCTCCATCAGATAAACAGTACTTAACACTTTTATCTTTGAGAGAGAGGAGAAAATTAAGCTTCACTTTTGCTTCAGATCTGAAAATATCCACATGCGTTTCTGTCCATTTTTCCAATGTGAGAAGACATCTCAGCACTGTGGGTCTGAAAGGATGTGGACCTGTCAAGAAGTCCTTCCTGAGAAAAGGAAACAGACAAATCAAACAAAGAAGCTACTGGTGTTCTCAGACTGACCACTCTAGAGTTCAGACTTTAACATCATTGAATGTGTTTGGAATTATTTGGATTACAAGAAACAGGAAAGGATAAACCAGCCGCTAAGACTGACTTAATGTGGTGTGGAAAAACATCCCTGCAGATTTCTTGAAAAACATGTATATATTCCTAAATTCCTATTCCTTATTCCTATACACTGCCATATATATATATATATATATTTTTTTTTTTCCTGACTTTTGCATGGCAGTGTGCAGGAATAAGTCAATCCTTCATTATTAACAAAAAACAAAATCAGTTTCTAGATTCACTCAAGTTGAGCGTGAAGATGGGCCTGGCAGTGTTTATTCCTGACCCAGCAATGAAGACTCCAACCCCCCATACACAATAACCCCCCATCCTCCTGTCTCTGGGAGTCCCAGTGCCATATCTCTCCATCAAGACTGCCCCTGGGGTGGTGGAGCAGTGGGGACTGGGGCGGCCGGCCATCAGAAGTGATTAATGTGCAGAAAAAACTGGAGCAGGAGGGAGGTTGGGTGGGCTCACTGTGCCGACCTAGCTCAGGTCTCAGGGTTTGGGGCATGAGGGTCCTGCCACAGCTGGTGCATTCTCAGGGAACAATAGAATCACCATTACTAACCATTATTATTATTATTATTATGATTGTTATTAGTAGTAGTTGTAGTAGTAGTTATATACTACACTAATTTATAGTGACAGTAATTTAGTGGTACAGTATTAATAGTTGATAATAATGATTAGATTACTTCATACCCTGGGAATGCACTAGCTGTGGTGTGACCTCATTGTTAATAACAATGATTATTATCATTGCTATATTATGATGGAATTAATAGCAATAAAATGTAATAAAATATAATAAAATGTGGTTGTTTTGTTCATTTATGTTTTCTGTGCAATAATAACAATACAATACTTATTATTATTGTGGTTGTTGTTGTGAGGATGATGATGAAGATAAAAATGTCATGTCAAAACGAAAAACCTCTTTAAAATACATAAACATAGCCTTTGTTTAATCCCCACTCAAGATTTGGCATTTCTTTAGTAATCTAAAGTGGTTCATGCTGTCATCTTCTTCAGCCCAACCAGAATAATGAGGTTGTGATGATAGCAAAGTGGGGCGTTCCTGACAGCCAGTGGTGGGCGGAGCTGCTCTGTGCCGGTGGTCGGAGCTCTGTAGATCCGACTTAGTTGTTCAGTTGGAGGCACAAAGCTGAGGGTGCAGAGAAGCTGCTTCATATGAAGAACCAAGTTTAAGGGCTTTTCCCCTTCACTGTGTGGAGGTAAGAACTATTTTTCTAGGACACTAAAACTCCATGATGGCATACTTACAGTCTTTAGGCACTGTATGGTAAATGTTCTAGATTTAGATTAGAGGCACTTAACAACTTTTACTAAGAAAATAGAAAAAATGTGCCTATTTTGGCATATAACCTTGCTTGTGATCAGCACCTTAACCCCAAAACATGTAACATACCTTTGAACTTTTTTAAAATTAATAAATTTTTGGATATAGCTTATGTTGTCCACAGATTTCAAGCATCATTTCCAGTAGCCAAATTTGCATTGGACAACTTATACCAAATATTTATTATCTCCTAAATCAAGCAAATATATAAGAATGTTTTAAACAAAGTATTTTCCAGTGTATATCTCTAATTTGCTTCCTTTAAACATAATGTAATGCTATTTGTAAAATCTTTTAAGCTTACTCAGTTGTTTGTTATTTCTTTCAGTCTTTTCACGATGTGGTACCTGGACTTACTAATGATATTCTTCTACACTGAGGATTTTTACCTTACTTAGGAAACTGTACATGACAATAAGCCAAAAAAGATTTGGATACTAAGCTGCCTTGGTCTGCCAGTGCCCCTCAGTGGACTAAAGAGTGGACTGCACAAGTCGTGGATTGTAAAACCATTCAGCCATAGCAGGACCATGGCTGACTCAAAGTACTTGGATCTGATAGTCAGGCACTACAATTTCACAGGGAAATTCCGCAAAACAGAGGACTCTGGGCTGAAGGCTGACTCTGTGGTGTTCATTATTGTGTGCTGCTTTATCATCATGGAGAATGTTTTGGTTCTCCTCACTATTTGGAAGACCAAGAAGTTCCACAAGCCCATGTACTACTTCATTGGGAACTTGGCCCTATCAGACTTGCTGGCAGGCGTGGTGTATACTGCCAACATCTTGCTCTCGGGAGCCAACACATACAAACTGAGCCCCACCCAGTGGTTCTTCAGGGAGGGCAGCATGTTTGTGGCTCTGGCTGCTTCGGTCTTCAGCCTGTTGGCCATCGCCATTGAGCGCCACCTCACCATGCTGAAGATGAAGCTCCACAACAATGGCAACACATGGCGTGTCTTCATGCTAATCAGCACAGTCTGGTTCATTGCTGCTATTTTGGGTGGCCTGCCTGTCATGGGCTGGAACTGCATCCACAGCATGAAAAACTGCTCCACGGTGCTGCCGCTCTACCACAAGACCTACATTCTCTTCTGCACCACCGTCTTCAGCGTCATCCTCATGGCCATTGTGGTGCTCTACGCCCGTATCTACACCCTTGTGCGCACACGCAGCCGCAAGCTGGTCTTTCGCAAGGTCTCCAATGGCCGTGGTGCCAACAAGAGCTCAGAGAAGTCCATGGCTTTGCTCAAGACCGTCATCATCGTGCTGAGCTGCTTCATCGCCTGCTGGGCACCACTCTTCATCCTCCTGCTATTGGATGTGGCCTGTGAGATCCGTGCCTGCCACATCCTCTACAAGGCCGAGTGGTTTCTGGCTCTGGCCGTTCTCAACTCAGCCATGAACCCACTCATCTACACACTCACCAGCAACGAGATGCGCCGTGCATTCATTAAAATGCTTCTGTGCAGCAAGGTGTGCAGCCAACCTACTGGCAAGTTTTCCAGGCCCATCATGGGGGCAGAGTTTAGCCGAAGCAAATCAGACAACTCCTCGCATCCCAACAAGGATGAGCCTGAATACTCACCCAGGGAGACTATTGTGTCCTCGGGGAACATCACCTCCTCTTCTTAAAACAAGGATGTGAAGTTTGAGTCCTGGAGGCTATGTTCACATTACAAGTCTTATCAATTAATTTTTTTTCTCTGCCAGCTTCGGATATGAGCATGCTCATTATGGACACATGGTCATGCATTGAATGTGTGTGGTTTAAATCTGATGTTTGTGCTCACACTTTCCTAAAAATATAGATTTAGGGGGAAAAATATATTTGTGCCATTGTAATGTGAACATGTAGCCCTGCACAACTGGGTGATCCCAGCTGCAGGGAACTCACCAAACTGTGTTGGAATCCAGCCATGCAGGACCAGATTTAAACCCTGTCTCAAAGGGACTGTACATTTCTCTCTTACCCATGTAGTGAATGTGTATGTAAAGTGTGGATATCTCTCTGTTTGTGTGTATGGTATGTCCACATATGGATTGTGTTAGTCCTTAAACCATTTCTATGCCTTTTAACTTTGTTAATTGGTGTGAAAATGCCATCAAAAAAGGGTTGAACTGGGAGAAAATGAGACTGAAAGAAGAAATCCAGGAGCCCTTGCATGAACTGGAAACATGCTGCTTGTTTTTAAAACTTTTTTTTTGCCACTTCTGAAGGATGTCAGCACTGAACCTCTGTCTTCCTCCGATTCCACCACAAATAGGGAAGCACTTAACAAACTGAGCTGTGTAAACATGATTAATCAGTATTACCAGTCCAATTTTTTTCATGTTGCACGGAAAACAAAACAAAACCATGTTCCAGTCAGAGGAACATATAGAATAGCACTTGTTATAAAAGTGCTCTTTTAGAGCCAGCATAGGCCTTACTGACTCTTCTGATAAAGAATTGATTAAAAATAGTTTGTTATGCTCATTTGTACCATTTCATGGAAATTAAAGAAATACAGTAAAAAAAAAATAAAGGTACTTGTGTTTCTTTGACTTAACACGGTGGTCTTAGTGAGATTTATTCAACCCGTTTATGAATGTATTTTGGCCATTTCTTCAATCTCACTTTTACATCGGGTAAACAGTTGTTGTAGACATTCAGTGTACTTGTACAGTAGTTGCCAGTATTAATTTATCTTTGAAAATGTGTTGTCATGCGGATAAGGGTTATAGTGGTGTCTATAATTCATGATTTTGTTGTGTTTCTTACCATTATTGTAATAGGTCCCAGTACATTGTGTCCTGTAGCTGATGCATATGGCCCGTTCTAGTGGTCTCCCAACAGGGACAGCCTTTGCATTTGCAAAGTAGCTTGGTTGAAATCTATGGAAATAAGCAGTGACGATAGGTC
Organism: Semaprochilodus insignis; assembly: GCA_034552555.1. Taxonomy (NCBI): domain Eukaryota; kingdom Metazoa; phylum Chordata; class Actinopteri; order Characiformes; family Prochilodontidae; genus Semaprochilodus; species Semaprochilodus insignis. The sequence goes on along the minus strand of CM067489.1, from coordinate 15,020,823 downwards.
ATGCCTTATAAATCGATGCTGGGAAATTATTGTTTTCTATCTCTCCTCCTTCAGGAATACAAATTCACACCACTAGGCCAGCCATGAGACCATTCTCTCTCTGTTGTTTATTTTTGCACATTGTAACACCTGTGTTTTTTTGTTTTGTTAGTTCATCAATAAATATTTGCTGTAAAAACAAGGCTATTGAGACTTAATGAAACAGAGTTCTATGTATATTAAAATTAAAACATTCCAGAAATGTGTTCTCTGTACTTAGTTCTTCTACTTGATGAGAGACTTTTGCATATTACTGTATATGTAAATGTAAAAAAAAATACATTATGTGAATATATATTTACATGGAAAGTTTTATAATTAAATGCATCAGTCTATACTGAAGGGAAAACAGCACTGATGGACTAGAATGCTACATCACATGACCAGATCACTACAAAACCAACAAAAGGCAGGCTTTGCATTGCAGAATCAATTCTGCTCATAGAGCACCACCTGCTGGGTGATGTCTGAAACAAAAAAAAAATTAAATATTTAAATAATAAAATATTGTGCTTTTAAAAATAAATACATCAAAATGTAAATCACACACACACACACACACACACACACACACACACACACATATATATAGAAATGTGTTCTCTGTACTTATATATATATATATTCTGTGTGTGAGAGAGATTTACATTTTGATGTATTTATTTTTAGAAGCACAATATTTTATTTAAATATTTAATATTTTTTTGCATCCCCATATAAAAGAACAATATTTTTATAATATTGGCTTATATTGGAAATGTATGTGCACAACGTACAAGTTAAACATATTTAGATTTAGCATTTTAAAATATGTAAATATATGCTAATATATTCATGTCAAATTGATATTGATATTTGGACAGTTGTACAAAATAATTTTTTTTTTATCTTTCTACAAAGATCAAAATTTAAGATGTTCCTGCAGATTTTAGTGCACAATTTATATTTGATAGGTATCACTTATTTGATTAAATATTAAATGTGCCATAATTTCTGCACAAGCCACATTTTATGTCCTATGTCTGCTCCAAAATGTTAAATACAGAAAATAAGCAGTAATTGAAAATTAAAACATTCCAGAAATGTGTTCTCTGTACTTAGTTCTTCTACTTGATGAGAAAATTTTGATTTGAGCAGAGGTGGCCAAACTTTTGCATATTACTCTATATATAGATGTAAAACAGTTACATTATGTAAATATATATTTACATGGAAAGCTTTATAATTAAATGCATTAGTCTATACTGAAGGGAAAACAGCACTGATGGACTAGAATGCTACAACACATGACCAGATCAGTACAACACCAAAAAAAGTAAACTTTGCATTGCAGAATCAATTCTGCTCATAGAGCACCACCTGCTGGGTGATGTCTGAAACACAAAGCACATTGCACGTTTACATACATATANAATATAAGCCAATATTATAAAAATATTGTTCTTTTATATGGGGATGCAAAAAAATATTAAATATTTAAATAAAATATTGTGCTTCTAAAAATAAATACATCAAAATGTAAATCTCTCTCACACACAGAATATATATATATATAAGTACAGAGAACACATTTCTATATATATGTGTGTGTGTGTGTGTGTGTGTGTGTGTGTGTGATTTACATTTTGATGTATTTATTTTTAAAAGCACAATATTTTATTATTTAAAATATTTTTTATAAATATTTAATATTTATTGAGTTTTTTTTTTAACATATTGGAAAAAATACACCATCTAATATTAAATGTGACATAACTTCTGCACAGGTCACTTTTTATCTTTTTGCCTACCAAATATAATTAAGCAAAAAAACCCTAACACAACCAAAAACATATAATCACATTACATTGCTCTCTGGAGCAATAGAGCTCCATCCGATACCTTTTTGACCCAGTAGCTGACTTCATTAATATTTTGTGTCTAAATGCAGTCACACTGTAAACTTAAATTAAGCTGACTTTGCTTTAGAAAAACATATTACCTCAAAAAAATGAAGTTACTTCATTTTGCATGTTCAGGTAAATAACTATGTTTGAGGTTTGTAATTCTGTAATTTGTAGTTACCAACACTTGTACTGCAAGTAAAGTTAAAAAGTCAACAAGTCTGGCTTACTCCTGAATGAGTTCAACTGCAAAATCCATCAGACTTAACATTTAGCGTAACAACACAAATATTTACATTTACATGTACTGCACTTAGCAGAAACTCTTATCCAGAGCAACTTAGAAAAGTGTTTAGTGTTCAGTCAGTGAATGTATCCTAGCTAGTACAAATAGGTTAGAGTCTAAACTCCCCTTGAGCTCAGACACTGCCCGAACAAGGGCCAGTGCTGATCCCTAAAAAGAAAAATATATATGAGTTAAATACAGCATAAGTGCACTACCTAGCAATCCCAAGTGATTGCACTTAGAAACAAAATAAGTTAAGGTCAGCATAAATGCAACACAATGCATTTCAATATATCCTTTGATTAGTGCTCACTTAAGTCCTTCACAAAGAGATGGGTCTTCAGTCTGCGTTTGAAGACCCCAAGAGAGTCTGCTGTCGGACAGCCAGTGGAAGTTCACTCCACCATCTGGGTGTTAGGACAGAGAAGAGTCTGGAGGCTTGTCTTCCATGCATCTTGAGGGTTGGTGGGTCAAGCTGAGATGTACTTGAAGCTTAAAGGGCTCGATGTACAAATTAACTTCAGGCCCCTGCCATAAGTTAAGGAGGAACTGGTCCATTCTTGGTTTTGTAGGCGAGCATGACAGCATCAAATCTGATGTGGCCAGCTACTGGAAGCCAGTTGTAACGGGGTGGTTGAGGCAGGATGCAAACGCATAGTGGTTTTATTTGAATTAGTCCGGGTGACGGGGGTCAAAACACAGGTAGGTAGTAATAAAGACATGTCCATAAACAGATAACCAACAGCTGAGACAAAACAAGGGAATAACAGCTTAAAACTAACAAAGTAACAACAGACAAGGATACAACAGCGAACACAGAGCTACAACAGCATAAAACAAACAGAGATACCACAGAGACTTCACAAACAGACAGGGCAAACAAAGGGGTTTTAATACAAGTCCTAATGAGTACAGATTGGTCTCAGGTGTGGGAGTGGGTGGAGCCAGGGTGGAGCAGGAAAAGCAGTGCTAAGACACGGAGTAACCAGAGGGGGCATAGTGAGACATGAACAGGGACAGGCAGACAGACAGACAGACAGAGATGTGACACCAGTGAAGGGAGTGCAGCAATAGAGTTACATGAGTGAACCTCTGTATGTTGTAGAGGAGAAATCTGCATGCAGAGTCAGTTTTGCAATATGAGCTGAGAACGATAACTGGTCATCCAGAATCACACCAAGGCTTCTCGCTTCTTCAGTCGGGGTGATCAAGGAGCTCTTGAATGAGATGGCAAGAAATATTATGCACTATCCACGCAGTGCCAGGGATTGTGAGGACTGACAGGAGGATCTTGTGGTTCACTGTGTCAAAGGCTGCAGAAAGGTCAAGAAAATTCAGAACTGATTACAGTTTAGCTGATTATGCTCCCGGGAGCCTCTCAGTCACTATCTACAATTAAACTCAGACTAATTAAATCCAGGCCCACATATCTGTAATTGAATTCTGACTAGTAAAAATATTAATTCAAGATATCTTTCATTTAATTATGACCAGTTATAATATGTATTAAGGATTTGTACAGATTCAGATTTTTTAAATGTGGTTTTAGATATCTAGAATTCTCTTTGACTAATAAGAATAACATTACTGACACCTAAATGTAGATTTATAACTAGTCCGAATGCAGTTTTGATTAGTAAAAATGTTATTTTATCTTTGTAACATACAGATATCTCTAATTACATAACTAATAATTAAAAATAAGATATCTAAAATGAAAGTTAATACTAGTCGTAAAAGCTAGTCGCAAAATATTTTCAATGATGTTACTGAGATTTAATACACAGTTTGAGAGGTCTATAATTTTAATTCTTACTAATTAATTAATCAATTAATTAATGTTTTAGATCTCCCCAGTGGTTTCTTGAATACATAAAATTTATAATATTTTTTAATGCATATTTATGAGAGAGACATATGTTGGAAAAGAAGATGGTATGCGTGCAGCAAGTCAGTGCAGGGTACAAAATGAGAGGAACAAAGGGCAAAGAAAGTGCAGGGCTCAAAATGAGAGGAACAAAGGGCAAAGGAAGACTTTCACTAAATTAAAGTATTGAATATGGCCACATGAGTGCAGGGAAACTAATTAAAATATAAAGGTTAACTAAAAAGTTTGGACAAATATGCTAAATATAATTTTGCAAACCATGAAAAATATATTATATAAATTATTAGATTAAGATGAAAACCAAAAAAATGCCTGACAAATGTGGGTAAACTTTGGCAAGAAATTTGCCTCCTCCACCAGTATGCATTGCTAATGTCAGCATTACTGAATGCAAAGATAGAATGCTGAATGCGAGATAACACTGTTTTAAAGCTATACATTGACTAACCATCATTATACTTTCATTTAGGAAACAGCCATACAGCAGGGGAGACTTACTTAGACATGTGCGAGGAATCTGAACTGAGGATGTGACAGAAGAGGCATGTTGTCTCCTTCATATTAACATTCTGACTTCTGACTAATTAGAAGTCAATTTTAGATATATTAGACACTTTATTACTAGACAGAATTCTAATTTGACTAGTCATAATCTACCAAGTGACATTTCATAATAGAAATCTGTTGTATTTGTTACTAGTAAAAAGGTCCATGTTGATACCTGTAATTACAAAAGAGATCTGTAAAGTTTTGACTAGTAATAATGCAATTTACACTAGTGAAAATATACATTTCACTAGTTAAAAGTAAATGACAGATATATATATATATATATATATATATATATATATATATATATATATATAATTATTATTCTTACTAGGCAGAATCATATTTTGACTAGTCAACACTGAGTTTTTACTACTAAACACTGAGTTACGACTTGTATCGCTGGTGTGATGGTGTGGCCAAAACAGCTTGCCATAAAATCACACGAGCGGTCGCAACTCTATTTTTGCTAGTAAAAAGTCTAATTTGAGAACACTAATGCAGTTTCTACTAGAAAAACTATGGTTCTAGATATCTGGTATACCATTTTTATTAGTCATAATAGTACACATACAAGTATACATATCCATAAACCAATTTTGACTGCTATGTCAAACTGCTAGTCATACTGCTATGATGACATATCCAGCCGTAGCGAAAATACCAAGAGGAGAAGCAAAGTGAAAACCAAAGACAGTCCGAGTTTACCAGGTAAACAAATGAAAGAGAGAAGACGAAAGGCAAAAAAACCTGAAATAAACAGGCAGGAGTCAATACGAACTAATAACAGGACATACCGCTCAGTATACAGGAGAAGCAATACCTCGCGAAGAGCAAAGAGAAAGGCATATGCATACGAACAGCATGATGAGGGACAGGTGTGCGATTAGAATTCTGGCGATGACCAGCGTGATGGTGGTATGTAATTGGTTGGAGCGGGGCACTCTGGGGATTGGAGTTCGGAGGAGCAGCGGAGTCGGGGGAAACACCCGGAAGCGTGACAAAGAGACATGCAATTATATTTGTACTAGTAGAAATTCTAATTACATATATCTAAAATTTAATTCTGACTAGTTAAAATCCAGATCCACATATCTGCAATTGGATTCTGATTAGTAAAAATATGAATTCAAGATATGTTTAATTAATTATAATATATATAATTTAATTATGACCAGTCATGATCTGCTTTTAAGATCCCTAAAATACACTTGTAGATATATAGAATTCTCTCTTACCTAGTAACATTACTGATATCTTGATATGTAAATGTAAATTTATAACTAGTCTGAATGCTGGTTTGATGAGTAATAATCACAGTCTTTGTATATGTAATGTACAGATATCTCTAATTACATTAGAACGAGTAATAGTTCAAAATAAGATATCTAAAATGAAAGTTAATACTAGTCATAAAGGCTTTATAGATGTCTTCAATGATGTTATTAAGATTTAAAATCCAGTTTTAAAGATCTACAATTCTAACTCTTATTAGTCAAAATTATGTTTTGGATCTCTCCAGTGGCTTCATGAATGCATCAAAATCACAATATTTGCATTTCAGGTAAATATTATGTTGCATATTTTGAGAGCAACATTAGGTGAAAAAAACATGGTATGCATGCAGTCAGTGCAGGGCACAAAATGGAATGCAGTGGATAGGAATGATGGGTTGAGGGAAAATCCCACCGATTAAGGTGGGAGGTTAACTAGAATTTAGATAAGTTAAATACAAACCATGAAAAATATATTTTGACGTTAAAGATGAACAAAAATATATTTTACCATGGAGATTTGCCTCATCCAACAATCTGCACTGTGCTAATGTCAGCATTACTAAATGCAAAGATCTACTGCTGCATGTGAGATAATACTGCTTTCATGCTACACATTAAGTGAGCATGGTTATAATTCTATTTAGCATATATAATAGTGGGAAACAGCATGAGTGACTTTTATTTTGAAAAGTAGTCGGAGGACCCAGCATTGAGCATGTAACAGAGAAAAGAGGCGTGTTGACTTCTTCAAATTAGCAAATATTTAGTAAGCAGTCAGTTTCTGAAACTGAATTTGTAACTAGTCAGAAGACCAATTTGACTGGTCTTAATAATCTATCACTGAGTGATGTTTATAACTAAGATCTGTAATATTTATTGTTACTAGTAAACAGGCATATGTTGATATCTGTAATTACATTAAAGAGATTTCTAATTCAGTTTGACTAATTATAATAAATGTTATACTAGTGAAAATATACTTTATATTGTACATATACAATATACATTTCATCGTTGTGTCGTTATGTTGTTATGCCTGTATTTGGCAGTCCTGGTCTAAGCTGTATTTCAAATCGCAAAAATGAATAAGGTTTTGCCTCTATCACATTCTGTGGTAAATAATTAGGTTCAGAACTTGAGACATTTTCTTCTATGCACATTTTTCTCCTGTATATCACTGGATCCTCAGAATTATGAGGTTGTTAAAGAGTCGAAATATGATTATTGCTATATGTAAGCTAATGTGACTGTGCTCTGAATTGACAGAAGCCTCTTTAAAACTTCACAAACAGCATGCTTTGCCAGACTGTGGTGGTGTATTTCCATTTACTGAATGAGGATAGATAAAAATAATTAAGAAAAAGAAGCATGTTTTTCTTTTAAGTAATGAAGGTTATGATGCAGTACTCTGTTTTTCATCAGTGATTCTCACTGACACACCGCAGATCTGTGCTTTGTGTTCCCTTTCATTCCGTTCCCTTTCATGTAGCTCAGTGACGTCAATTTGATGTGCAGTAGCTTTAGCTTACATTTAGCCACATTAGTAAGTATTATGACTATTAATGGCCTTATAATTTGGAGGCTCTAGTGATGTTCTGGAGCAGAATGTGCACAGAAGAAAACATATCTTTTCTATTTCCCACAGCTCTGCAGATGGAGGTGATTAAAAAGAAATTTGAAAGTTCGAATCCAGCTTTTTGTTCGATTCCACCTTAAATGGTGCAGCAGTTAAATTGCAATGCCTCCGGTTAGCTCAGTCCTCCTGTTTCATGAATGGATTTATAAATGCATGGTTAAAAAAGGCTAAAATATTGTTCTTATAGTCTTGTTTAGGTCATAGGTCATTAAGCTAGTGCAGTGTAAGATAAGCTAAGATTAGTACACAGTGTGCCAACAGAAACAACTTCTCAACTTCTAAGTTTTTTAAACTTATTTATATTATTTTTTTTTATTTTTAAGCCCTACATGTTCACACAGCAGGGTTTACAGAAGAATAAATCAAAATAATAATACCAAAAATACTTATTTTAATAGTTAATTCATTTTTTCAAATTATGTATTACCCAAGATCCATTTTCCATCCTCTCTTTATTTATTTGTGACTCTGCCTTCAAGATGAATATTTGTCCTTTGTTCTGATTGGCCTCCTAAAACATCCAGGCTAAAACATTGCTTATAATTTCATCATAAATGAGTGAGGCTAAATAGCTGTAGGCAGAAAGTAAATGTATTGAGTTTTTTAACCACATCATAAATACAATTAATTAAAAATAAGCTGGTTTTACAACTTACTTTTCCTAATTTGACTGTGTGAAATGGAATTAACAATATATTTGATACTTTCACATTGTGTACATCAAACTATTAATTCCAAAAACAGCAGGGGAATTTTTGTTTTAAACTATACATGTTATTTAAATTACATAAATTGTGTAACTAGCAGGGCTGTCTGTGTCTGAATACTTTTGCACAGCGTACTCTGTCGTTGAGCTCACCTTTTTAAGAAAACAAGAACAACCTAAATATGACAGAAATTTGGTGTCATAAGCATATTCTGAAACTATACAGTTCATGAACTTTCAGCCATCTTCCTAAAAAGCAACGCATGAACTGACTCAGCAACAAAGATGGCAAGCTTCTACCAAACGCTGACATTGGTATTTTGGTAACTGCATTCATAGCCTTGAATAGCATAGCAGTTCATGTTCTAGTTTTGAATGAGGAACAATGTTTAGTCCACACTGTACTTTTATATGCACCAAATACTCATACAAATAGATTGAACCTTCATGGTGTCATGCATGTTTAAATGGGTAAACCTGTACATTTGGACAAAACCATAAAAATGGACTAAAGCTTTACGAACAAAAATGCAACCAAACTACACCCCCCACCCTTGCACTTACAGTGGCCTTAATAAGAAGCATCATGGGAATATGAGTCCTTCCATGTCAGCCTTTCCATCTATGTCTGTGTGTAAGGCAGTGTGTAGAAACTACATTTCCCAGAACATGTTTTCTGTCACTGTCGGCTCGTTTCACATATGGGGGAAAGGCGAGAGAGAGAGAAATGGAGAAATGGGGAAGAAACGAACAGGGGGGCGATTAAGTGAAATATTAAGCGGTTAAAAGACAATGGAGAAACGGTGAATTCCTTCTGTACGTGTGCAAAAGGGGGACGAAAACGAGTTTGTTCGCGTCCGTGCGTGTGGAACTAAGTGTGGAACGGGCCAGACGCCTCCCTGTAGCCGGGCTGCTTGTACGAAGCTCCGGCTAAACGCCGCGCCGCACCTCACTGTCTTGACCGACCCGGGGCCCACACGCTTCGGCCACAGCTGTTCGGGGCCGTCGGTCATTAGCATGGCCCCGCTTCTTCAGAGTGGCCTGATAACACTTAACGTTCACGTTAAATCTATGCAAAGGGATAAAAGCAACTTCAGCCGCGAATTAATCTCGTAACTAACCCCTTTTTTGGAGGGGGCGAAGTGCAGGTAGTAGCCATAAACAAAAAGTGCCGAAAATATTGTCTTTGAGATTAAACAAGGTAAGTAGTAGATGTACATATGCTGCCTGCTCAATGTATTTCCTTTACCGTGTCATAACCTGGCTTAAAAAGATGAAAGGCAAAGCTAATAACCTTGATTTTTTTGAACTTTACAAGTGTTATTGGTGTTATAACTTCGTGTTATGTCAATGTTAAAGTGCATTTAGTTTTATGACTTCCCTAGTGTAATCCACCTGCTTTGCAGTTTTGTGATCTGTGCTTTATGTTGAACGACTCAGGCATTAATAGCTACTCGGCATTAATAGCTAATGACAGGGGAAATCGTCAAATTTTCTATTTGGTTGGCAGTGCCTGTGCTCCTCAGTTCTGAGTTGGCGTTTTCCTGCTCTAATGCACCTAATTAATCTAAAAGGATAATAAACTAGCTTCTGGAGATGTGGGAGAGTTTGAGCAGGAAAATCTCAAAGGACTGGTTTCCCTGGCCCAAATTAATCCTCACTGTAGACTAAAATGAGTTTACAATGTTGATTCACTACTGGTACTGCAGGTTTGTCCAATACTAGGCCTAAGTCGTGTTTAAAAAAAAAAAAAAAAAACCCCTAAAATGTGCAGGGCAAGGTATTCCAGCACATTAAATGACTGATTTACTCTGTGGGTTTAGTACTAACTGGTATAGACTGCTTGAATTTATTTGCTCCCTCACAAAGTATTCTTTTTACATCAGCTCTTAGAAGCACCAAGAACGCAGCCCGCATGGAGCGAGCAGGCAGCATCCAGCTGGACATCCCTGACTTCAGCAACTCTGTTCTGTCTCACCTGAACCAGTTGCGTATGCAAGGCCGCCTGTGCGACATTGTGGTCAATGTGCAGGGCCAGAGCTTCCGTGCTCATAAAGTGGTCCTGGCTGCCAGCTCCCCTTACTTCAGGGACCACATGTCACTCAGCGAGATGAGCACAGTGTCGCTATCTGTGATCCGTAACCCTTCAGTGTTTGAGCAGCTCCTGTCTTTCTGCTACACTGGCCGCTTGTGTCTGCAGCTGGCAGACATCATCAGCTACCTGACAGCGGCCAGCTTCCTCCAGATGCAACACATCATTGACCGCTGCACGCAGATTTTGGAGGGCATCCACTTTAAGATAAGCTTGGCTGACGTGGAGGAGGAGTTGGCTGGCGGGCAGACCAATAGGAGTGCCAGTCGGACCATCGAGGCTGAAAGGAGTGGAGCTACACTCGGAGGGTCCCGCACACTCAGTCCCAGGCACAGTGGCTCAAGAGTGATCACCACACACAGTGGTGCCGGAGGGATTCTGGACATCCGAGATGTTAGGGAGGTCCGTGAGGTGAGTCCTTCTGGAGAGTCTATGAGCCCACAGGTGGTGGAGCACAGCGGCCTGGGTGCCGAGGCCTCAGTGGGGTCAGGGAAGGAGCCCATATTGCGCATTAACCGGGCAGGCCAGTGGTACGTGGAGACAGGGCCTGAAGTGGAAAGGGGCGGGGAGGAAGCAGTTAGAGTGGTGGAAGGTCTGCGCATCAAGACAGAGCGAATGGAGGAGTGGATAGGGGCAGAGACTCAGGCGTCAGCGGAGGAGGGCAGTGGTGCAGAGGAGGGGCCCACCATGATGATTGACACCTCTGGACGCAGCACACTGGTACAGGAGGGCTTTGTCACTGGGGCTTCCAGAGCCAAGAGCTCACAGCCCTCTAGCAGCTTCAGTGAATCTGAGAGGTGAGTTGATTCAGGTAGGACCTGAAAAGTGTTGACAAAGTGTGATGTACGATAAAACTGTCAGATATTATGATGATGATACGAAAAGTGATAAATTATTATTAAAATAGTGTGTCTCTAATAGAAGTGAAGGGTTTTTTCTATGTGTAAACAGAAACTAACCTCCCTTTTAAACAAATAGCAAAATACAACATTACAAAGAGTAATTCACGATTGTACAAAATAAAGATGAAGCACTAACACTTACTTCCATCAGAACTGCAAGCACATTCTTTGTGCACTGAAAGACTGAGAAATAGTCAGCATTACTGCAACAGCTTATTCTAAAAAGCTTTATTTTTATAAAGCCACACAAGAACAAAATGCAATTTTTTGTTCATTTTAAAAAAAATATTGTGGCATCAGACACGCTGGGTTGTATTTAGTTTAAGAATAATGTTAATGGTTTTGGTTGAGTGTTACTTAGACACCATGTTCTTCCTTGGTACTGGACTTTTATTTTGAAAGGCTCTGGAGGCATAGCAAAATTTAGTAGCCCAGCTGACTAACAGAAAAACAGCAGGATCTGAGCTAGCCTGTGTGCTGCTGTGCACTGTTTTGAATATGTTTAGTAATTGCCTGTGTGGCTGAAAGGTTAAAGTACTCGTCTCCCGCCTGGAAGAGCAAGATTCAAACCCACGGAGAAGGAAACGGGTTTCAATGATTTGTGCCATCTCTCAAGCACAGTGTTGTTTTTTTTTTTCAATATCATGCAGCCCTAATTATAATGTCTCATACATACACTCATCATTGAAAAAAGTTGCACCCAGGAGTCAAGCGACAGGAATGAAACTTGGTCAGTTGGTTTGACATTGTGAGACATGCAAATGATTAATGCTCGGCCATGCAAGAAAGCAAGGATGTAAGCAAAGACAGGCCTTATTGGTGTACCTGACTGACTATATAAGGTTGTCCTGCTGCGTCTGCTTTCCATTGTGACTCATGCTGTTGTGTAGGTATCCTTTGCAAGTGAAGTATGCCTCAGAAAAGAGTTTGAAAGCAATTCGAGCAGTTGGAAGAGTTCAAGAGGGGTTGCATCATATGGCTCGGCAAAACAGGATGGTCTTATTGAATCATTGCATGCCATACCACTCATACGGATACTACAATAGCACACTGTTGGTGGCAGTGTATAGAAGAAGGCGCACACCAGCAACATAAAGGATCTGGGATACCTACATAAACCACAGAAAGAGGGAACCTCTTTTGTGTTTGTTTTGCGTTTGTTTTCACGCGTCACATGTCCAGACAGCCAATGCGGTACACCATTAGGAGCCTCTACAACTACATGCTGAGATGTCTGGCATGTTGCCTACTGAGAGACGGAGCTTCTAGATGTGTAGCTCAACTAATATTTGCCATATCAGTCTAAATTTATCATCATTTATTGTTCCTGGTAACCTTTAACCTGGTTGGTAAGTGTCGGATTGCATTGTAATCCGACACTTCCTTCTGGGTGCAACTTTTGTTTTTGATGATGTGTATTAACGTTACACCCACAGAGTTAAAAAGGTGTGCCTTGTTGTTCAGATCTTAAATTCAAAATCAAGATTATACTAAAGAACTATATATCCCCCCCCCTTTCTTTCTTACTTCTTTCTGTTTTACATACTGTCTCAACTTTTTCTGATTTGGGGTTGTATGTAGGTTATCCACCTTAGCAACTATTGGTAGACAAGAACACTTTTATGCGCAGATGAATGCTAGATCAGTTCTGGCTAAGACGTTTTGTGTGGGTGTGTGAAAGGGTCTGATGGTGCTGTTCTGTCTGTCTTGCAGGTTTAGCCCAACAGGCAGCGTGGTGGTGATGGCTGAGAGACCCAGGGCCAAAAGTGAGTCTCCAGGAAGAGTGGACGATCCGAGACATCCCACTTCTCAGGTACAGTCACAAACAAAACTTGGCTGTCATTGTTAGGCCATATGACTCAAAAACACTTTGGATGCAAGTATATACATTAAACAAGCACAAATTTTATTGTCCTTACTAGTGTTCTATCACAATGTAAATAAAGACAGACATCATTAATCTTTTCTGTAGCTTCTCTTCTCATAAATTATGTAAATGATAATTTTGCCTAGGTGTTCCTTAAATGCCAGCAGCTAATGGTTATTCTTTTGGTTATTCTTCTTTCTCTTGTTCAGGGAGAGGAGCCTGCTGTGTTCGATATGGGCGGCTATGAGGAGTACCTGCGGGAACAGGTGGGTGACCGCTGGTTCCGTTACAATCCGCGCCTCACCTGCATCTACTGCTGCAAGTCCTTTAACCAGAAGGGCAGCCTTGACCGGCACATGCGTCTGCACATGGGCATCACACCGTTTGTGTGCCGCATGTGCGGGAAGAAGTACACGCGCAAGGACCAGCTGGAGTACCACATCCGCAAGCACACAGGCAACAAGCCCTTCCACTGCCATGTCTGTGGAAAAAGCTTCCCCTTCCAAGCCATCCTCAACCAGCACTTCCGCAAGAACCACCCAGGCTGTGCTCCGCAGGAGGTGTCCCACAGCGCCTCGCCTGAGACCACCACTGTCACATCACGTGGTGGACAGAATGAAGATGAGTCGCCCAGCCAGGAGGATGCCGAGGGCAATGGAGCAGGAAGCAGAGGGGGCGGCGCTTCATCTTTTGGTGAAGGGGTTCAGCCTTCTGTTTCTACCACTGGGCCCGACTGAAGGACCTCAGAGGAGCTTTTGGGTTCTGGGGAGGGTAAGGGGGCGGGGTTCATGGGGACAGAGTTGAAAACGTGAAGCTATATTGGGATGTCCCATTGTCCCCTCATTATACTGTTTGCACTGAGCAGGTGCAGGGGGCATTGAATGGCTCTCTAGCTGCTTGGAAAGCTGCTGTCAGTGAATACAAAAATGGATGTAAACAAAACAAAAAGGGGGAATCTGGCTGACTACTTACAAAAACAGAGGATCTTTATCTTTTTTTTCTTTTTTTTCCAACTATAGAAATTGAGACAACAAAACAAATGCAAAGACGAGTTTGCTAGAAAAACTAAAAAATACTAGTTCTTTAGATATTTATGAAATATCTGCGCTTTAAACCGCATCTACCTTCACCGCACAAACTGAACCGTAAACGTCAACAAAAATGAAGACAAGCCACACTCCAACAACCTCACACACCACTGGATGCAGTGATTTCTGTTTTTTTCTGTTTTTTGCCTTTCCTGTCTTTTATATATGTTAGTTTTTTTTATATTTTTGTACAACTAAACAGTGAAGTTTCAGAATTCAGGACAAAAAAAAAACAGATGTTAACAGATGATGTAGTTATGATTTGGTCAAATTGTGGTAAAATTGCCAAACTTCTTTGTGCCAGATGGTGATTATGGAAAAAGAGGATATTCCTGTCCTCTGTCACCTTGCCTTGAGACAATCTTAATAAATTAGCCTGGGGTTCGACGCTGCTGCTGCTGCTCCCCAGCTATAGCTAGGCTAGAAAAACGGGTTCTGTTTTGCGTTAGGGCCCCCTCAGGTCTGATCTAGCGTCAGATTCCTAATTTGTTTGTTGTGCCAACTTGGCTTGTCATAAATTCTTATGTTTGCGATTAGTGGATAGGCCTAACAAGAGTTCGTTAGTTGTTGAACTGTTCAGGTTACGTAATTAGCTGTTGTATTAAGTAACTTTCTCAGTGATTAGACTGATATTGGCATGTGGAAAAGAGCGAAACAACATGTATGTTTATTTATTTGCAGTCTTCCCCACTATGGCCTTTTTTCCTTTTCTTTTTTTTTTTTGTACATTTCCATACTCCAAAACCAGCTGCTGAATGTTAACACAGTAATATAGAAAACAGGAAAGTCTTCAACCTCAAATAAGCTACAGTACCACTCAGTTACCTCTCACTCATCACTACGCAATACAGATCTGTTACATGCAGATTGGTGGATGCACTCAGCTAAATTTCACAATGTTTTTATTTTTTCTCCTTTTTGTATGTTTTAACAGGTTTTTTTTTTTTTATAAATAAGTGAACTGTTAAGAAATGTTGTCTTTCCGACCTGTTCTGTTGCTCTAACTGGTTCTAGAACATGTTAGAACTAAATAGAGCACATTGTTTTGTGGGTTTTTAACCTTCAGTAATTGTCTTTTTTTTGTTGTGGCACGTCGTAGAAAATCACAGTCGGAGCCGAACCAAAAGCAGGACACGCACCGCACTCGTCCATGCTGCGTGTGCTTGTGATGGATGGGGGAGTTTTATTATTTGTGGAAATGCCACGGAATGACTGAGTTTTAGGATTTCCCATGATCAGAGAGGAGAGCACTTTAAACATGGGTTCTAGTGGGTTGTTTCCCCACTCGACTCACGAACAGATGTTTCCAGCTGGTGCTATGATTTAACGGATTTAATGACAGGAGCTCTCGGGAACCAAAGGAAATGTATCATAGATGCTATACCTCTGACACTAGGTGGAAGACGAGGAATTAAAAAAGAGATTACATCCGGCACTTCTAAAGAGTTGAAGGGGGAATTGTTTTCTTTAAAATATCTACTATATATCACTTATGCATATATAGACAAATTTGTATCTGTAAAAATGATAAATCTGTCTAAGATGATGAAAAAGAAAACAAACTTTGTTAGGCTGTTATAGAGGATTTTTTAAAAATATTATTATTATTTTAGGCTGTGAATCACACATGGTTGTGACCATTTGTTTCCCTAAGGAACGAGAAGAGAAACAGCTACTGATATTTACGATGGAACGCACCTCTTGAATACAGGTCAGGACTTTTCAGACTTTTACCTTTTGTTGTTTGTTTTTTGGCTTGCATAAATGCAGGTCAACATCTTTTACAAATATCAGGAACTTGGTGTTCACTCTGGATGTTTACCTTTGTTTCCATACCAAGCCGTTCAACGTGAGCTTTGGAGCTTGCAGTTAACTTCACAAATGCAGCAAAAAAAGAAAAACACACAAAAAAAGAGAGAAAAACACAAACATCTCCTCGACTCAGTGTAAATACCTAAGCCTCAGAAGCAGTAGCAACAAAAAGAAAATTGTCATTGCAGCGTCAGTGTATATTACTGAAGCAAGGTCTATGTAAACGCATGCTGATGTTGCAGGTTTGTTTTTACTTAAGTGTGACCTCATGAGAACACAGCCAAGATAGATTAATACTTATTCCCATCATAATCAAATATAAAACAATATATGAAAACTAAGAAAAGTTTTTTTTTGTTGTTGTTGTTTTTTAGGGTTTTTTTGGGGGGGGTTGGGGAGCTATTTGGTGAAGGGCATAGGCCTGTTTTATATTGGACAATGGTTAAGATGATGGAATATCTATGTTGAATATATATGTATTGTTTGCTTTTATTTTTCTGTTTCATACAACGCAAAAGCAAGGGATCTATGTCGGATATCAACCATTCCAAGTGTTAGGAAATTAACACAAAATATGTGGATAATTTGGAGTTTAGAGCTTATGATAACGTCCAATACATAAACTCTTTTTGCATATCTGTTTTAGTGGTGGGCAATATGGAAAATGTATTATGATACTTAACGATTCAAGATGATTCACAAAAATGATGCAGTGGTAGATAAATATAACAAACAGAATACAATTTAATACAATACAGTATGATGTATTTAGGATGCAAATAATCAATTAACTGTTAACCAGAAATTACTATCAGTTAAGATGCCAACTTATTTCATTTCCAACAATCAAAAGTTTCTATTTAAATGTGTGAATTATTATTGAAATTATGGACACATTTTTAATTGTTCTCACAAGGCAATTGGAACCAACTTGAAAAATAAAAGCTAAAATTAGTAGTGGTCATACTACTAACTACAACAATGTACCATATCAAAAGCAAACATCTGCAAATGATCAGGCAGAAATGTTTTGTACCATGTTCTTTAAAAGAAAGTGAGATCCACATGTCTAAGCACTCATTTTGGTTTCACCTTGGGCTAGTAATGAGTGGTTTGGAATATAAAACTTTAAGTAGCTGATCATTATATTCCAGTCATTTCATCAGATTTTTGTTTTTAGTTATACAGTTTAGTTATACAATAAACAGCAGTTGTGCATCAGAATGTCCCGATGTGTGTTCTCTGTAGAGGAGACCAGTCTTTCATTTAAAAATATCTATAAAATGTATATTTTGAGCAGAGTGTTCAGACTTCTGCGTCAAGGTTTATGATCCTGGGATCATATAGTAACCAATCCTTAGGCTGTGTTTATGTGTTGGGTATTTTTTCAGCCATCTCACACTTATGCCTAACAACCACCTATCAGAACAAGGTCCCGCAATCCATGCAAAAAATAATTTTAAGGAATAATTTTTATATCTTGGTGCTTTAATTCAGAATGTAGTTGTGAACACAGTAATGACAAGTCATCATATTGCTCACCTCTAATTAATCCTGATCTCTAAAAGGTTGACAAAATCTCATCCCACTTGCCCAAATGCACTGATCATCTTAACTGTTACTACTCAAAATGACTTGCTCTAAATGAAGATGATTCTGCATTACGTTTGAGAAAATGTGTCCCTCTTGTTCATCTTTTTGCCTTTTTTGATTGCTTTCAAAGCTTTAATAACCGATTAAGTGTGATATGATGTAAATAATAGTACTATTAAAAGTTTCTAATAATAATTACAGCTACTGCGGATAAACGGCATTGACTGAACAAGCGCTCTGTATTAGTGAACCACAGTGTTACACAACCCAAGTAGTTTCTACAGTAAGATTTTACAAACTGAACTGTTTGAAATTACCTTCAGTGTTATTTCACCTCACGTTCCAATTGGCCTTGGAGAAACTGTAGATAAACTGTTGCGATGAACTGGCACTATTATGTTTACTACCGATTTTGAAATGTGTAGTTGCCAAGGAACAACCTCAAAGGTGAATTCAACTGAATTTGGACATTTTTCTGCTTTATTTAGTAATTGAGATCATTGCAGAGTAACTTAATTGTTTACACTGCAGGTGATATAAATAACCATATAATAAACCACGGATTATTAAGGATTAAAAAAAAAAAAAAAAGCTTCTCAAAACTATCATTAAACTATGTCTTAAACACCATGCACTCTTGGGTTACCTGGATTCCCATCACCACCACAGAGTGATTCCATCAAATCACTCTGAATGACTGTATATCTTAAACATTTAATTAAGCAGAAATGTTGAAAAAATCTGGAATTTAAAGATGTCTAAAGGTGTAAGACAAAAAAATTGTCCCTTCAGAAATGCTTTTGGAAAATGTGGTGAAATGTTTTATTACTCCTCACTCACAACTTGCCACACTTACCTCAGTTTCTCAGTCTTTTTCGTCACAGTAAGCTTGTGAAGTGTTTTTCAGTTGCATGTCTCTAAGTAGTTACTGTTTTTTGGGGGTTTTTTTTAGGTTTGTTTTGTTTTGTTTTTTGGGAACACTGAATGACCGTACTGAGCCATATCTTCAGATTCGTTCAGTCTCGTCTCATCAAAGTCCCTCTGGAGCAGAATATTTTGTACAGGGAACATACTAGAAAATCCAATGCAATTTTTTGTAATCATCATTGTTGATTTGTATTAGCAAACAAATGTGTGACTGCATCAAATTTTGTTTTTGTTTCAATATATTTTGCCTCAGAAAGTCTTTGAATAAGAAAATGAAAAAAAGATTAACACTCAAAGTATATTAATTGTTAATTTGCATGTCTTTGTCATTATGTGATGGCCAAACATGAATCTGTTTATTAGAATGTTTGTCACCTAAATTTGCACCGATAAATGCCAAAATGACCTTTTTTTAATTTTCTTGCTATATTGTTTATGTCCTAAAAGCAATATAGTGCATAAAGTTATTCCATGTGTGTCTTATGAGATGTTGATCATTTTACTTTTTTTAAGCATACATGAAATATTTACACACAAAACTTTTGAAATAGGTATTTTAAGGTAGATTAAGTTAAAATATCCTTAACTATAATAATAAAAATCAATTACCCATATATTTAAATTTGTAGACATTTATTGAAATAACCAGAATATTAATTGTGAAATCACCTAAAGTAATATAATTAAGAGAATTCTTGCAAATCAGTGATTGTTTTTTACCACACATATTCTCCCTTTTTAAATGGTACAAAGATTCGTGTGATTATCAGCGATTTATAATGTGAACGGTTCTTTTCACAACCACTGTTTCTTTTCCTCAATAGCAGACAGGTTTTGAGTCCATTCTCCTAAAAGGAAATAAAGCACTTTAAGTGTCAACTGTGAAGGATTTGTTACGATGTTCTATAAATGTCTAATTATAAAAAAGCCCATATTGTGTGATACTGCTAAACCCAAATTTCTAATATGGAAAATAAACCTGTTTTAATCCTACTGTGTCTAAATTAGTGCATCTGTTTCCTGAAATGTGAAATTTTTGTTTAATTTTTTTAAATCATGTACAGTTGAATGCAAAAGTTTAAGCACCCTGGCAAAATAACGTTTTGTTAATTCAAGCTCATTCTTTTCAGGGAACAAACTAAAAATATGGCATTGGTCAGATAATTTTTAGAATTGGACATATTGGGGGAGAAAAATGTAAAATGTGCCATCACTTTGCAACTCTGTCAACTATATTTAATTTTTCCCCAAATATGTTAAATCCATTAAATAAACAGTAATTGTGCAGTACAGTGGGCAGAAGCGTGTTCTCTTTAGAGGATGTGTTCACTTATTCTAACTTGGGAAAACAAAACATGTCATTTGAGTGAGTAAACTTTTGCACACTGTGTGTATAAGCCCTTTGAGCAGGTTCACTTGAATGAATGAGCTGTAAATGGGCATTTTTTGTGAATTTTTATTATTATTATTTGTAATGAATAATGAAAAAAGAGCACCATGATGTTTTCTGATGGATGAAAATGACAAAACATCATTTCATGGTTCTCCCCACTCTGCTCTTCCTTCACCCGGTCTTGACCGTAAGGAATGAACTGCTTTAGCTGCTTTTACAGGGGTTGGAGACACGGCCTGTAAAGATGAGGGTGTTGATGATGGACTCTCTGATGAAGACTAGAAAGGGTCGATTGGCTCTGAAATACTCGCGGTTCAAGTTGAGGGAGCGTCCAATGGCCACTACAGCCGTGGCAGCTGCTGCCTCGCTGCCTTCCTCATTCACCTGTAACATCAGCCATAGATTTTTTAGCTCACATTATTAACAACCAACTATACTATCTGGGATAAATCTGTTACCAACAGAATTGAAGTTAGAATTAGATTTATAATGTTGAGTCTAATCTGCAGGTAACAAATGCAGATATAGTACTGTAGAGACCCAATACATATAATAAACGTACATTAAACACATTTCCAATGCTCTCTGCCATGTATATAAGCAGGTAGCAGAACCCCCCCCCCTTTAACATGCTACAATAATAATGACTAATTATCTAGATTTCTAGATTAATGGCTTAATGTCTTTAAATTGACAAAAAGACATTACATTTACATCAAAATTAGATCAAAATTGATCAACTTTTATCAACAAAAGAATTAAGATGGTAAAATCTCATCATTGTAACTAATCACAATTTCAGAAAAATGAATCAAGAAACTACATTATTGTAATAAGTTAAAACAATTTCAGGGAAGTAATTATTGTTACATAAGGCAGAATAAGTAAGTATTGTAATGTGACAAAAAAATCAGAAAATAACTCATTACTGTATTATTGCTTGACACGTTATGATAAACAAACTTATTAAATAATATTACATAAATACAAAGTGACTTATTTTCTTGATATTGAGATTCTGCTAAAATAAGTTATTTGATTTTAATTCAAAATATGAATTGGAAATTTGAGACAAATCATGTCAACCATGTCAAGTAGAAAAACAAGAAAACAAAATATGACATTTCCTCGTGCTAAACCACAGGTGGGGAAAACAATGTGCTTTGAGTCAGCATATTTTCTGTTCTTTTCCCTTCTGTACCAAAATCAGTGTCAGTGGTTAACAACTGTATTTAAAGATCTGTGTTTTAAGTTTAAGGTTAGAGTTGCACTCAAGTTAAAGACAAAGCTCAGAATTAAAAACAAACTTACTTCTAAGAAAGCCTTGTGGTAAGCATCAGAAATGTAAATGCCATCGTCGACATCCTCCACCATGCCTGAAAACAGCACAGAGAATGACGCTGTGAGACTGGTGAAGTCACTGAACGGTGCTCTTATTGGACCACAACTTCATATCAGCTTCTAGAAGTAGACAAATGGAGACCTACCTGGCAGACTGGCATGCTCTGCACTGAAGAGATGCTTTAGGCCCATAGCCTGTAGCTTCTCTTTGAGGCTAAAGCTGTCTTCAATGCGGAAACGGGGGACTTCCACAGTGACTGTTGTTTCAGCCAGGTTGTTCAACCAACCAGTGAGTTTCTTATGGGTTAGATTTGTCACCACCTTTATTAAATAGTTATAAAATAAAAGTTTTAAAGACAGGATAAAATCACTGTTTTATAGTTTACACTAGATGAGTCACTTAGAACATTGGTTCTCAGTTAATTGTCACTAAATAAACACTAGAAAATCATACCTCGGATAGTTCAGTGTGTTCATCGGGCAACACCAGCACCATGGAAATCCCACCTCCATTATAGGGCAACTCAAGCACCTTCACGTTGTCCTCTGTGAACTTTCCATATCTGTGTTTGGCCTCCTTGTACATCATGTGCACAGAGCACTTGTGTGACTTACTAACATGGAAATCTAATGAAGTAACATGGTTTTTGTCAAACTTATTTTTCCACTGGCCCTGTAATGCCAAAGAACAGAAAACCTCCTTACTTAAAACACACCTGAAGCACCTGCTTATTGACTTGAGTTATACAGAACAGCCCATTTCTGCCAAGTAGAACAAATAAAATGCCTCCCTGTTCATGGCAGGAATATGTAATAATTTTACCTATATTAATAATCAATTATCTGAAAATTATGACTTTAGGATGTAATTTTCTTTTTTTGTCAGTCCAGGCATATTTAAATGAATCAAGCCCGCTGATGCTCGGTGAAAAGAAAAAAAAATGGGGAAAAGTCATTGCATTTTGATGGAGAATTACAGAGAAGCAAAAATGTAGTCATTTGAAAGATATAATAAATTTAAATCATGCTTGCTATGACATTAAATATTAGGAAATAACTCCTTTTGGAGATCAGTTTGAGCTTTAAACATAGTTAAACTAGACATGATGCATGGTTATTTAAGCTTCTAATTCAATTCCTGTTTGCAATTAAATTCAAATTCGGATAGTAAGTTATTTCGGATTTCCTGGATAAAGTGGTCTGGATGAAATTAGTAAGTGTGGGCTAGAACTGGGCCATCACTCATTTGCTATTTGGGGAGGTACAGGAGAGACCAGAGAGATTTTAAAGGAATGAGTTCCAATCATTTAGTTCTTCAGCTCTGGTTTAGCACAATATGTCACATCACAATTTAACGGACAAAAGTCTGTTACAAGACAGTCACAACTGTAGCCCTACCTCTAAAGCATCTTCTGAGATTAGATGACAAGCAGGAATTTTTATTTTTAGGAACAATTTATGTTATGGTGTAGAAAGAAAAATGCATTATGATTTTGGATTTACTTTGAGGCTTCACCTCATACACTTGCCTACCTTAAAGTAGATTGTGTTGACCAAGACCAGTACAGTAGTGCTGTCTATTGAGCCCTGTGGCAAGGTGTTGTTTATTTTGCCCTTTGTCTTCTCAGAGATCCACTCATTAATTCTTAGCCTTGAAGGTTCAGGTTTCTCCTGAAGGAAGTAACCAAAACAGATTAACACAGGGAAAGAGGCTTGATTTAAGTAATTATTTATGAAATGTTTAAAAGGGTGACCTTAAAATTGAGCGCCATTAGCTTGGCTCCATAGACAATTTCACTGATGTTTTGGAAGGTCTCGCTGAAAGTCAGAGATTTCTCTCCGAACAAACGGTTGCCTGAGACAAGTTCTACGGTGTTGTGCTTTTTCCGGTAAAGGCGACAGTTCAGCTTAGCAAAGAAGAAGTGTACCTGGTCTGAGGTCTTCTCCTTTATTGTGTCAAACTCAAACACCTACAAGTAAAAAACAGGGGCTGAGGATTAGCTTTGCTTCTTGCTGGGAAAAATCAAGTTTACTCATTTAGTCTGGAGCAATGAGGCTAATGTCTTAACATGAGGCTAAGCTGGCTGGACATGTAAGCTTATGGAAAGGAATTGGCATTGTGTTACCTGCGTGCCTAAATCATCATACCCTTGTGAAACTTTGTTGAGTTGTTACATAGTTTTAAATTAGGCTTTCCGATGTGGTTTCTGACATTGTATACTAATTAGCGTAATGTAGTTAGCTAATTTGTTAGGTCAAGAGTGTAAGAGAAAACACGAGCAAAACCTTGGATTTAAGAAAATCCACTATAAAATTAATTTGATAAGATGTAAACAAAGTCAGAATCATTCACAGAGGTGGTGAGAGGAAGCATACGTTGAATGACTTAAAAACGCTCTCACAGAAAACATTTGTATGAAATGGAAATAAGTACTAAGGATTGTTTTTTTTATAAGTAATAAGAATTATTTTTGACCTATTTTACCATTTCTATTGTATGTAAAAATTTTATTTGCAATGTAGACATTGCAACCCTTGGGTCTTATTAGCACTGTAAAGAAACCTGAGTCAGCAAATTTCTCTCTTTTTTTTATATCTTGATGGTTGAATTATGTGGTTTTTTGTAACATTCCATTCAAATGTAAAAATAGTCAAATCTGCACAACGATATTTAGTTCCTGCAATTTTCCATTATTTGTTAGTTACTTGAGTGTCAAAAACAGAGAAGCAAATTTTTGCACACCCAAACAGGATTTGGTTGCATTAGATGTTGTGTGTGTGCGCACGTGTTAACTTTCCAAATTACTCTCTTCAAAATACAGTTCTTCAGTGGTAGTAAAAGCAATGGCTCTATTTAGAAGCATTAGTTCTATACACAACCATTTCTTGCTTGGCAAATGGTTAAAAATTGCTCTGTATAGCACCAAAAAGGGTTCTTGTATGACTGCATTGACATCAAAATAAAATATCCCTATAATAATAATAAATATTATTATTCATAAAATAATATAAATAACCCTTTTTGGTACTGTATTCATTTTCAAAAAGGTTTGTCAGAATATAGACCCATACAACATAGTCTCCATCAATCTGAATAACAATTTAGGCATGTAAGGTTCTATATAGAGCTCATGGTTCTAAATAGAACAACTCCCTTTACTAAAGAACCCTTAAAGAACCGTCATAAAGAGTGTATTGCTTTAGGGAATTATACACTTTATGATTTTCTCAGCTTACTTTCATGATCTGCTCCAGCGTGGTATTGCAAGCCCCGAGCTTTGTCATTGCAAAGGCTGTGGAGATGCTGAGAGGGGACATGAAGATATTTTCGTCATCAGACTTTCCCTTAGAAAGTTCCTTGAGGAGGGACAAGGCGAAGCGGGCGTTGGCATTGGACAGTTCCCACACTCGAGGGTTGGTGAACTCTGGGATTTTGTCAGCAGGATTCTCAGTCGGTGATTCTACATCGTCATGTATGTTTGGGTTGCGGTAGACGCACATCGGCTGCAAGGGCAGGTCCTTGGGCTTAGCACTACAGATGTCTATAGTGGCATAAACTGAGCAGATGGAGAAGATCCATAGAGCTGCTACACTGGTCAACAGCTTCATTCTAATCTAGAGAGAAGATTTTGAAGATGAGAATGTTTTCTCTTCAGGATATTGAAAAGGTGAGCCAGAAACCTAGCTTTACAACTTGCTAAGCACACTTAAAGATAGCTAACAGGTTAAAGGGGCTATAGAATAAAAAAAATTATTTACACTGTCATACTTGAATAATGAAAGTACATAGAACTGACATACCATGAACATGAAACACTGTTATCTCCTCTTTCAAATGCTGATCCTGCATCAATAAGCCATTTCCAAAATCCTAGACTGTTATGTAACAGTCCTAACTCGCAAAATCATGCCACCAAAACTGACATATACCAGCTCACATCCCAGTACAACTGATCAAAAACAATGGCAGATTATATGTGCAGAAATTTTCAACCTTTTCAATAATCTCTCAGCGGGCATAAAGTTTGTTTTAAAAACAAGGCTGACATTGGCTTCCTCCTCTGCACCCAGCTTCCCAATTAATAGTTCTGTTCCATCTTAAATGCTATATGCAAGGGCGCTGGCAGACTGTGCAGAAAATGCTTTCAAGGCTGTGATGCAGATATCAACGCTTTTCAAGCCTTTTCAAGAAATCTCATGCTCAAACGAGGCTGAGATTGACTTCCTGTTCGGTAACTTCTAAATCAAATGGTCTGTGCCACCTTAAAAGCTGAGCCTCCATTAAGGGTGGAACGGAAACGCAAAACAAACTGGCGAACATGAATTCAACCTCAGTGCCCACATTGTTAAGATGATCCTGGACAACTCTAATTCAGAGTTGTTATAGTTTTCTGCACCTTCCATAATTCTACCTTAACTGCTGTCACAACCACAATAGCGACCTGTAAGTGTGCATTTTATCTATGTATTGCTGGTTGCAGTTAGATCATCTTAAACTGATAGTTTCATAGCAAGTAATAAGTAACAACTTTAATGAACTTTTGTTAAGGTTTATTTTATTTTCCTGCCTGTGTCTGTTTCACTTGCTTCTAAACCAGCTAATCAGCTCAGAACTCATCAAAATATTCATGAGTGCACCATAAAAGAAAACCAGCTTGTTTTATTCTAGGGACAAATCATGGGGTGTAAATGGACATGTTAAACCGCATCTCAGCATTTTTCATCCTAACCACACCTTCTAAATAGACATCAGAAAACAATTTAAAATGCTCAGAAACATTCTATGGCACCTTAAAAGTTCTGCTATATTAATGGTCAGAATTTGAAGTGAAGTATTTACTGAATGAGTCACTGTAGGTCAGGCTTATATAACATTAAACCCAGTGTGCAGATGAATGTGTGGAAAAGCTTGACACTAACACACCACAGGTAGCATTATCATTGCAATTTAGTGATCAAAAATTACTTATAAAGTGAAGGTTATGGCATTAAAACATCACTATGTTATGATATTTGTATTATATGACATGAAAATAAAAAGATTAAGAATTGATTAGCGATAGTGGCAGACGCTAAAGGAATGAACCTACATTTATCAGTGTAATTGTTTACAGTAAATATTATAAATTAGAAATTACATTGTTTGTTTTTGTATTTTATGAAATTCTATGTTGTTGCCATTTTATAAAAAAGAGTAGGAGAGCTACTTTACCTCATGCCGAGAACTTACCTGAACTGAGAATCACAACCTCTGGTGGTTTATAACAGTTTTGAAAGTGGCTCAGCTAGTCAGACGTTATGTCTGGATTTTTTTTTTTTTAAATCATAATCATAATAATTGGCCTGGGTTTAGATTAATGTCAACTAAGAAGAAAATAACAAAAAACCTTTCTGGAATATAATGAAAATGATAATCCAATGTCAACATAATAATTATTACTGATCTCTAGAAATGATTATTTTTTGGTTGTAAGTGTTACTGTAGCCCTGTTTCTCTAAAGCTATTTGCTGTTGTAAAAAGAGGTACATGTAAAAGGTAAAACTACATTGAAATCAGTCTCTTACCTCTTGTGGCCTTAATCCTGTTTAGAACGTAGAGGAGCGTTGTTCACTGTAAAAACAGCAAGTGGACACTGCTCTACAGATCAGGTCAGTGCCCCTCCGAGCACTGCAACAGAGCAATTTACTCATTTCAACCTTTGAGCTATTGATCGGGTTGACTGTCCAAATCCAGTCCTGAAGAGATACACTATATTTACTTCTATATAAATGATCAAATGTGAAGTCACTAAAAGAGACTGCAAGTAGGTTATAGATGAAAAAAGGTAGTCTAGAAAAGCCAGAACCAAGATCTAAATGAGAATTCCACACAAAATTCATCATTAAATGTCATTCACAGCCATGAAGATGACGACCAAGCTCTCTGTAACGGCATCTAGTTCATTGTCTAATGTCTTAGAGGTGACCAGAGGTCTATTTTCAAATGTTTTTTAAAAGTTCTGTTTATCTTAGCTGCAGTATTGTGTTGATATTGTACGGCGCTGCTGATGTGCAGTTGTGTTTGATACTATGTAGTTTTGCTATTAGCTATAGTGTTGTGTTTGATACGGTAAAAGAAGGCACTCAGGGAACTGGCCGAAGGGGCAGAGAAGGGGAGCTTCTGGTGGTGGCTCAAATAAAAAGATCCAAAGTGGGTGAACCAAAGATCTTAGGGCCAGCTGCAGGATTCTGCCCTACCACCCAGAAATGGTCTGGGATGAAAGGAGTGAAGCATCTGTAAAGGGTGGCTTCTAGTTGGTGACTCCCTGGGGGGCTCCCTGGCACTGGTAGAGGTGTGACAGGCAGAAATGCTTTGCAGGCAACAAACACCTGTGCCTCCATCTGCTCGAGTGCTGTGTATTTGTTAAATGATTTTACATTTAACAATTTATTACATTTTCAGCACAGTTTTGTTGTTAAGATGTACACAATGTCACACAGTGGTTTGATGCAAAATGGTACTCTGCAGACAAACTTGACAGCCCTGGCTTTCTTTGCAATGTTGGTCGCTTTAGACTTCTGGTTCCTATCACCACAACTGTAAACAATTGACCGAATAACTTTGCTTACATTTAATTATGCTACAATTTTGAGAAAGAAAAAAAAATCTGTGGAATCTGTCTTAAGAGTTTATTTCTTAATCAGCTCTACTTTAGTTCTTTGGTTTTAATTCTGTTTATTGGATTTAATTCTGTTGTGTTGGTTCAGCTTCTAGACTGCATTTACATCTCTCACTTTGGAGCTATAAAACAAAACAGAACAAAAAGAACCTAGAGTCTAACACACTTAATTTCATGTGTAGATGATAGATGCTGGGCATCCTAAGGATTTCCACCACAATTCTACAAAGAACAGACATCTAGTTGCATATTGAGAATGGGTTTGGTTTCCTTCCAGCGTTTCTGTAGGTGACACAATAATGGCAAGCAAAAACTGTAATGGACTTTTGGCTGATTTTTAGCTTATAGCACCAAATACATCATACGTCAAATAGTATCCTGCATGACTCTCCATCTAACATTTACACTATTTGGGTGTAGATGTCTTAGTTTCATAACTAATGACGTGGTCATGAAACAAAATAGAAACTAAGGATCCGTTTGAGACTCACGTCAAATCAACGTTTCTGGCGGAAAGTGAAAACACTCATCATACACACGTTTTACACTCATCATAAAAAGAGTAGTTGCACTCAGCGGCCAAGTGTGAAACTTTAATCATTTGCATGTCTCACAAAGTCAAACCTACCCACCAAGTTTCATTCCTGTCGGTTGACTCCTTCTGGATGCACCCTTTTGTGCAACTGTTCTTTTGATGATGAGTGTATTTAGCATGTAAAAGGGTTCTTCTGTCATTACAAGCTTGTTCTCTACTAGCATACTGAAAATGTATCTCCAAGCTCTCTTCAAACGTTATGAAACAAATTAGGTATATGAGTGTGTTAAACATTAACAACTGATTTCTGTCTGTTATGAGAAATTATGTACACTTTAAAGCACACTCTTTATCCCAAACCATGATGGTATCACCTACTTACCTGCGGAAAGGGATCAACTCTGGAATTGGCGCATACTCACAAAAATCATTAGAGCTGATTAAATAGCTCTTCTTTGTGGTTTGCTTTGTTCAGCTAAATATCTGTAACAAAGTTACAAATCACTGCTTTGTGTTTACATTTCACCAACAGTCCCAATTTAATTTGAATTGGGTTTGTATCAAGTGGTAGTTTTAGGCTCCTGTTCATTTAAATTTCATCGGTTATTTTCTTAGCAAGCAGAATAATGTTTTGCTAATTAAATACAAATAAACAATGGCTTTGTCATTTAGGTCTATGACGTGTCTCACACTACCATGACAAACCAATTAGATGTGAGCATTAATAGGATACATTTGGGGGTGGTTTCCTGGACAATGAATGAATTAAGGTTAGTTTTAGACTAACCTGCAGTAAATCTTTTTTCAGTTCAGGTTTAGGCTTAATCAGGGAAATTGGTTCTTAAGAGTCTAAGAATCATCTGATGGGGGCAGAAGGGAAAAAATAAAATAAAATGCACAAGAAAACAGCAATGGTGTACAATATCATTTAATCACAATCCCTGCCAGTACATAATCATTGTTACACATTAAGTTACTGTTTTAAATAATTTCACTTTTTCATGGTTTGTCTAATTCAAACATCCAGTCTGTTAACCCTTCTTCCCTCCCTCTCTCCCTCCCATTCCCCCCAAAGGAAAAAGCAGTTGTATTATACAAAAATGCAATCCAAAATTTCACACAGTGAATTCTTTAACATAAAAAAGGCTTAACGGCAAAATCCACATTTGGAGAAATATAGTCCTAAACATTCCTTAATGGAGTATAAAATAATAATAAAAAAACTTATACTGTTACTCATGTTGCAGTTAGTTGTGTACCTTAATTTAAGCAATCTTATGTGCTAACTTGGGAGTAATCATCAAAAGCAATTACATTTCCCAAGATCAGAATGAAAATAATAATAATAAAAAAAATGCAACAACAGACCCGCACCACAACAAAAAAAATATTAACAGACAAAATGAAGCAACAAGCATGTTCAGCGTGAACAAAAAAGGACACAGAAAAACAAAACAATAACAAAACATTTCCATCAGGACCCAATCATCCATTTCCAACACGTCCTACAGCTATGAGCTAAAAATGTGTGTGGGTGTGCAAACTTCTCCCTTCTACTGCTGCTAAAACTACTTCATACTGTCCATTCCAAAAGGCATGGCCAGTGAGGAGTCTTTCCTGACCCTCTAATATTAATCTGTCCAACTGGACTCCTTCCCATCATCCACCCACCCACTTAAGCCAAATACAGTTTAGTTCTCTTCAGTTTTCTTATTCTATCATTAGTAGTTGAAACATCAGTATTAAAAACCTACAAAATGTTCAAAATCAAAACTAGACATACATTTATATCAGCAACCAACAGCCATTTGTTAACAATCCTAAAATGACCAATGAGCATAAAGGTGTCTGAGTTTTTAATTTGTTAGGTTGATGATGGTGAAGTCGTGGCAAATCTAAAAAACACAGTGTTTTGTCAACAGCTCACTGTACCTCTCTGTCATGAAGGGATTTTGTGAAGTACAACCTCCTCAAAACCACGGTAATAACCATCTCAGCCATCAGGTAGCGCATTTCTAAACATTTCAGACATCTGGGTATCACCACCATGACTGAACAAATCTGATTTGTTGTGTTTCTCAAAGTTGGACTTCAAATCAAACCACTCTGAATGACTCTGTATATGTAACCATTTTATTGGTTAAGAAAAAAAAAAATGGTGTGTATATATATATATATATATATATATATATATATATATATATATATATATATATAGTGGGAACCCCATTTAAGATGTGGCTGGCTGACGAGAGGATGTATGTGGATGTCACTTGGCAACAATAGGTAAACAGCTAATCTTTAAACAACTAATGCATTAACTCGGTACGGTAGTAACTGGAGCCCTTCGAAATGACACGAGTACTTTATCACTGCATTTCATGTAAAGACACTCAAATATTGGAACAAAAAATCCACCACAACACTTTAAACAACTCACGTGGATGTGGTTCCTTCCCCAAAGTGACCAACTAAACAACAAACGTGTCTGGTACAATGCTTTTATGAAAGCAGACAATGATGGTTAGTTTAAACAGGGTGAACCCACCCTCCTGTTCATCCATCATCTGCTAAAAAACATGTTAAACAAGATAGGATATCCCAAATCACTATGTTGCCAAGTAGGATAATGATGAGAAAATAGAAAACGTAATAAATTATCAGATAAACTTTTTTTGACCAGTCTATACTCCCCAACCAAACCCCGCCCCCCCCCC
>CM067489.1:14952513-14975206 GCA_034552555.1 Semaprochilodus insignis | reverse complement strand
GATCCTTGGTGATCATGTCGTCAGTGCTTGTCTTCCTAGATGTGTATAAGAGACAGATATATATATATATATATGTGTGTGTGTGTGTGTGTGTGTGTAGAGAGAGACAGAGAGAGAGAGAGAGAGAGAGATTTTTTTTTTTTTACTGGCCATGGACTCTAGTCTAGTTCCAAAGAATCATGACCTACCCTGCTGTAAGACCTGTTCTGGCTGGGGTGGTTGTACATCTCAGCCCCGTATCTATCCCGAGATGACTCTGGGAGGTAGGAGGAAGCTCCTGCTGTTTGGGGCTGCGGGGGTGGGGGCACTTCCACGGGCACTGGACTCCTGTGTCCCAGCTCATCTCGCGTGTAGGACTGGAGTGGAGGGTGGCCTCCATAAGCTGGGTGGCGCCGATTATCATGGTGTGGGGGGTAGCCATACCGAGGATCAGAAGGTGGGGTGGGGTACTGGCGTTCTGGAGTGTAGGAAAGAGGATAGGTGTCTGGGTAGGACGACAAGCCTGGGTCGGTTGGAGTGCCAGGGTTACGGATGTAGCGAGGCACGTGCGAGTAAGCATAGGAGTTCCCTACAGAAAGAGGTTTTTTTTATTACTCACTAAATACGACAAAAGGTGATTTCATAAAAGAGAATGACAGAACAAGTTAGAAATACAATGATTACACAAATGCTATGGCGTTTTACCTGTAGGATACTGAGAGGAATCGTATTGGGAGGTAGATGGCGGTGGTCTTGATTCAGAATAATAACCCTCAGGCTGATGTGGAGGGTACTGAGGTATCTGGGAAATTCTGGAGACCACAGACATGTGTTTATGACTAGCCAGGCTCTCTGCAGTCCCTCTAGGGTGAGATGGTGGAGGCATAACCACCTTAGGAATTGGGTCCAATCTGTCCAAAACAAACAAATACAAACAATTCAATCAATACATAAATAAAGAATAAAAAGGTGTCTTTTATGGGGCTGCCTTGGGTGAGGGCAAAAAGAGTCCTTCCTTGTTAATGGTTCAACAATTTACATGAATTTCGCTTGTAATATCATAATTCTCATTAAATTATCTAGAAAACATGAATTCATATCTTCTTAAAAGATGCATGTTCACTCCTTTCTAACAGCAATATCCTAAAAAAAACTATATCCTAAAACAAATAAACAAACAAACAAACAAACAAACAAAAAAAAAACACTCACAAATCTTGTGGAGGTGATCCTGGGGCACTGAGGCTACCCGTGTCTGGCTTTCCTAGCTTGCGTACTGGGTCATACAAGGGATCTGAACCCCGGGACACCAGGAGCCCTGTTCGAGGTCCCACTGGTATAATGCCATTGGTGACAATGCCAGGTTTGTGGGCCAGTCCCTCCACAATCAAGCCCTCATCAGGAAGAAGGCTTGTGGGGCAAACAACATCCATTTCATTCAGCTGTGTCAGCGACTGGCTGAGGGGCTTCCTAGTGGGCAGTCGCTTGTTCATCTTGCGATATCTAGCATTAGATGAGGATACTAGAAACATTAGAAACATGCCATTCTGATAGATCATGTATATACACAAAGGTTCTGAGCAAAAAGAGTAACTCACTTCTCCAGCTCTTCCTGGGAATGGGCAAAGGTGCAGCTGGTTCCCCTGGGACAACCTCCTTTCTGCTTCATGTCACGACACATAAAGGTCTTATACTTACTGTGCTGAGGGGCCTGGTACATTGGAGACATGAGTTTAGAACTGACGGCTAAATATGGCTCCTAGAGGACTACAGCCCCTTAGAGTGTAGGTACAAGCATAACTTAAAATCAAACCTAGACATACTGTATGAAAATTAGACTACATAGCTTGTGTTGTTTTTTGGATGAACATTTGGTGGCTTAAGCCCTATTTGGTATACGATTCGTTTTACATGGGGAGGTGTGGTAATGTAGTTTTACTACAGCAAAAATTATGACCAAAGAAGAAAAAAAATGACTGAGATGGGAGTGGCTACTCGATTTTTATTTGATCCACCACCTAACACATAGATACACTCAGTTCTGCAGTTACAGATTACAGTACATCTGTTTCTCTGCTTAACCCATTAATCAGTGGTTAGGACAACCACAGAGCAGCTATTATTTGCGTGATGGATCATTCTCAGCACAGCAGTGACACTGAGGGGTGGTGGAGTACGGTGTATGTAGGCTGCACAGAGAGCTTTAGACACAGCAGTGCTGCTGGAGTTTTTAAACACCTCAGTGTGACTGCATGACTGAGAACCAAAACTATCCAGCCAACTGAGCAAAACTATCCAGCCAACAGCGTCCAGTGGGCAGCTTCCTGTGACCATTAATGAAGTATAGGATAGAGGATGATAACCATGGTAATCTTATAATCCACTGTTAATATTATATTAATAATGAAATTTTACTTTGAAAATGAGCAGCTACATGTTCATAACACATATGTAGCCTATAGCCTACCCTACACAATGACTCACAATTAGCTGCCAGAAGTGTTGCACCTCTGTGAAGGCCTTTGCCTCATCTTCTGGATGCGAATGTTGTTTGTCGTACAGTGCCTGAGGTTTGCCACAGTCTAAATGCACAGTCTAAACGCACAGTCTAAACTAAATGTGTCCTAGAACGCCTCCATACTTAAGAAAAAATGTAAAAAACTCCTTTTCCACAGGACGTGATGGAATATTTACCCACATTTCTATTCACACAGCACTGATATAACCTGAGGTTATTTTTGTGGCTCGTTTTACAGAAGGTAAAAAGGTGCCAGAATCTTTACTGACACAGGAGCGTGTAGTCGGTAAAAAATGTATGACATGGCGCATTTGGATAGGACTAAAATCACAGAGGAACTCCGGTAATCATTATATTACCCCACTTCCCCATGTAAAACGAATCCTGTCTAAATAGGGCAGGATTAGAGAGAATGGATAAAGTACAGACCTGCTGTGGGTCTCCCCCCTTCTTGCTGTAGTTCTGGATAAAGTCCACTAGGCCGTGAACCACTGTCTTTACAGCCACTAGTCCTTTGTCAAGCTGCTCCCATGTTGGTGCAGGGGCATCTAGTAACGACAGAGATAGACATGCTGATAATCACCAACTTTTTCCTGAAATCTCAGTAAATTTCAAAAAGAAAAGATAATCAAATCATATCATATTGGGGTAGCAACACAGGAACCAGCTTTTTTGTTGATGTTTCTTAATAACCTTTTTTTTTTAATTATGCTGGCAGCAACATATCAAGTTTGTGAAGAGTGTAAAAAACAGGCCACACCTTTACTACACTGGGATGCATACAATTCTTCCATTTCAGCTTAAATGGTACAGTGGTGACATTATGGTGCGTCAGGCCAAATGTGCACAAAATGTCCTACCTATAGTTTACGTAGAGCTCTTCCTGAAAATACTATATTTACATTCTATTTATGTATGGTAGGGTATTTGGACAAGATAGCATTAGCACAATTTGACACAGCAATGGTTGGTGCAGAGTTTGGGTCCTTTTTACAAACAGTTGCATCTTTATCCGGTTTAAGTGACAGCAGGGTAAAACTCACTCCATATAACTACTATTGCAAAAATATCAAAAATTTATAAGCAACACGCCTACAAATGAGTAGAAGACATTAGCTAGCTGACTAGCTGCGTAAGTGACAATTTTTGAAGCAGTTCTTCAGATAACAGCCATGTTTTACTGCTCACTGGAAAGCCCCTCATAGCTTGTATCTTAGCATTGTGGAAAACAAGCATACAGGTTGGGATATTAGTTGCTGTCTAGCTAGCTAAATATAAACAACATATAAATATAGAAAGAGATAAAAGCTGCTTGATGTGGACAACTGCAGAAGCAGTAGTAAAAAGAGCTGCCACACATATACAGCATTTTAAAGTTAAATTAGCTTAATCAACTTCTAATCAACAAAGAGGAACAGAGTTTTACCTGCCATCACTTAAAATAAAAAAAAACAACAAAACAAAAAAAACCTTGTGAACAGGGTCCATACAGCCGGCTGAAGAGCTAAACAGTATAATGTTCACTGCTAAGTTAACCTTTATAATACAAAAACTAAAAGAAAGGATTACAGTGCCATACATAAACAACAGCTTATAGAATAGAGTTATTTTTATTATTACTGTTTTTAACAGAGATTTAAAGCGGACTCTTTCAGCTTCATCTTATTCTGTCTGTATTTAGCAGTGTGTCTGTGTGTACGTATGCAGCATGAGGAGCAGCACAGAGAAAGAATATTTTTGAAGCAGTTCTTCAGACAACAGCTACGTTTTACTGCTCCCTGGAAAACACCTCCTAGCTTGTATCTTCACATTGTGGTTTTGCTATGATGTTCTAATTTCTCTTTTCTCACACAGAAGTTTGTGGTGTAGGAGTTTGGTGGTGTGTTTGTGTACAGCGCCATATGTGAATAACAGGTTGTAGAATTAAAGTTTTCCTCATTCATCCTGGTTGGTCTTTACATCCCACCCTAGGCCAATGTGAACGACATGGTGCAAATAACTCTGACCAAATAACTAACCTTGAACAGAAACAGCAGCACACTGACTGTCCCACTAGGGATAACATACTGGATTCACTGCTACACTATTGTCAAGGACGCATATCACTCTGTGGCCAATGCAGCTGTTGGACACACTGATCACTGCCTGTTCAAGTTATTCCAAGCTAAAGGCAGAAGCTGAAAGCTGTAAAGCCTGTAGTAAATATGGTGAAGAAATGGACGATAGAGGCAAAACAGGAGCTGCAAGACTGTTTTAAATACACTGATTGGAGTGTTTTTGAAACTGCAACTGGCCAAACTAACTGATACCGTGACATCTTATATCAGTTTTCGTGAAGAAGTGTGTGCGCCAACCAAGACCTTCTGCACATACAGCAATAACAAGCCTTGGTTCACATCTAAACGAAGACTTCGTCAGGACAGAGCAGATGCCTACAGAAGTGGAGGCTCTGTTCAAGCAGGCGCGGAATGCACTGACCAAAGAGATCAGAGTAGCTAAAAAGCCTACTGAAAAGCTGAAAAACAGTTTTTCAGCCAACAATCCTGCGTCAGTGTGGCACGGTCTTCGTTCCTTTGCACATTTCAGAAGGCCACCCCGCTGAAGCAAACAACAACCTGTCTGACGACCTGAATGACTTCTATTGTAAGTTTGAGATGGACAGATTCACACCCCTTGTTCAGTCCAGTTCAGCACCCCATCACACCTCTGGCAACCCCACTATCCCTCTCCTCTGGCACTCCTGGCACTTCCAGAAACAAAAGACCAGGAAAGCACCAGGTCCAGTCAGTGTTTCTCCCTCCTGTCTGAAAGCCTATGCTGACCAGCTGGCTCCAGTCTTCACTCAGATATTCAACAGATCACTTGAACTGTGTGAGGTTCCCTCCTGTTTCAAACGCTCCACCATCATCCCGGTTCCCAAGAACACCACTGTCAGGCTATGACATCTGTGGTCATGAAGTCATTTGAACGACTGGTGTTGGCCCAACTGAAGAACATCACAGGACACCTGCTGGACCCCCTACAGTTTGCCTACCGAGCAAACAGGTCAATACAGGATGCAGTCAACATGGGACTGCACCACATCCTCCAACATCTTGACTACCTTGGAACACTAACACTGTTGAACTACCTCAACACTACTGCCTTATACTGTTTGTAAATAATGTGTAAACTGTATATTACTTGCGCATATATAGTTGTTTACTGCTAGTATATTGTGTATATTGTACAGTGTCTGTATTTATTGTGTATATGTGGAGTCATTGTGTATATTGTGGACTGTCAGTTAGTTATGCATATATTAGTACTGTACTAGAGAGACATGAACTGCCGAAACCAAATTCCATGTGTTAACATACTTGGCCAATAAACCTGATTCGGAAGGTCAGCTGGTCTCAACAACTATTTCTAAATTCACCTCACTTCTAGTCAAACCGTTTCCAAATGAGGTCAAGACCAAGACAAGACCGAGAACAGCAGTTTATGGTCTTGAGAACATCATTAAAGTGGACGCAAACCTGGGCTGGGGTCAATGTCAGCCAGCAGCTCAAGATGTGGTCTGAGGCGATTGAGGTTGGCAGGGTCTCCTGTCCTCTGCAGAGCAATCGTGAGCTCCTGCACACTCTGAGCAAAGGATGCTGGGGTCTGTAACTGAGGGGAAAATTAGTAAGTAAACAAACAAACCAACCAACCAACTTCAGCATCATCCTGGCAACACAACAACTTTACTACACAGAATATGACTGATTAATCTACTACTCAAAATATTAACTTAGGATGTAACTGACAGGAGTTGTCCCCACAAAAGAGCATTATATAAGAAAGACACCATAAGAGATCGGTTCCAGGGCCACAATAGTGCTAAAACATTTATCTGTCGTAACATATCTGTTAAATTCATTTTGAAGCCCTTGGTCAGCCAAATATGTCACAAAAAGCAAACTCTAACTTAGACATACCTCAAAAACATCTAAGGCACCATCTAGCGAGAGATTAATATTAATGTTATTTAAATAACTGAGTTTTCAAAGAACACTGGTTCCCTATCATAATTTAGAAACTGAAATATATATTACAGTGAACCAATACACAGACAGGTAAGGATGCAATGGTACAAGAACAAGGAAGAGAATGTCTCCAACATAAATCAAATAACTGCCAAGATAAAATAAGGCAGGATACCTTCTTCTACCGTATATTGCAAGCTATATCTCATTGAGCTCAAGATCAATTATAACACATCAATGAACACTGTTTTAGTAAGGGTTTTGTTAAATTAATAAAATTTTCTTTATTTTATACAGCACTGTTTAAATCGCACCTTATCTATGATGGACTGCATGTGTGACTTGTGTGACTGGTCCCCATACAGTAAGGAGGACCACTGGTCAGGGGCAATGCGTAGGCCTCCCTCCATGGCAATCTGGACAATTTGAGAGTCATGCTCCCTCCGCAAAGCCTCATACGTCCGGAATTCCTCCTTCAGCTGCATCAGAGACGAGTCCTCGTCTCGCTTTGTCACCTAAAATAAATTAATACATAAATAATAAAGGTGCCTTTTGACATTTATATTTAATTCTCAAAACATGTTAACAGAGGC
Source organism: Semaprochilodus insignis (assembly GCA_034552555.1). Lineage (NCBI taxonomy): Eukaryota > Metazoa > Chordata > Actinopteri > Characiformes > Prochilodontidae > Semaprochilodus > Semaprochilodus insignis. The sequence continues at coordinate 14,968,109 of CM067489.1, read as the reverse complement.
TCCAAAATATTAATAAAAAACTACATCTTTATCGGCTTTGTTTTATTATATGAGTCGTCATGATTAAGGATAGATCCATTGTATTAATTTCACATGCTCCTTAATGCTCCGTAATCTTTTGACACCAAAGACAGTAAATGTAAATCATGACCTGCTTTTTTTTTTAATGCAGAAGTTGTTTTACCTTAAAACAGGAGGCTCTGTACAACAGCTGCACCACATGTCCTATGCTGGTTTTAGACGCCTGAGGGAAGCGGGGCTCTAGCCTCTGAACCACAAACAGAACCAGGACCTTGCGGGACAGAGCTGAGCCATCTTCCAACGCCAGCAGGACAAGCTTAAGAGCTTCTTCCTGCATGGCTGCATGAAAAGAAAAAAAAAAACCCACAACAAAACAATTATTTACAATAACAATATCATTTACTTATGTGCATATTACTCTTTACAACTGATATTGTTCAGTGTGAACAATCCAGTGTTATATGGAGAGAGAAAAACCTCAACCAAATGTTTTACTCCATTTCCTAGAGCTGCAGAAGACGCGATGTTCGATAAATCTTTTGGACATCACAATGACAATATATGAAGCAATAAATTCTTAAATAGTGTGCCTCTGGCTGAATATATTTATATTTGTAGTGTTTTTTTTGTTGTATGAACAAAAATCTCTCAGCACTCCATTAAGCAAACAGCAAGTACATAATTACACAGGCAACACTTACTATTGTGCAAAATGAAAATGAAATACTAACAGCTGATAACATTGGAACTGCAAACATCTCAGCCTTTTGTGTACAGCTAAGAAACAGTCAATAGCTTTTGATAAAAAGGTTACAAAACAAATACATATTATTGCAATTAGGCACACAAGTATATATTTAGTTTATCACAGTTTTTTTGTGGAATCCCATCTCATGATTGGGTTTAGTTCGGTTTGTAAAATTCATTATATCCAGTTCTGAAAAGAGTCTAATAGTAGGTTAATTCAGTTGGTTAGAAACCCAATTATGCGTGTTTCTTGGCATGGACTCTTGTTCCACAAGTGTGGTTATGCTTCATTCAAAGGCTCATCGGAAGGTTGCATGCACCAGATGGTTAACTAGTGAACAAGTCACTGTGATCAGGTGCTTGTTTATGTATATACCCACCACACAGAAAAAAACATCAAGTTCAAAAGAGCACAATCCTACACACACACACAGACACACACACACACACACACACACACACAAAGGTTGTGTTGTATGTCACATCTCATAAACTTGTGCATCATCTACAATCCTGAGTTTACCAGCTAGATATGACTGTCAGTCGTTGAAACACAGGGGGCCAGTAGATATTTCTGTTACTGACACCATTCGAACCCAGCATTTGAGTTGACTAGGGGTTGCTGTAGAATGCTTTAAACTGTGAGTTTTAAACAAAGTAGATCTATGTTTGAGTTGGAGCTGTAAGCTAAGCACAGAGCTGCAATATGGACTACAACCTTGACTTTCCTGAATTTCTTGGAAACCCCCCACAACACAGTATGCTGTTGTGACAGTAGCCATTACTCACACCCTTAAAAACACGTAACTGGGCGTGAGAACTATCCCAATGGTCGATGCACTTTCACAAGCTAATTTAGTGGAGTTTTTGAGCTGTGCACACGTTTTGTAATTGTCAATTTAACTAATAGGTTCAGTTACTTGTCTTCTGTGTAGGTGGGAGAGCAGGGTTCAATCCCAGCGCAGAGAAGCACTTGTTAAGAGTTCTAACCTTTTGTGCCAATCTTATAATGGCATCTCTCTTGCACTGCACGTACGAGGTAATTTGAAGTGTTCTGTCATTGCTGCACTAACAGTGTGTTTATCGGGGGCACTCGTATCCCAGTAACAATAAAAATAAGATTTATCCTATAAAACCTACCATTTTAAAAGGCCTAAACCTTTTTAAATTCCACTTCAATTTCCATGATAACCTCCATGACAGCTTCAGTATTACTGGGCTATTACTCTGCCTTACAAACAGTCCAACAAGGCAAACATTTAAGCTGAATTAAGTACAGTGGTTTGAGTTTAAGCCCAGAGTTAAGATGTACAATAAATGAGGACAAAAGGTTCTGGGTTGAGAACGAGTGAACCTAATGAATAATTTATAAAATTAGCAAAACACTACCAGGGCCAAGGAACTGGCAGCCTCGAGCACGGACAGCAGCCCATAGATTTGAAGAGAGCTGCTGGGCATTTTGGTGTTGCAGGATAAGTTCTGTGACTGTCCGTTCACCCAGAGAGCGAGCAGCCCGCATGGCCCGGATACGACCTTCCTCCTCTACCAGCTGGCAGTGCACTAGGGTCACCAGTTTCCTTTGCATGGGCCGACTGAGAAGACTCTGGGTCACACTGCCCAGCCCGACACCTGAGAGATGAGAGAAGTACTTTAAACAACAGAGAGTGGCAAAGATCTACAAAAGTCTGCCTGGTGCAATGTACAGTATACAAAACAATGGCAAGTTGAAAACTAACCAGTAAAGGATAAATAAAGTAATACTGAGTTTTTCTAATTGTCCGTACACGCAAATAATATATTTTGTTAATATCTATGATTTATCTTATTCAGGCACACTTTAATTCAACAACAATTTCAACAATTTTCAAAAACAAAAGAAAACAAAAGCAAACTGCCATTTGGAATAATTAACTTTCAGGGTTCTCGTGTCATTAATTAAATTATTTAAATTTATTTCTGACTGCAACATGAATTACACAAATTAGTATTTTCATTGAAATAATAGAAGATTAACCTGTTATAGAAATAATGGTTGCAGTTCCAAAGGTCTCATTTGGAAAACGTTTATACGCATAGATGTGATCTTCAAATGATCATAGATGAATAATGCTTTAAGTGCTGATTTATAAAATGTGAATCTTAGGTTAGATGAATGCAAGCGTCTCACATGATGTATGAAGTGCAGTGCCAATGTGCTATCCGTGTGACAGGACACAATTACTGAACTCATGTTTTTATAATTCAGATGCGGAGAACTTAAGAACAAATTTAGAATTAAATTCAAGTTATCCAAAGTTTTAGGACCTCTGGTGATGCTGAGAGGTTTGAGGTAGAGAGCCAGCTCTTCCACACAGGTGCGTGCTTCGTCATAATGCTTGGTGTCCTCTGCTCCTCTTACTAAGGTGACAGGCTGAGATTTGGGAACCTGCAGACAGAAACATCACAGTGTTTACCACATGATAGTTGACAAGCTGTAACTTCCTTGTATCAGCATTTTGAATAATGACCTAATGTATGCATGCCAGTATTGGAGTTAACTTTAAAGGAGAATAAAAAAACTAGGGTCGCTAGAGACATGTCAGTTGACATGTTTTTCTTAAAAGTCAAGCAGTGGAGAAGTGTTTATTTTTTCTTGTTAGCATGACAACAAAAAAAAAAAAAAACAGAAGCTTACAAAAAAATGACACGAACAACATTTCAATTAAGAATTATGAATAAGGGAAATTATAAATATATTTTTTTCTCTAGCTGGGCCATCTGGCTATGAATAGACACGGGGTATGCAACTGGAATCACAGATTGAGAAGAGGTGGAACAATGCAGTGAATGTCTCATTCAATGTGTGGAAGATGGGTCGCAAATCAGATGTTAATGGCAAACAGGGGTGATTACATTTGGACGTTGCAAAGGCCATTGTGTAAAGGAAGTAGCCGAAATTCAGAACAGGATCGAAGCAAACAGTGACACGAGTCCGCAAGTGGCAAAAATCCCAGTCTACAGGAAATTCTCATCAAAATTGTGCCAGGGAGGGCATACACGATATCTGGCCAAACAGCGCAATTATTTTTTTATTTATTTAATTATTCTGCCTTTTATTGATTTTTAAATGCTTAAAAATGTCCCCACGACTGTTGTATTTACGATAATGTTTTTAAAATCATCACTGAAATCCATGCCAGTGGATTTTCTGATTGCTAGATAATGAGACAAAATTTGAATGACACAATTCTGAATCAGCCGTAGGGAAAAAAACATTAGTAAAGGGTACTAATACCATACCATATCAGCAATTTCTAATATTTACGTGTGCCAGTAGATCAGCAGTAAAAATGGACACTGCAAAATCTGTAAAGTCAGTATTTCAAGGTGAGGTACTAGGAAGAATTCCAACCAAAATGTCACCTTCTATTAGGTTACTAGCTTATCTGAATGCCACAAAGAAGCTAAAGAACAAAATGTACATACTTTAAACAAGGGAAGTCTCTTTAATTCATAACCCCAAAATACAAAAATATATTTCAGGATAATGATATTCACACTCAAAAGAATAGTTGCACAAGTAGTTGCACCCAGAAGGAATTAACCGATGGGAATAAAACTTGGTGGGTAGGTTTGACACTGTTAGCCATCCTGTTAGTGCCAGCACTATTGGCAGACAGCTGCATGATGCAGAACTACATGCACCCACACCGTTACGATGACTGCACCTTTGGTCACACCACTCCATCCTTTCTAGCCACGTCCACAACCATGAACGAGTCATTCGGGGAAGCAGGTACATTTGGTTCATACAAACAAATATTTCCCCAGTGACTCAACAAAAAAAAAATGCAAAACAGAACACAGACAGAGTTCTTTCTCCCTTTCTTTTTTTCTCTCCCTCTCTCTCTCACACACACACAAACACACACCACTCTGCAATCCAACCAGACTGGAACAACCACAAGCTCTTCTTTTAGAAATCTGATGCCCAAGAAAGCTACTGAATGCAATGTAACTCTAAACTCCGCTAACGCACACCCCTTCTCTCTCCATGTCCCTCTTTTGCTGTAGTACTGCACTACCACGTCCCTCTGCTTAAGGGTTTGCACATGTATGCTGCAAATCTTTCTCAGTGCAACACAACGGCCTCCAAAACAAGACATGTTGACTGCCCACAATGAAAAAGCATCCAAAACTTTGAGTTCTGATTGTTATCTCTTGGATGATTAGAACAAAATACTTTGGGGGTGGGTGGTTCTGTTTCCTTGTGTCAATCCTAAGAGCAAGGGAGCAATTTAAATAATAATAAAAAAAAAAACCCCAAAAAAAACAACAACAAAAAAAAGGATCAACATCCACATATAAACATTCCCACATAAAATAATAAGCAGGCAAAAAAAAAAACATGTTGGAAATCTCTGTTAAAAAAACAAAAAACAAAGCTAATACAAAGTGAACATGAAACGTGTTCATTTTGCACCAGCAAACAGTGTTAAATGCATCTTAAATGCACCCATTTTAATGCATTTTAACTTTCATAAACTTATTTATCTTACACCCACACTTTTATCCCTAAAAAGGTTCTTTTAAAAAACAATCAATCAAACAAAAAAAACCCACAACATCCATCTAAACAGTGGTCAAACTCAACTCACCTGACCACAGACCAGCTGCAGCAGGGCAGTGTTGACAGGCAGCAGCTCAATGTCTGTGCTGATGGTGGTCTGGTCGAAGGGGCAGGCCTTGCGGTGCAGTTTGTTCAGGCACATCTTGCAAACGGTGTGGCCGCAGCCCAAGCTGATAGGCTTGCGCACATTCTCCTCGAATGTTTGCGTGCAGATGGGACACAAAAGAAACTCCGTCCATTGTGGCGCTTGTACAGGCATCGTAACAAAACGTGGGCCTCAGATGCACTGGTTACTCAGGTCTTCTTTTGGATCTACACCTTTTGTGGTTGGGTGAGATTATGTTTTGTTAAAAACAAAGAGGCTAAATGTCATAAAGATTCCACAGGAATCAAAAACACTCTCCTGAACATCCAGATTTTCAAATATCCTCAGGCATTGTGGACATTTAGCACACAGTGCTGAATACATAACCTGCAAAAAAACAGAAGACAAGGAAAATTCAGGTTTTTTTTATTATATTTAGTGGCTAAGGCGGGTTTCAAGATTTTTCAAAATTAAATTGTTAATATGCAAACAAAGCCATGAAGTGTTTTGATGTGAAATGCTCAATATGAATGATGGAACTATGCAGACATTCAGAAAAAAGTGGTGGAATTCCCCTTGAAAGCCATGGGCTGACAGCAGCTTTTGGCCAGTTTATTTCAGATAACACTTTCAAAAAGAGATACACAATCACGTTGGAATCATACCGGTGTTGGCAGATAATTTTTATATTTGATGAGTGAATGTAGTCCTGTGTCTTGCAATCTTATTCCAATTGGTGCAGGCTAAGCGTGAAACTCAAATCATTCACATGTCTCAATGTCATACCCACCCACCAAGTTTCACTCCTGTCGGTTGATTCCTTCATGGTGCAACTATTTGTGCGACTATTTTTTGATGATGAGTGTATCTTGGCATTTTTATGAAGTGGGCTAAATGTTTGTGAATCAAAGCTCCATGTGAGGTCACAAGCACTTTTATTAATAAGCAAGGTGTTCTTAAACATTGTTGATTGGTGGGGAGGGGCATTATTTAATACAAATCCACTTGTTATGCTGCGACTACTTTATCATTCTAGCACTTTCTTTGTGATGAGAAAGAGATGGCGGCTGCAGTTGATGAGCTGAGTTACAACTCTTGAATGAATGAAGAAAAACATTTGATGACAGAAGACTATAACATCAACTAGCTAAGTAACTATAGCACCTACTGGTAAAGTCAAACTGGTCCTTCGCAGATACTCTTAATGTAGTCTATGAGTTTTATGGTGTTTCTTGCTATAAAGCCACATCTTGTTTCAATGGTCAGGCTTGTTTGTCAGGAAAGGGCTGACAAAGACAGCTGCTATCTACAAAAGGTGGAGCTAATGCTCGCTATATTCGCTTCAGCTGGACAACACATACCCCCACCCCGACACCCAATAAACAACTAACAACGAAGATCTGGGTTCATAGCAAGACACACCCTACAAAACCCAAAGTCTAGTCAAGAGTTTCCACAAAGGGACAATTTGGCGTTTGCCAGTGGGAGCTAACGTTACCTTGGCTCACTAGCTATAGCTACTGACACCAAAAAAATGTTTTTCTTCATTGGTTTAAGAACTGTAACTTACTTATTTTCTCTTCTCATCACAGAGAAAGTGCTAGAATGATGACTGAGTAGCTTTGTAGACTTGATTTAAACAACAATGAACACAGAACTCCGACATGTTGAACAGACCTCGGAGACTGGAGTGGAAATAATTTATCCCTTTTCAGCAGTGCCTCAATTAACACAGAAGCGACTGTAAAAAGATTTACAGGTTCTTTGGTTTTTATTGAACTGAAGTGTGAATGGGTGTAGCAAAGTGTATTTTGCAGGTTGCCTTTATTGAAAAAAAAGGGGGAAAAGAGAAGAGGTGAGAAGAGGAAAGCAAATATCTGAATCCCAAAATTATAAACAAATATCCGAACGAGCCAACGAGCGAATATCCAAATACCCGACTCCAGTCCCAATACTGTCATATTTAACCAGTTCTGCACAACACATCTTTTCAGCTTACAGGTAAGTTTACTTAAGCTGGAGTTACACTACACGACATTTACCCCAATTTCAGCCCCCACTGCCAGTGTCTGTCCTTGTTGGCTTTAGATTTTGGGGAGGCTGGAGTTGTGAGAGACAATATGTGCAAAGGGCACAGACCAGTCCAGACCCTTTTAGATCAGCCTGAGTACATCAAACATGGGGAGATCGACATACATTTGATTCCCTAAGGAACATAGTCTAGTAAATAAAGCAAATAAAAAATTAAAAAATGGTGAACACGCATGTGTAGCATAGCTTTTAGTAATTTAAGTTTAAAACAAGAGCACAATCAAGGACATGCACATCTAAAACACCACCACACTAATCACATTCTATGCCCATGATCCTCACCTGAATGTTTACCTGTTGCTTCATTTCAGTGTAAACGGCAGCAAAAAAGCCGGTCCACATTTGTTTATAAGCATCTTTCTTCTAGTAATGAGAGAACGCGAGTTCAATGCAGTTCCACAACTACTCAATAAAAATTGAGTAGTATGCGATCCCCAATATTTCCGTTACCCAAAATATCTGGAGAGTTTTTTTAGAATCTGTTAGAACAAGTCGTGCAGTGTATCCAAGGCTTTACTCATAATAGAGTAGTCACTGTAAAAGAAGTGTTACCTTTCATCTACAGAAAATGTTTTAAGGTAAACAAAAGGAGGGGATTTCAATGACTTATAAAATTGGGCAAAGTTATCATGGTAAGACCTGTTACACCAGAAGATCAACAAGAAACCATTTCAGGCTGCACACACTGACTCTACTGTCAAACATAAGAAGTTACAGTTATGATGCATTAGGTGCAATAAAACAAAATCAGATCCAACAGAACAGCACAGAGTGAAAGAGTCAAACATTTCTGCAAATCTTTCTCCAAATTTTTCCACATGGATTACATTTAAATGTAATACAGTTAAATGCAAGCAACCTACCAACAACAAAATTGACAAAGTATGATGCACGATATTCAAATTAAGTCTGTTTTTCTTCTAATGCTTCTTACCAGAGAAACAAGGTACTTCCTCCTGTGAGTCGCCACAAATTGACACACCTCCTACTCACCTGACCCTAGACTGAGCTCCGCTCTGGAGGACTTCCCTATGGCTAAAATTAGGTCCTGTGGGAGATGTCAAAGACATTCCTACCGTTATTAGGGGGCTGAACCTTTGGGAAGTCTACCATAGACAGAATTAAATCCAGGAAACCATTTACATTAGGGACGCACAAACCGGGCTAATGTGTAAACAGGAGTGGATACTAATACAATGCAAGAGCACATGCTCAGAAAATGCAGTGTAATAGTGACAAGGAAATATGACCAAAAGCATTACTGAGAAGCAACGGAAACTGGGGTGCAACAAAAAAAACCTCCAAGCCTAAAAGTCCTCATGAGTAAGCGTTTGCCACTGGGAATGATGTGATTCACACCCATATCACTTGTCTATGTGACATTTATTATTTTTTTTTTAACACCTGTACTGACAAAAAACATTACTATGATTTTTTTTCATTAAAATCTCACATTCTATTTAAGACAAAATAGAACATTTACAACTTTGATTCATTTTGTGTAAGATGCAACAGGCAGAACTGATGGAACCCCCCCCCCCCCCAGATATTTGTATAAGCTGCATAAGTCTTCTTTGATTAAAAAAACAAAACAGAAATTACATTAATCTTAGCACGCTTTGTTAATTTGCATGCAGTCATGTCTAACTATTTTGAAAAAACCTCCCCCCTCCCCCTTTTTTTTTTTACCAGTCCACAACATTTTGATGATTAAACAATAAAACGACTGTATTTTAATGACGTGTCCAGCACCATCTTTTCACTGAAGAGCATCTTCACAAGGAAGTAAACAATTTAATTCTATTATCCACAGGCTAGGGTTTTAAAAACATGCAAATACTTACAGATTTATACAAATAACATCTTATTTAAGTGTCAAAATATAATGTAGGCAAAGATCATCACTTAAAGAAAATGACCCTATTCATCTGCAGTGTGTCACCTTAAGTAAAATTGTACATAACTACTTCTTTTTCCGCCCGAATAAAATCCAAACCATCTAGCAACAATCTGGTGGTACCAGCCACCACTATGGAGGCACGCTGCCAGGATGGCTCAACTCCTATAGCAAACTGGCAAATTGGGCCATCTGTACACCACTACCACTTGGTGTAACATTTGCACCAGATAACCCTTATCATGCTCTTTTAATCTGTCTTCATTGATTTTCATAGTTTCAAGCCTAGTGACAAGCCTAATTTGTACAAACCTTGCTTGCAAAAGACCATTTAGCAACATTTGCTTACATGCAAAATCTTCTTGCCTCCACAAGTTTTTTTCTTGTATAAGCAAATGTAAAAATAAGTAATTCACTCACGTTCTTACACATCATTAAGAAAATACTGCATACCATCCTGCAATCTCTGTGTTCCTGTCCTCCCCAAGAAACATTTAAAAATATAAATAAATATATATATGTACTGATCTAATTGTTACAGCCAATTGTCCACTCGTCTGTCTGAGGTCCTTGACCTAGACAAATATTTGGTGGTGGTGGTAGGGGGAGAGGGGAAAAAACAAAAAACAAAAGCAAAAACAAACAAACAAAAAAAAACCTCAGATTCCAATTCTGAGGTCAGTAAAGGCATTAGGTTATCAAATGTACAAAAATAGCAACATGATGAGATCTACTCTGGGCAACATTGATTTCATACTGCCATGGCTAAGCGCTTAAAGTCAAATTAAGAACACAGACAAAAACAGGATTACTGTTAAGACCTTCTTCTGGAGAATGGCATAAAAGCAAAACTGGTCACGTCTCTACTTGTACGGCTTGCTATGCAAATCAGACATTAGAAGTTCATCTTCATCAAAAGAAAAGAGAAAGGCCTATGACTTAAGAAGAATTTGACCATTTCCCAAAAATGTATTCATAATTAAATCATAATTGAGTGGTTTGATGTGAAATACTTTGTTCAAGAGAGCCAAAATTGATCCCAACTATCAGGTGTCCACATCAATTAATGCCTCTATAATCTACCTTATATAGACTTACCATACTAAGTATTAACAAATGTGTAAATGTTATCACAGTGAGGATTATACAAAACTATATTAAATATAGTTTACTATAAATAAAAGGTTGTCTTTGTGTTCTAGGTGCTGTCACCCCAGGTCCAATCTCCACAACTGTAAAAAAAAAATTAAATAAATCGAACCTAATCGTGAGGTACGCTGATAGTAATACGAGTGAAACACCAACGTAACGCTTTGAGATAATTTTAAAAAAGATTATTTGCTTTTTATAATAAATCGTTCCCCATACCCTCCTAAATGAAATCTCTTAATGGAACGCACGGGTTCAGTTCCTGTGTTCATTCAGAAACACGGACAGGTTATTCACCTACATGTTCGTACCAAAAAGCATACTAAAACCAGCAGTAGTACCACAAATATCCGGTGCCGCATTGTATAACTGATTGTGAGACTGACCTTAACTCTGAAAATCAAAACAGAACGGAAAGGGTTTCGTGACAAAAATCGCTCAGCTGGTAAACTGTTCCCCAATGCCGCTACAATGTCGACAATAATGAGGTGTTAACGTGACTAGTTACACTAAAATTGGGTTCTTATTATAATTTATTAACGTAAGTTGGCTATTGCACTATTTAAGGTGGACCGGAAAATTCGAACCTGAAGCTGACGAAAAAAAACCTCTTTAGATTCGAACGGTTTTCGATTTTTATGATCGATTTTTTCCTTACTTGCATCTGGCTACCATTAAACTGAAAGACAATTAACCAACACCGCAGATAGAACAAGGTGTGCTACCAAAATTAGCTACCAACGTAAGTTAGCTATTAGCTAAATTAGCTAACGCTGCCTACAGCGAAAACGCGAGCTACAAATGTTTCGGACCGTTAAATATCAAACTCTTACATGAAATATTATACGAAGCGTTACACTTAGTACATTACAATTACCTATTTAAAACATATATAAAACATCTAAGCCAGAACACTAACGCCGGAATCACTTTAGCAGTTTAGCTTAAAAGCGCTAGCTGGCTTAATGTGTGCACTTAGGCTTAGAGCTCTGTTAAATACAAACTAGACGACCCAGTATAAAGTGCTAATACCAACTTGCTTTAAGCTATGTTACCTTATTTTAATGCACCTTTGTACTAAGCTAATTTATTTACGTTATTATTTAATAATATCACTATAAGCAAACCATGACTCACAACAACTGGTAGCTGTAGCTTCTTTGTAGCTTGAGAGCTAGAAAAGAAGTAAAGCCGTGAATCGACAGCTTGTTAACTTATTTATTAAGTTTTCAACCCAGGAGGTGGAGAGGCACAAGAAGCAAATATTTAGCTATTTACTTACAGTTCCTCAGCGATTTATGGCGAAATACAACAGTATAACCTCGGTCACCATCTTGGCAGGGGTGTGTTTGCCTCTCTGAGCGGCTACAAATTAGTCCATGCGCATGCGCAGACGAGTTATAAAATGAAAGGGAAGACGGAAAATGGTCAGCTGATAGTTTGAAAGTATAATATACAATACAACACACCTTACTCAATACTTGCAGTTACTGGGACTACATCGTTAAGCATGCTTAAATCACATCTTGCAGTAGTGCTGTAGTAGTCTCTGCAGTGATATTTTCTGATTTTGCTGATACTTTTGCGCCACCGCCAATTTAAAAGAAAACATTCTCTACAGAACACACAAAGAATTTAATTGACTGAAACACACATACACACACACACACACACAATGGGTTTTAAAATACAAATTAAAACGAGAAAAGAAAAGGCTTCTGTAGCAAAGAAGGACCATTTACATTATGCCTACACAACATACATTAAGACTCAAGGACACACAATCATTCAAAGCTTAAAAAAAAGGTCCAAAGTACCGAATCATTATATTGGTGCAAGATGCACAAGCATAATGATAAATGTACAATTTAAAGCAATGCTGGTAAAATCTGTTATCATTTCAAAGACAGCATATAAAGAATGAATAATAGATGTTTTTAGACCAGGTAGTCAACACAAGGGAAAAAAAACAAACAAACAAAAAAAAACAAAACAAAAAAAAATTAAAAAAAACACACAATAGGAAACAACTTCACCTCTTGTTTAATTTAAAAGAGTTTAGGGAGCTGCCGTAACCTGCTGAGATCAAGAAAATTTCCAACAGACCCTTGAGTCTCCAGGACTGGTGATAGCCTCTGGTTGTCTGACAAAGAGGACCGGCCCTGAGGAAGGTGTTTTAGGCCATTCTCCTTGTCTGGGCCTCTCTTACTGTGGGTCAGAAGCTGCATTTTTGGAAGCAAGTCTTGTATTAACTGGGTTTGAGAGTTCTGAGGAGCTACATGTTTAAAAGACATGGGCTCAGTCTGTTTGTTAATTATGGTTTTCAGAATAAAACCAGGCACGTTTTCCCTTTCTTGTACAACATCTTCTGAATTGTTAAGCTGCAGAGAGCACCCAAGCGCAGAATCTGTCTGTATTCTCTGCATGTGAGCCTCCTCACCCATATCTTCATCTTCACTGTTGCCTCCACCTTCAATCAGTCCATACCTCTTCATATACATGCAAGTGGCTAATGACATGTTGCTTGGGGACAATATGCTTAGACCCGCGCTACTCTTATCCAAAGCAGCATTTCCAAAAAGCACAGCACCAGGGGTTGATTGTGCCTGGCCTCCGAGGGAGAGTCGGGAAAGCTGAGTGTCACTCAGGTACTTCAGGGCGATGGCATTGGCCTCCAGGCTCAGATCCGCCCCACCGCTCAGTCCCCAGATGCTGGTGCCGACCGACTCAGAAAGTGCCAGCCTTGGAATTACTGCTTCAGGGTTTATGCAAGCCAGGGTGCTGGACAGAATAAAAGGGGAGAATTAAAGGGGACATACCACCATTTTTTAAAAAAGATTTAAACAGCCATTTGAAGTTTCATGCAAATATGTTTGTGGGCAAGATACAATTTAGCTACTTAACACAAGTAAAAACATTTCTAAAAGTTACCAAGTATACAGGCCTCTCAGCAAAGAAAATCAAAGCCGTATAAACTGCTATAGTTGGTCATGACTGTAAATGTTATATATATATATATATATATATTTAATATGGGTATCTGTGAATGTAAACAGTAGAGACTGTGAATACTGCATACTGTCACATGAAATTACATTTTTTGTTGGAGTTAAAACTTCCTCTACAGAGAACCTATTTACATATGGTATTTCTCTGCAAAGTTTAGTGCACAGTTGCCATAATATTTGCAAATAAATTTTTTTTAAAGCTAAACATTATATTTTTTTAAAAGCTAAAACAATAATCATACATTATAATGTGCAGAAGTGCTTTCTCTGTAAAGAATCTGTGTTAACTTTTTTACTTAGAAAATCAACAAAACATGTCATTTGATCAGGGGGGCTGAAACTATGAGCAAGCATTACTTGTTAGTTACATTAGTTTCCCAATTCAGAAGCAAACTTCAGCCAACAACATGGCTGACTGACTACATTTAAGAGAGTACATTAAGGGGAGATTGTATAATCTGATTATTTTATTCAACTATTGCTTTAACATTAACTTTACCTTTTTGAACATAGTAAAACTGTCTGTGTTGAGAGGCCCAACACATGCTTCATTTACCTGGCACTTTCCAGTGTGGTGCGGCTGGCCTTTCCTGAGCGAGAGTCCAGCTCCATGGTCACTCCAAGGTGGTGAAGCTGTTTTATTGTGGCGCTGAATACCTGATCCTGCCCTGAAACAACAACTCTCTGCTGTGGGCTCTGTTCCTTCGGTATGGGTTTGTTTGGAGGTGAACATTTGGGTGACAGACTGTGTCTGAGCAGAGGACTATGTACATCTCTTTCCACCATTATGTCCTCAGTCTCAGAATCGTGGAGACGACTATTCACTTGACCCTGCGAAAAGGTTAGAACACTGTGGAGCAGTCTTGCAGAAAAGTGAATGCCTGCAATATACAGTATTCACAAATACAGTGCACCTTTAAATGCTTTATTTTTGAAGAGAGTGTCAAGTTTTACCATATCAAAATATAAATGGGCATTAAACTTACAAAACGTTTAAAATTGTTTTTAGGAAAAGAGAATGATCTTACCAGTAATTCTTGGTAAAATCTCTGATTATGTGTTTCTCTGTCTTCAGAGACATCCTCGCTGTCTAGAGACTGAGAGCGGTAATACATCCTAGCACTCTCCCCCAACACTGGACTTTGAAAAGAAGACTTTTCCACATTTGATGGTATGCTAGATAAAAAGCAAAATCACTGTTAATGCCAAGTGTTTAAGGTCTGAATACCTTGAAAAATCACTGTAACAAGGTCATCGTTAGGAGCAAATGATTTGCTGGCTGTGCCATATACAAGGAACACATATGAGCCTCTTATACCATACTGTAGAATTGTAGATGGGGCCAGATTATCATTTGTCACTTGATAATATTTAGAGAATTTAGCATGTTTAAGGGGATACAATCTCTTATCTTACTTGTCTTGTGGTGATCTTGTGGAATGCAAAGGGGCTCCAGGGTCCTCTTGGTCCCTACTGTGATGGACTTCCTCTGAGCAAAGTCTTAAGGACACTGCACTATTGCAATCGCCACTAGTCTGCCACTGAGTATCAGGGTGCCCATCAAAAGACTGATCATGTATGGAGTCTTGATCAGGATCACTCCAAAACAAACTGGCACCTACAAGAATAGTTGCGTGAATTAACCATCTTACACCCAGGTTGAATACTGATTATTTGCATGATTTTATTTATGGAGTGTCCCATGTTCAAGTTATGCAAGAGATGATACAAAATACAAGAGGCTGATGAAAGTCGGCACCTGTTCCTACTGCAACGCTGACACATGTCTTCTTTTTGGGGTCAGAAAATGCAGATGTTTGAATGGATTGCTCCGGCTGACATTGCTCTGCTGATGCTAGCGATGGCTCAGACACCTTACTCTGGGCTTCAAGAAGTTTCTGGATCTAAAAATAAATAAATAATAAAAAAACAACTTTTAGACAACAACATATTGCAATTATTATTATATCGGTCTCATTAATTTAGTCA